>OY728119.1:2046674718-2047274718 GCA_963277665.1 Viscum album
CAATAATTAGCAATAATAAGTGTGAGAAAGATGCAATTAAATGAGCCGTCGGACAAAAGAGTAGCCGTCAATCCACTGGAAATTGTGTCGCCCTTAATTAATGGTAATTATTAATTAGTTGTAATTATTTATATTCTTTTTTCATATAGTGTTTTTATAATTTCAAATTATTCAAAAACAGTGATGATTTTATATTTTATGTAGAAAAATATAGAACAAGGAAGTCGACATCAGTCATTATTAGATGATCGAGATTGGATAAATCAGCACAAAAATCCAAATGGTTTTGGTTTAAATCCTATATATATTGAGGGTGTTGAATCTTTCTTAACATTTGAATCATCAAAACTAGAATATGTTTCAGAAGGAACAATTAAGTGTCCTTGTAAAAATGTGCTCTTAGAACATTTGACACATTTGACAAGGTTGGGGGACATCTCTTGCGGCTTGGTTTTCAACCAGATTATATTTTTGGTATCAACACGGTGAACGCAGTTCTAGAGAAGATCCTAATAACTTGATTCTAGATCTATCACAGTTTCAAAATTTAGTACATGGTGTTGCAGGTCCATCTGTGCAACAAACTGAAACTCATGATGATATTGATTTAACTCCTGAGTTGGCACCATCCGAATTTTATGAGTTGTTTAGGTCTGCTAAGGATGCATTATATCCTAGTTTCAAGATAAGAAAATTAGAAGCGGTTTCAAAATTTATGGCTATTAAATCAAATAATGCAATATCAAACAACTGTTTTGATCAGATATTTTCTTTGGTTAAAACACTGTTACCTGAAGGAAATGTGTTGCCTGCAAATTACTATGAGAGCAAGAGGCTGATTCTTAATCTGGGCCTTAGTTATTGGAAGATTCATGCATTTCCAAATGATTGTATCTTATATTATGGAAAAAATGAGTCATTGGATAGTTGTCCCACATGTGGACAATCGAGGTATAAAGAAGCTCAACCAGAGAAGTATAGATCGATTCCAGTAAAACAATTGAGATATTTCCCCCTTATACCCAGGTTACAGCGTTTATTTATGTCTCAGAACACAGCGTCAATGATGTCATGGCACAAAACCAAGATTTCAACTGATAAAAGCTTGAATCATCCATCCGATGATGATTCATAGAAATATTTTGACCGTCTGCATCCGTATTTTGCTATAGAAGCCCGAAACGTGCGATTGGGTCTTTCTACTAACGGTTTCTGTCTGTTTGGTTCTTATGGTAGTAAGTATTCATGTTGGCCTGTATTTATAACTCCGTACAATTTTCCTCCATGTATGTTGATGAAGGAGCTTTATATATTTTTGACTCTATTAATCCCAGGACATCCAAAAAAGAATATTGATGTTTATTTGAAACCATTGATTGATGAGTTAAATGCATTATGGATTGATGGTGTTAATACATATGATGTTGCTACGAAACAAAATTTCATATTAAAAGCTGCATTGATGTGGACGATTAGTGACTTTCTAGAATATGGAATGTTATCTGGTTGGAGTACACATATTCCGAAATCATGTCCTTACTATATGAAAGAAAACAAAGCCTTTATGCTCATCAATGGAAAAAACCTTGCTATTTTGATTGTCACCGTATATTTCTTCCAACCGATCATCCTTTTCGGAGGGACAAATCTCATTTCAGAAAAGGTACAATTGAAAGGGATGAACCTCTAAAGATGATCTCAAGTACAAAGTTAAAATCAGTTGTATTTTCATTACCCCCATCACATTTGGACCAACAATAAACCAACAGAAAATTCATGGCTTTGGGAAAGAACATAATTGGATAAAACGGAGCATTTTTTGGGATCTTCCGTATTGGTCTAATTTGTTGGTCCACCACATGTTGGATGCTATTCATATTGAGAAGAACTGTTTTGATAATTTATTTCATACAGTTTTGGATACACCAGGTAAGACCAAAGAGACGTGAATATTGATGATGACACCCCAAAATTAAGGATCGATGGTGATGAAGATGTTAATAATGTTACAAAGGAATTTGAAATGAAAAGATATGCTGAAAATGAAACTCATATGGATATTGATGATGCTGAGGAGGAAGATGAAGACATTGACATTGACAACTATGGAGAAGATAATGAAGATGAACATTGACGTAGTTAAATGTTGATTATAATCATAACTAATATATATATATATATATAATATTTATTTTCAATTATCTGATAACAACAATCATTTTGTGTTTCAGATGGACCCTAATCTATTTCTCGAGTTGCAGGAGGCTGACCTACCATTGGATGAGGGGGATTTTGGATCATCTGACCCTCATCCTACTGACGGTTTAGGGGGTACATGGAGGGGGCGCGGTCTTGCATGACTGATAATTCCTGACCCTATCCCCGACCGACGTCCACATCTTGGTTTCGATCCACGCACATGGAGGTATGGTAACCTATATATTTTAGTTAGATTTCATTAATTTATTTATATATATACTAATTTTTTGATTATTTATTCATTTTTCACAGTTTTGCGCATGTAGCTATTGGAAAAGGGAGCGCTATCTTGCGAAATTATTTTTCGCAGCCATGGATCACATGGGAACAGATTCTCATTGATGTGCGACACGAAATGTTCCATCATTGGCTGGTATGTAAATAAATAATATTTATTTTGAAATTTATTTTATTAAAAACTTGATATTATAAATTATTTGTAGGGTTTATGGTATCCTATCGATGATAGCATGCACGACGCTATCCACGCGGCATGGCAGGTTTCTATGCGTGACCGTTCCATTAGTTTTTGCACAATTTGAGAAGGAAAACCATTAAGAAAGAAGGGGTGACAGAATTTGATGAGTCGTGTAGAGCCCACCGAACAGAGTACATTTCATCTCACGTTTAGGATGGATTATGTTTACACTGGTTGGGTGGTGGATTTTAGAGGAGATCTTCAATGGGATGACAGAACCGAGGGAGACAGGAGGTGACACATCGAGCTGGTAGCCGTACATTCAGTTCGCATAGAGAGCATCTGGTAATTATATTTTTTAAATATTTTATATAAATTTAAATATAAACAGTTTATTTTATATTTCTGCAGGTATTCAAGCATCCTGATATTACGGAGTTTGATGTTTATCGGAGGATGTACAGTGATCCAGCCACTAGAGAGATTAGAGGTGATCAACAGTATCAAATTGTGTTTAGTATTATTTTTTCAGTTTGACAATTAACTGCATATAATATTTTCACAATTTTAATTTTAAATTGGAATTGAAGGAGTCATATGAGGCTGCGACCTCTCAGACACAGGCTGAGGGTCAGGACGAGACGACTGAGCAGACCAGTGCTCACCATTTCAATGAGGCGGCATGGATTCAGGCGACTCAGTATGGCTTTGAGAAGGGCAGAGTAGTTGGTATCAGCTCTCATTTGACTCTTGGTACTTATTATGGTACTACTGCGATGTCAGCGTCCAGCTCGAAAGGAGTTCGTGGAGAGGCATCATCTTCTGGATCACAGCATCAGGAGCAGTTGCGAGCTCAAGCTGAGCTTATAGAGACTTTACAGAAGCAGCAAGAAGAGATGTGTCGGTGGCAGCAACAACATGAGCATCATTACGAGGAGCAGATGCGTTGATGGCAGTAGTAGCAACAACAACAACATGAGGAGGAGACACATCGATGGCAGCAGCAGCATCACAAGAAGATGAAGTACATGCGACGTCTGACTCGTAGTTTAGGGATGGAGTTTCTTCCACCAGCTCCTTCAGCTCCTCCACCTCCTCTAGAAGACGACCCCCAATGATTTTTTTATGTTACAAACATTTGAATTTAACATTTTAATATGAATTATTTACATTTTCTGTCTTTTATATCGGTGCAAATATTACATAATTTAATTTTTAATATTTTATTATTTTTTTATATTTTTTTGTGAATATTGAGAATTTTAATATTTTTTATTTTTTATTGTTTTAATAATAGTAATATTATTTTTTCATTAATCGTAATTTTATTAAATTTTATTTTTTTAAAAAATTAATTTATTATTTGAGATGGGACCGTTTGCGACGGGGTCCCATCGCAAATAGTGTAACTAAATATTTTTAAAAACATATTTGCGATGGGACTACTTGCCCGTCGTAAATACTTTGTTGCAACGAGCCCGTTGCAGAACATTATATATATATATATTTTGAGACAGGACAAGGGCCCGTCGCAAATAGTTTTTTGCGACGGGCCCGTCGCGAAAACATTTATGTATATATAATACATATAATCAGTGGCTTGTTTGCGACGACGATGTTTCCTGTCACAAATAATATTTTTTTCGACGGACCCGTCGTAAATAAGATTTTTTTGCGACGGGCCCGTCGCAAATAATTGTATTTGCGATAGCATTTTCTACAACGGACTATTTGCAATGGGGCCCCGTCGCTAAAGCCTATTTGTGACGGGATCCCGTTGCAAATAGGCCGTCGCAATTACCAAGAATTACAGTAGTGAACATACCTTTCTTACCCAAATGAAAATGTCCCAAACGATGTGAAACCCCAAGTAAAACCCGACCACCTACCACAACCTCCAATGAACAAAGATGTTAGCCTACACAATATTTCTAGTGGCTCATAACTACTTCCAAACTTTTCCAAGATAACCACAATGTCTCTGTTGCCTTTGGAAAAGACTCAGTCCTAATAGAGATCATTCACCTATCCTTGGGAGATATCAAGGATATCCATAAGGCCTCCCATATGACACTTCAAAGTGAATATCCCTAATAAATTACTAGGGATGATAAAAAACCAAGATCCATTGAAAATAAGCACGTGTTATTGAATCATATCATCAAAAAATTAAATTATTCATCTAATTTGAGTATCTATCTAAAGATAGAATGTCATGCTCTACTTTGACTGAGAACCCATCAAAATCATCAATCCCTTATAGAATTGTAATGAAAATCATGGGTATATTCTATAGATGGTAACCACTAGAACACAAAGGAGCTTCAAAACCCATCAATTATATAAAAATTCAATATTTTCCATTAAAATCACCTCCTTGGTAGGAAATACATGATCTAATTTCATAAATCATTTAATGATTACCCAAAATCATATCCTCCCCCCCACTATAATTCCATGGTAGACCAATTGCAAGGTCTATGAACCCTTTATCCAACATCTGTAATATAAAGAATAAGTCCATAAAAAAACTAGTAGGTCTATGGTGCTTCACTTCACTTTTCCAGTAAGTAGGTCATCATGACATAAAGTATGTAATTGACCAGTGCATTCTGGTTCACTAACATTGATGTATCAGATCATGTATGTAACACCCTGACCCCTCTAGGCTGGATCCGGTGCATTACTTGTGATATTGGAATGGCTAGAAGGAATGAGAAACCCGAAGGAACGATCAGTTTATTAGTCTTGAAGAAACTAGATACATAGATGTAACTCAAATATTACATTAAAAAGGTTACAAAATACAATACAAAACAAAAACTAAAAACTGAATCCACAGGAACTCAATAAAAGACCTTCTCTTCATCACATGTTGAAGGTATAAAATGAAAGGGGTGAGATCAAATTCTCATTAAGGGTTACAAGTAGCGAAATCATGAGTAAAATAATAAGATAATCATAATCAATCTGACATAAACAATATGATATAGTGAATAAATGAAAATCTAATTCCATTAATATACTGAGAATGAAACTGCATCCATAGATTTTGTCATAGTGAAAAACTCATGGATAATAATAATAACTGAAAATGAATAAAGAAAATTCTTATTAATTGGATGTCAATTATCTGGCATATAAAAGCATGATACCGTAAAAACGGTTTAGTTCTATGGGTAGAAACCTGTCTGATTTTTGGAAACAAACTCGAAGGGTTTGTTGCCAACTGATTTGTCTCATGAGACCTACCAATGCATAGAGGGGCTATATCAGGCCCCACCTGCCTCTACATGTCCAAATAATTATTTATACATTGATTCAATACAATATCAATATGCCTTTTCAATATCCATATAGAGTAGAGTATATAGATTCATCAATATTAAAATAACTTTCCAAATAAACACCATATGTAAAATGGTATACGGTTTAGAAAACAAACATATCCATGATATGAGATTATGGATATTTAATATAATTATAATTTAAAATGAAAATTGATCTAAAATGGTCAGTATTTACACCACATAATTATTATTAGGTGCACCACACAAAGTTAGTCACAACAAAATAGTAGTTGAGACAAAGTCTCTTACCACAATGTAATCGGTCGAATCATCTGACCAGAACTTAATAAGCCTCAAATAAAACATTTAATAACATGAGTATAAATAGAATAATGTTATCATATATCAAATGGAAGTACACATATACCACATAAAAGAAATAAGTGCCGAACAATGAAAATCTCACAGAAACGAAAGTGAGATGAGAAACCCCTTACAAACATTTCGGCATGATGACGAGTGTTATTGCGAGGGATTAATGAGAGGTAAAGGGGTATTAAATTATTTATATGTCACAATTTCAGTATGGGGGATGTGTGAAAACATACCCCATCATTTAAAAATAAAATAAAAAGGGCACAACATAGGGGAGATTCTTGAAGAAAAGTTAGAGAGAGGATCCCTTACCTTATGCTCGAAGGTGTTCTTGATTGTTCTTAACGACCTGAAAAATAAAATTTAGATTCATTAATTAATAATTACAGAACCTAATAAACATATAATTGATATGGTATAACCTTATTAAGTTCATTAATGTCCTTTTTTATGGGTTTAATAGATTCAATTTTATTGTTTTGGAAACATTTTCTTACTTGGTTTCAGGATTTGTTTACTTGTATTCATGAATGGAAGTTGGTTTGAAATATGGTTAAACATCCAGAATTATTAATATACATTATTAGTGACATTAAAGAGATATAAATGATCTTATAATGATTCTGGTTATATACCTTGAGTATGACTCATTCGATGAGTTAAAAATAAATGCTTGAATTTGGCTTGGCAGTTTTGTGCTCAATAAACTTGTTTTGTATTATTATTCCATATTATGTACGTGTAACAATTCCAGAACATTAATCAAGATAAAATAAATATATTATGACCCGGTTCAACCATAAATATGGTTTCATGACCAGTAATTAAGGAACTATTGAAGAACAAAACTTCATCGTCCACAAAGGTTATAAATTGGAATCTCATGGGCGTTGATTTCGTTTATAAAAATAAAAGGGAGAGAGTAAGAATATTGATGATGGTTATTATATTAAAATGATATAAGTCCAATATATAGATGATACTGGAGTTATCATGGTCATTTGGACAGAGGAGGTGAGGAGAGGATAACAAATGAAGATAAATTCAAATGAAACTAAAAGAAAAAGAAAGGTGTTTTACCTCTTGAAATAACTTCCTCGAGAACCTCCTTAAGGGAAGGGATTTTGGTCTTTTGGAAAGAACAAGAGCTTCCTGGTCGTGGGGAGTGACTAGGGAAGAGTATTTGGGCATAACTTTTAGGAGATTCAAGGCTTAGTTGAGTGAATAGAAGAGGGAGTGGTGAAGGGTTTTTATAGTGGAGAGGGGTAAATTTTGAATATTTAATTCATTATTTTATTATTTCCCTCAAGACAACAAATAGTGTTGTTTCATGTGACCCCTAATAGTAATAAGTGCATGTGAGTTCTAACCAAGTGGTTTTAAATCACTTATGATGTCATAAATAGTGTATTTAACTGATAATTTGTATATACGGTATTTTATCGTATTTCACTATTCATCAAAAATTCTAGAATTTCAAAAAAATCCCAAAACTTTACCCTAACAATTTTTTGATGTGTATAATTAAAAAATGAACTCCATTTTTCAAAATTAATTTTCAAAAAATTATTAATTTAATTTTTAAATAAAGTCATAGCTAATTCGAAAAATAACAATCTTAAAGGTGCAATTAGTTTTATTTATCATTGAAAAACTAATTAAGATCTCATTATCTTATTTCCTTAAGAAAATAAATTAATAATAATATTTACTATTCATTTTACTATTCATAAGGGTATGTTACTATTCATCAAAAAATCAAGCTGGTTCTATCAGACTCCAAATGACTTACTGGTCACAACTCTAGATGACTGTTTTTTGAAATTCAAAAAATAGAAGTGGAAAATTTATATTTAATGGCTAGGTTTTGACTATCTCCTAAATAACCTAGTGTTGTTTCAAAGGAACACAATGATGAATAGAATGTATTTAAGAGAAACATACCATAAAATGTTTGGGGTGCTACATTATTCCCTCCTTTGGAAATTTCATCCTCGAAATTTTATTGATAAAGCCCACAAAAAAGATGTGGGTTATTCTTTTTCATAACATCCTCAGGTTCCCATGTTGCTTCCTTAATATTCTATTTTCTCCAAAGAACCTTTACTAGATGAGTTTTTCAATTTCTCAATACCTTCTCCCTTGTGTCAAGAATCCTGATAGGCTTTTCATAGTATGACAAATCAGGTTCCAGTTCTATTTTTTCATATGTGAGTACATGAGTTGGGTCTGGCATGTACTTATTTAGCAATGATACGTGGAAAAGATCATGAACTCTGGAGAGATTTGGAGGCATTGCTAAATGGTAAGCTACATCTTTTATTCTTCCCAAAATTTCAAATGGTCTGATGTACCTGGGGCTCAGTTTCCCTTTCTTACCGAACCTTAAGACACCCTTCCATGGAGATACTTTCAGAAATACATGATCCCCCACTTGGAATTCCAAGTCCTTCCTCCGGTTGTCAGTATAACTCTTCTGCCTACTTTGGGATGATTTAATACGGGATTGTATTTTCTTCACCTTTGTCATGGTCTCTTCAATAGGTTCTGGGCCTATAAGTTTCCTCTTACTAACTTCATCCCAATAAGTTGGAGTTCGACATCTCTTTCCATATAATGCTTCATATGGAGCCATTTGAATACTATAATGGAAACTATTATTGTATGAAAATTTCACCAAAGGAAAGTATTGATCCCACATACCTTGGAAGTCAAGAGAACATGACCTTTTCATATCTTCTAGAGTTTAAATAGTCCTTTTAGATTGTTTGTCGGTTTGGGGGTGATATGCGGTACTCATATGAAGCTCAGTATTCAAAGCCTTCTGGAGACTTTTCCAGGATTTTGACGTAAACTGAGGATCTTGATTAGATACAATTGATAGAGGTGCACCATGAAGTCTCACAACTTCATTAATATAAAGTCTTTCCAGGCGCTCAAGTGGTAAGTCCTTTCTTATTGGAAGGAAATGTGCTGATTTAGTGAGACGATCAACAATTACCCATATTGTATCATTCCTTCTAGGTGTCCTCAGTAGTCCAGTGACAAAATACATCGTAATGTTATCCCACTTCCACATAGGAATAGGTAGAGGTTGCATCACTCCTTTGGGATTTTGTCTCTCCGCATTCACTTGTTGACAAACTAGACACCTTGACATGTAGTCAGCAATTTCTCGCTTCATATTATCCCACCAAAAATATTCCTTCAGATCTCTATACATCTTGGTGCTACCTGGGTGTATAGAGAAATTTGAGCTATGAGCATCGTCTAATAGTTCCCTTTTTAGCTTAGGTACTTATGGAACATATAACCTCTTCCAAAATTTTAGAACTTCTTCTCCATACATGAATTCAGCCAGTCTCCCATCCTTGACTGCATTAATTTTCTTGTGCAGATTCTCATCATCATATTGAAAACTTTTTATCTTCTCTAGTAAATATGGTTTAGAAATTATTTGAAAGAGGAGTGATGTTTCCCCTTCCTTAACAATTCCCATATCCATCTTCAATAGATCCATGAATATATGATCTCTTTCAATCCTCATTTGAGTCAGAAGGCCATGATCTTTCCTGCTTAATGCATCTTCCACCTTATTCACCTTTCCTGGGTGGTAGTGTATTAAAAAATCAAAATCTTTGAGTAACTCGAGCCATCTTCTTTTCCTCATATTGAGTTATTTTTATGTGAAAATATATTTCAAACTCTTGTGGTCTGTATAAATCTCACATATCTCTCCGTAGAGATAACGCCTCCATATTTTCAGAGCAAAGATTACAACTACTAACTCAAGATCATGAGTTGGAAAATTTTTCTCATGAGTCTTCAACTGTCTTGATGCATAAGAAATAACTTTATCGTTTTGAATAAGGACACAACCCAGTCTATTATTTGATGCATCACTGTATATTACAAATCCATCACTTCCAGATGGAAGAGTCAAAATTTAAGCATTGACCAATCTTCTTTTCAATTCATCTAAGTATTCTGTACATTATTTTATCCACACAAACTTAACTCATTTACGTGTGAGCTTGGTTAGCTGGTTAGCTAGTCGGGAAAAATTCTGAACGAAATGTCGATAATAACTTGCTAAGCCAATAAAACTGCATACCTCAGTTATGTTTGTTGGTGTGGGCCAATCTTGTATTGCCTTTTCCTTCTAAGGATCAACTAGGATTCCATACTTAGAGACAATATGGCCTAGAAAAGAAACCGATTGAAGCCAGAATTCACATTTGCTAAACTTACCATATAATTTATCGCTTCTAAGAGTTTATAGAATGACCCATAAGTGATTCTCATGGTCTTTACAGATTTTTGAGTATATGAGGATATCATTGATGAATACCACAACAAAGTTATCAAGATATTCCTTGAAAACTCTATTCATTAAATCCATGAAAATAGAGGGTGCATTTTTCAGTCCAAAAGGCATTACTATAAACTCATAATGCTCATACCTGGTCCGAAATGCTGTCTTAGGAATATCTTTCTTCCTCACACACAACTGATGATATCCAGATCGAAGTTCAATCTTCAAAAAGTATTGAGCTCCATGAAGTTGGTCAAATAAATCATCAATCCGGGGTAGAGGATACTTATTATTTATTGTAATAGCATTGATTTCCCTGTAATCAATGCAAAGCCTCATGGATCCATCTTTCTTCTTAATATAGAGGACATGGGATCCTCATAGAGAAACACTAGGTAGAATAAATCATTTTTCACTCAAATACTCTAGTTGTTTCTTTAGCTATACTAATTCCACAGTGGCCATTCTATATGGAGTCTTTGACATAGGTCTTGCATCAGGAATTAAATTAATAGAGAACTCAAATTTCCGCTCTGGAGTATGTCCAGGTAAATCCTCTGGAAATACATCAATGTACTCTTTCTCTATGTTCACATCTTCAATTTTAAGATTTATTTCCTCGCCCATAGATATTGGTTTATCTTCCTCTCCAAGTATTGAATTCAGTAGAGCTATTGGGGGTGGTTATAGATAAGAATCAGGTGGTGAAGTTTCTACCCTAAAGACAAGGGATTATACACCATTTTCAAAAATTGTAACTTTCTTATTACAAGAAATCTTCACATCATAATTTGACAGCCAATCCATACTGATAATTATATCAAATTCATTCATTGGTATGATGATAAGGTTAGCAACTAGAGACCATTTTGGTGTCTGGAGGGGGACTAGTCGACATGCCTTGGTTGCAATGATACATCCCATAGGAGTTTTGACTGAAAACTCCTTTATTAAATCAAATTGGACATATCTAATTTTATTGGAAAACTGGGAAGATATAAATGAATGCGATGATCCAGAATCAAATAAAGTGTTGGCTAAGTTTGAGGAAACAATTAAAGTACCTTCCACCACGTCATTAGGAACTTCAACCTCCATGGCTATAATCGAAAAGGCTATCCCTTTATCTCTTGTCCTTTTCTGAGTCGAGTTTCCTTGAAGCTTAGGACACTCATTTTCATAGTTTCCCATATCTCTGCAATTTTAGCATTGAATATCATTGAATTTTTTCTTCCCCTTGCATTCATCAGATCGATGACCCTTTTCTCCACAGTTATAAAAGACTCCCATTCCTTTCAACCATTTCTCAAGATGATTATTTCCACAGTTCTCAAATAATGGGAATATCTTTGTTCCCTTGCTCTTCTTTTTGGTGATTCTCTTTTTCCTTCATTATCAGAGTACCACTTCTTATCTTGTTTTCCTTTGAAAATATTTGATCTATCAAATTATCTCACTGTTTTGATGGCACTTGATACAATTTCATCATATGATGAAAATAATTGAGAAGCCAGTGCCCTTCAAATAATTGTCTTAATACCTTCAAAGAAATGATCAATCTTGTCTGCTGAGTCACGTACGTAATCTATGACATACCTAGCCAACCTTGTGAAGGTAGCCTCATACTCTACAACACTGTATTCTTCCCTTTGTTTTAATCCAAGGAACTTCCTCTTCATTTCGGTTCATTGCTCACGAGGGAAATATTTTTCGAAGAATATTTCCTTTAAAGTCCTCTATTACATATCTTATATTTCTTCTTCCTCCATGGAATTTTGAATCAGGGACCACCATTGATCAACATCTCCCTTGAGAAAATATACCGCCAGTACTACCTTTTCATTTTCATTGCATCTTAATGCCATGAATATCTTTTCAAGGGAATTGATCCATTGCTCAGCTACCACTGGATTAGTAGTCCAACTGAAATATGGGGGATTCTGCCACATGAAACGATGCAACACAGGTGTGGAATGGTTATTCTTTATAACTTAAGTAAGTTGTCCCAATATGGTCATGATCTGATCTGCTCCAATGTTGACTGTGTTGACTTGCTCAGTAGGGAGATCCCTACCTTTCCCACGAGTATTGATTCCCATTCTTCCATTAGACACCATTTCTAAATAATGGTATACACTAGGTTATTTTATGAATCTCAAATAGAAAATAACTCAACATAGATTGAAATTCTACACATAGCTAATATTATAAACATGGTTCATATGAGGAAAAATTTACATTAAACTCCTTCATAATGGCTTGTAAAGAAAATATGAATTATCTTAAGCATATCCCTCAGGAGTGTCGTAACCAAGAGTGCAGTAAGGCCCATTTTTGTGCACCATTTCCTGTTAGAGTCTAGCTCAAAGCGGTGTTTTCAGGTTTTACCCCTAGATACATCTGTGCTAGAGCCGCCTCTACCTGCTCGTATCCAGATAGGTATGTATTACTTAAAATATCCACATAATCTATTCCTTACCAAAATACTAGTACGTTCTTGTATGTTTATCCTCAAATACGACCTTAGGGCTTTGTTCCCTACTATACATTTCCTACTCTAGTTTCCAAGTTTTCTACTAAACTTCCTCTGATACCAACTGTAACACCCCGACCCCTCTAGGCTAGAGCCGGTGCATTACTTGTGATATTGGCATGGTTAGAAGGAATGAGAAACCCGAAAGAACGATCAGTTTAGTAGTCTTGAAGAAACTAGATACATAGATGTAACTCAAATTACATTGTAAAAGGTTACAAAATACAATACAAAACAAAAACTAAAAACTGCATCCACAGGAAATCAATAAAAGACATTATCTTCATCACCTGTTGAAGGTAAAAAATGAAAGGGGTGAGATCAAATTATCCATAAGGGTTAAAAGTAGCAGAAGCTTGAGTAAAATAATAAGAGAATCATAATCAATCTGACATAAACAATATGCCATAGTGAATAAATGAAAAGCTAATGCCATTAATATACTGATAATGAAACTGCATACATAGATTTTGTCATAGTGAAAAACTCATGGATAATAATAATAACTAAAAATGAATAAAGATAATTCTTATTAATGGACATCATGTATCTATCACATGAAACCATAATACCGTAAAAATGGTTTAGTTCTATGGGTAGAAACCCATCTGATTTTTGGAAACAAACTCGAATGGTTTTTCACCAACTGATTTGTCTCATGAGACCTACCGATGCATTGAGGGGATTTAGTGGGCCCCACCTGCCTCTACATTTCCAAATCATTCTTTATACATTGATTCAATACAATAGCAATATGCCTTTTCAACATCTGTATAGAGTAGAGTATACAGATTCATCAATATTAAAATAACTTTCCAAATAAACATCGTATGTAAAATGGTATAAAGTTTAGAAAAAAACATATACATGATATGAGATTATGGATATTTAATATAAGTATAACTTAAAATGAAAAGTGATCTCAAATGGACAGTAGGTACACCACATAAGGATTATTAGGTGCACCACACAAAGTTAGTCACAACAAAATAGTAGTTGAGACAAAGTCTCTTACCACAATGTAATCGGTCGAATCATATGACTAGAACTTAATAACCCACAAATAAAACATTGAATAACATGAATATAAAGATAATCATGTTATTATATATCAAATGTAAGTACACATATACCACATACAAGAAATAAGTGGTGAACAATGAAAATCTCCCAGAAACGAAAGTGAGACGAGAAACCCCTTACAAACATTTCAGCACGGTGAAGAGTGTTATTAAGAGGGATTAATGAGAGGTAAATGGGTATTAAATTATTTATATGTCACAAGGGCAGTATGGGGGAGATTATAAAACATACCCCATCATTTTAAAAAAATAAAAAGGGCACAACATAGGGGAGATTCTTGAAGAAAAGTTGGAGAGAGGATCCCTTACCTTATTATTGAAGGTGTTCTTGATTGTTCTTAACGACCTGAATAATCAAATTTAGATTAATTAATTAATTATTCTAGAACCTAATCAAAATTTAATTGATATTTTATAACCTTATTATGTTCATTAATGGTCTTTTTTATGGGTTTAAGAGATTCAATTTTATTGTTTTGGAAGCATTTTCTTACTTGGTTTCATGATTTGTTTACTTGTATTCATGAATGGAAGTTGGTTTGAAATATGGTTAAACATACATAATTGTTAATATAAAATATTAGTGACATTAAAGAGATATAAATGATTTTATAATGATTCTGGTTATATGCCATGAGGATGACTGATTCGATGAGTTAAAAATAAACGCTAGAATTTGGCTTGGCAGTTTTGTGCTCAATAAACCTGTTTTGTATTATTATTCCATATTATGTACGTGTAAAGATTACAGAAAATTAATCAAGATAAAAATAAATATATTATGACCTGGTTCAACAATAAATATGGTTTCATGACCAATAATGAAGGAATGATTGAAGAATGAAACTTCGTCGTCCACAAAGGTTATAAATTGGAACCTCATGGGCGTTGATTTCGTTTATAAAAATAAAAGGGAGGGAGTAAGAATATTGATGATGGTTATTCCATTCACATGATATAAATCCAGTATATAGATGATACTAGAATTATCATGGTAATTTGGACAGAAAAGGTGAGGAGATGATAACAAATGAAGATAAATTCAAATGAAACTAAAAGAAAAAGAAAGGTGTTTTACCTCTTGAAATAACATCCTCGAGAACCTCCTTAAGGGAAGGGATTTTGGTCTTTTGGAAAGACCAAGAGATTCCTGGTCGTGGGGAGTGACTATGGAAGGGTATTTGGGCATAACTTTGATGAGCTTCAAGGCTTAGTGGAGTGAAGAGAAGAGGGAGTGGTGAGGGGTTTTTATAGTGGAGGAGAGGGGTAAATTTTGAATAATTAATTCATTATTTTATTATTTCCCTCAAGACAACCAATAGTGTTGTTTCATGTGACCTATAATAGTAATACGTGCATGTGAGTTCGAAACAAGTGTCCTTACATTACTTATGATGTCATAAATAGTGTATTTAACTGATAATTTGTATATACGGTATTTTATCATATTTCACTATTCATCAAAAATTCTAGAATTTCAGAAAAATCCCAAAAATTTACCCTAACCATTTTTCGACGTGTAGAATTCAAAAATGAACTCCATTTTTCAAAATTAATTTTCTAAATATTATTAATTTAATTTTTAAATAAAGTCATAGTTAATTCGAAAAATAACAATCTTAAAGGTGCAATTAGTTTTATTTCTCATTGAAAAACTAATTAAGATCTCATTATCTTATTTCCTTAAGAAAATAAAATAATAATATTATTTAATATTCATAAGGGTCATATTACTATTCATTTTACTATTCATAAGGGTATGTTACTATTCATAAAAAAATCAAGTTGGTTCTATCAGACTCCAAATGACTTACTGGTCACAACTCTAGATGACTGTTTTTCGAAATTCAAAACATAGAAGTGAAAAATTTATATTTAATGGCTATGTTTTGACTATCTCCTAAATAACCTAGTGTTGTTTCAAAGTAACACAGTGATGAATAAAATGTATTTAAGAGAAACATACCATAAAATGTTTGGGGTGCTACAATGTAACATCCTGGTAACCCCATAGTTCATAGACCAAATAAAACTTTGTTCATGATATCTTAAGCCCCACCTTAGATCAACCAAAACAACCAACTATCACCGTAGATACAAATCACTATTGGGATACCGAAATAAAAACCCCAGGTGTCCCCACCATAAAAGGTTTCATTGAAAAATTATCAATCAACATCCTCTACTTGACCGTGATGAATTTGATTGCATAAGGAAGAAACTTCTTTATTATAATATAAGAAAAAAGTACACTAAATCACCATTAGAACCAATAGAATTTCAAAAAATAGGCTCACTAAGGATCCATCATCCTTTGATTCTGACACATAAAAATTTCATAAATTTTTTTAAATTTTTTCCAATGATTCTATAATGGGTTTTAATGAATATTCTCATGAAATCCAATGTTTTATTCAAAATTGTGTTTTTATAAATAAATAATTAAAATTGTTTTTTTGAATAATTTGATATTGAATTTTTAGATATTGTTTTTATTTATGAAAATTTGGGTGTTATTCTTTAAGTGTATAAAACTTTTAATCAATTAGGTTTTCATTTTCACATGTTTACAAGAAAAATGTCCTCAATGGATATACCTCAACCAAGGGCCCCAAAATTAACATAACTTATCCCAATAAGGCATAGCCGACCATGCAGAGCACTAGGAAGGCCCTCCATGAGGGGTAAGAGGCTGCATGGGGGAATCAAGCCCATGTGGTGCATAATTGGTCCAAGGCCCATTTGAGCATGTAGGAATGTGGTGGTCAAGGACACATGGTTGTGGGAGGAGAGGATTTCCAAAAAGGGGTGGTGCGTGGTAGAGGTAGGATTCCTCTGGCTCCAGTCTGACTTCATTGGCTGGTTGGAGCTACAAAATCATATTTAAGCTAGCACGCCTCTACACCTCTATTCCGATGTAGAAAAAATTTGATCCCAGGTACTATTATCATTTTTAAAATTTGAATCCTCCCCACCTTTTCTTAATGTTCCCCTTTTAGACATTGTTGTTCCACCACCTCCACTACCACTGAATCCTTCTTTATTTCCTACCACCATTACAACACATAATAACTCCATTATTTCCACCGCCCAAATCTTGAAATTGATCTATCCACTGGTTTTGATGCCCCTCACCACCATGTAAGACCTTAGATACCCTATATGATCACTATAAAGGCCATTTAAAGTCTTCATATGGCCATTGCAAAGGATAGATGATTTGAGGTGCTGCTGCCACACTTCCTCACCACTACTGAGTAACTTGAGCCATGTGGAACCACCACATGGAGCCCATGCACCATGAGTGAGACCATGCACAAGGAGAAGCACACTGAAGCTGTTACCATTTGTCCTCACCAAAGAAAGGAAACACCCGATGCGGCCAGGTGTATCTTTGAAGATACAATGAGCATATCTTTGAAGATACACTGAGCATATCTTGGGTATCTTTTGAAGAATATATGAATAGATTTTAACTAAGGGAAGATAAGTACACCAATGTTACCCCTTTTCCTATAAAAGAGTTCCTTTCCCACTGAATGAAAGAGTTTTTATACCCATCATAATGAGGCCACGACTGGGAAGAAGCTGCTATAATTATTATTTCATTTTTTCTTATTTTATTTATTGATTTAGTTTTATTTACTTATTTAATTTTAATTTATTAAATTAATTCATGAATTTTTCTTATTTTTTTCTTCCATGCACCCTTCTTCTTATTCTTATTATTTTTTTATTCTGTCTAATTTAATTTAATTTAATTTCTCATTTCATTTTATTTCATTTTTATTCTTTATATCTCTCTCTTCTTCTTCTATTTTTTATTTTTGTGTTTTCATGTGTTTTATTTCTTCTTCTTTTCTCATTATTTTAATATTTTATTTTTATTTATTATATTTCTCTTCCATCTATTGTGACCTCTAACCCAAAAAAATGAGGGGCTAACTCAAGGTTTGGACTAGGGGAGGAATGTGGTATTTTTATTCATTACACGAATAAATTCTTATGTTTTATTTATTTTTGTGATGAGTAAGGGTGATGTATATGGGTGTGGAGATTGTACACCATGAAAATAAACTCAAACTCATTTTTATTCTTTTGTTTAAATATTTCAAATCCTTTCTACTAAACAAAATCTCTTCATGCAATGAAATTGATTTATTTAATAGATGAAACGACATACGATGGAGTTGGGTCTTGGAAGGTGTCACACTCTTTATTGAGGTGTTCCATCAAACTTTATTATAAGAGGATGTGGAATTTAGTTTTCTATAGAAATTCCAAATTTAACAATCACTAAATAAAAGAATAGTAGCTTAAAAGTGAGTTTTCATGATTAAGTTATCAAACTGAATTTAAACACCTATAAGGAGAATGATGGAACCCATAAACTAAACCATAAAGGACAAGTTATTTCTTTGTTAACCACATTTTTTCATTGCATGTTAGTTTAATTTATGTAATATTTTATTTAATTTAAGTTCCATTTATTTCATAGAATAAATAAAAACAACCAAAAAGAAGTAGTTTAGGTGAATTAGATTAAGTAGAAAAAATGAGAAGATCCTCTTGTGAGACGAACCTATTCAACCACTGTGCTATATTAGGAAAATAAATTTTCTTTTACTATACCCTATGATGGGTGTATTATCAAAACTGACATCATTTCTAGGGATCTAATTAATAGTTTATTTTTTTTTTCTATTTTCACATTGTATATTTTTTTTATTTCTTAAAAAACCCCATAAAAAATATTTTCTATTAATGTATTCAAATCCATATTATATTCATGGGATTACTAATCATAGGTTCATGAGAAGTAAGAATAAAAGACTAGTTATGATAAATTATAGGTTTAATATCATAGAGAAATAATAGAAAAAATGATGATTAAAGTAGAACTAGCATTTTAATATGTTTGTGCATTAATGGAAAAACCAAAACCAGATAAATAACCTGAAGAGGCCAAGGAAGAAGTGCCACTGGTCTTTCCTGATTTTTCTGAGGAAATCAAATAATTTAAGGAAAAATTCAAGGAATATCAACATCCCAAACACATGAAGAACCATATCCAAGATGACCATGATAAGCTAAAGTGAACTCATGATGATGAATATTTTCTTTCTGAGCTATGTGTGAGAGATCAAAAAGATTTGGATGAATTATAGAATGAGTATGAGGTAAAAAATGATCTCCCAAGTCCCTATAAAGTAGAATATCCAACACCATTATATATCACTCTATCCATGGAAGAGTAGGAAACTACCCAAGTGGTGGAATTTAAAGAAAATATGGAGGATCTCGACTACTTACCTCCATTTTCTACCATCCAACTCCAAAATAAACTCACCATTAAATAAAAGACTGAAGCCTAACCAATTCAGGGAGTTTATCTTATCTCAAACTCTATTCCATTTTATTTTATTCAATAGTAATTGAGTATTAATTCCAACTTCAATGAATTTTCAGATTTATACAATCATTGATATTCCTTAGAGGAAGGTGAAGAAACAATACATGCACCTATTGAGGAACACATAAAGCTACCTAATTTTGATTAACATACATTTGAGGAATCCCATAAGGAAGTACAAGTATCCAAGATTGAGGTAATTAAGACACAAGATTATCAATTTGAAAGGGATATTATTTCTACTTATTCAAATTTAAATTTTATTCAAGTAAAGATACCTGTTTACTTTCCATTTGACCATTCAATTCATGCATCCCATGTTGAGCCAACACTGGACAAGAAAGAGAAGTTTGTACAAGTAGTAACCAAGAAGAAGGAAGATCCGTACTTGATCCTAACCCCACCATGAAATATATACCTAATTTTGAAGGGAATGGATCTGGTATACTTTATCCATGGATCATTCCTCACCAAGAAGTAAAAAGTGCAAACTGGGAAAAGCTACCTGTGGTGGTTCAAATCCAAGAAGATACACCACCATCAAACTATAGATAATAGCTGGTACTACCCTATGGAGGCAGTAAAAATTTAAGGCCCATATGAGGGATCATACCAAGATTTATCCTTTTGTTTTTTTCTATGAATTTAGATTTCAATTTCATTATTTGGATTAGTCCATCATGTATCCACACTCACTCTATCATTTTTTGAGCTTAAATGAAATGATCCTTGTGCTTAACTGATTAATTTATTTTTATATGACCATGATAGAACAAGGTAGCCCCCAAAAAATGGATAAAGTGAACTAAATATTCATTTGAAAAGGGAGTTCACTCTTATATTATTTATGTTTAAAATCCTGATATTTTTGTTTGAAAACATGTTTTGAGCTTTAAACTCAAATTTTCATTCCCATATTTGAATTATTTATTTAATTGAATTATCTAGGAGACATGAGTTTCTTAATAATAATATGATTCCATGTTTTAGATTTCAATGTTAATGAAATTTAATGAGTAAAATGGAGAATTAAATTATTTAAGTAAAGTATGAATATTGAAATGAGGACTCATGATTTGAGGGAATTAATTGATTCATGTAAATGCAATTTTCTAATCATTTTTCATGCTTTGAATTTCTAAAATTCATGTTAATTTATTTGTTATTATTAGTAATTCCTTGAGTGATTTTCCGAAATCATATTTCCCATTAGTGAGATAATTTCTAAACCAATTACTTCCTATTTATTCTTGAGTATATTTCTTGAGTGATCTTAGGACATGACACCTTCTAGAAATTTCATTAAAACTTATCAAAGCTAATGAGTGTGAAGGAACACATTTAAAATTATTGAGGAATATTTTGAAAATACCTTATCCTTGAGACCACCTTTACATAAATCCTTGTTTATCCCATATAGACCATGAATTACCTTGTTATGAATGAGCCATGTTTCAATCCATTTTTATCAATTTATAACCTCCTCTTAGTATTTTTCATGATATTTTAAAGTTGAAGTATGGGGGTTGGATAATTCATAGTAAATGGGATGAAATTCATTAAGTAAAAAGTGTAGGGGTTCTAATTTGGGTAATGATAAAGGTTTTTTGATTCATACATTGTACTTTCACTTTTTTCCCTTCTTTAAAAAAATGAAAAAAATAGGAATGGGTTGTGAATTGGAAGAATAAAAAATCACCATTACTATACTGATGATTTTTATCATATTTTTTAGGTGGTTTATGTGAGGCTTATTCCAATCATGAATTTATAAAAAGTAAAAAAAAATGAAAAAAGAGTACATTGAAAAAGAGAAAAAGGGTATAAAAGTAGAGAAAAATTCAAGGATAAAATCATTCATTATGCTTTATTTTGATAATGACCTTACTTTCAGCTAATAAAGTGAGAGTTGATAATTTTAAGGGTAGAATTTCATTGAGCTTTTAATTCTGATATCATGCACTATACTTTAAGAAAATAATCCTCCTCATTGAGACTTAATTTTGAAACATCAAATCCAACCAACCTTAAAACCTCAGAGTCATTTGAACGTTGATTGAAAAGCCCTCAAGATTTTATTTGACTTTTTTTTTACAAAGTGGAGAAGAGAGTTCCTTTACAAGATTATGGATAAGAATCATGTTCTCATGATATGAGTATAAATCTATTTGAATTGTATCATGAGTGATGAGTGAAAATATTCAAAGGTGAGGTAGATCATGATATGCCAGGTTTAATAATAATGAACTAAGGAACTTGAATGAATGAGAAGAGAAGTTTCATCATTTTCAAATGGAAAAAAGTAAAATTATTGGATTTATTTATTTCTTTAAAAATTGAGAAATTGGATTGATATTTTATGTGGAATTTGGAAAATTTATTTAACATTTAAAATTGTTTAATTTTATTGCTTTGAAATTTTATTAATGGAAACATTAGTGCCCTTTGAACTCCATGTTGAGATTTTATTCTTGAGGAAAAGTATAGTTTAAGTGTGGGGGTATTTGAAAACTACTACAAAAACGGGCAATAACGGCGCTAAAATCGGGCTTTAACAGCGCTAAAAAAGCGCTGTAAAGCTCAGCGCTGATAAAGGGGGGGGGGTCCT
Organism: Viscum album; assembly: GCA_963277665.1. Classification (NCBI taxonomy): domain Eukaryota; kingdom Viridiplantae; phylum Streptophyta; class Magnoliopsida; order Santalales; family Viscaceae; genus Viscum; species Viscum album. Next base: position 2,046,697,012 of record OY728119.1, read on the forward strand.
TTAACAGCGCTTTTTTAGCGCTGTTAAATGTTACCTTTAACAGCGCTAAAAAAAGCGCTGTTAAATGTCACCTTTAATGGCGCTAAAAAAGCATTGTTAAAGGAGACCTTTAACAGCGCTAAAAAAGCGCTGTTATATGTTGCATTTAACAGCGCTTTTTTAGCGCTATTAAATATCTCCTTTAACAGCGCTTTTTTAGCGCTGTTAAATGTCGCCTTTAACAGCGCTAAAAAAGCGCTGTTAAATCCCTGCCTACTGCTAATAAAATACCTGCACTAGTACAGCCAGCCGAGCAGACCTGCACAAAAACCAACCACAGACCTGCACAAAAACCAGTATCAATAGGATAGATCCTACCATGAACTCGAACCCCACTAATGGATAGATCACCCCTCCCCTGGAAAGAACCCAACTCCTTGATGGAAAGATCCCCACCTTCACCTAGACAGATCCCCCCAACAATAGACCCCCCAACTACACCTATAGCCCCACCTATTGAAATATTCTCCCCACTACACTAGACACCCATCCTCGGAAAAAATCCCCCCCACACCCAGCAGTAGACCCCCTCCCCTGGAAATATCCCCATGAACTAGACCCCCCAGCTGAATACTCCCTGGATAGACCCCCTTCATTAGAAACCCCATACCTACATGGAAAGATTCCCCTTTTTGGACAGACCCCCTGCTGAATAGATTCCCCCTCCCCATGGAAAACCCCCCCACATTAGACCCCCTACTAGACACCCATGGAAATATCCCCTTGCACTAGACACCCACTCCCCAGAAGGAAATATCCCCTTGTCGGAAAGACCCCCCGCCCCGCACTAGACCCCCTGCTGGATAAATCCCCCTAGACAGATCCCCCCAGTAGACCCCCCCCCCCCCGCACTAGATAGACCCCCTGTAATAGACACCCCTCCCCACATGGAAAAATACCCCCTGCTAGACAAACACCCTCTCCCTACCTGGACAGATCCTCCTAGACAGACCCCCATGCTGGAAAGACACCCCTCCCCACCTGGACAGATCCCCCTCCCCACCTATACAAACCCCCCACCACACTAGACCCCCTATTGGACAGATCACCCTGCTTCTATAAAGACCTCCTCCCAACCTAGATAGATCCTGGCCAGCACTAGACCCCCCACACTAGAACCCCTCCAAATCTCATCTGTCAGATGCCTGACAGACCCCCCGATACACAATTAAATTGAATTGTGCAACCCAAACACATGATAATATCGCTATTATACAAAAATTTTCATCCAAATGTACTACACTAACAAATAACATGCTAATATGACTACAACTAAATCAAGACATAGAGAAGAAAATCAGTATTTGGATAATAATCATCACTTTGAAAATATTAAATGCTTAGTTCTCATTTGAGACATAAAATGAATATGGTAACCATAAAACCAGTAAAAGTTCTAAATAAAATGAATACCTTATTTGGATTTGAATGGTAAAGTTCAACAAATTGTAAAATTATACATTTTTTATTTCATAATTGTATAATAATTTTGAATAAATTCTGTGAATTAATGAATATCTTGTTCTAGAATTCTAGTTTCATGGAAGAGGAAGACCACCTAAATTGAATGATAGAATAAATATCATATAAGAATTGAAATGAAAAAGAATAATGAAGCAAAAATTTCCAAAACATGATATCTTTGTATCTTAAGAATTATTTTTTTTGAAAATAATGAAGGAAAAATATAGAATAATGAAAATTAAAATGATGAAAACTTACAGTGAATGGAATAAAATGACAACAAAACTAGAAATCTTGACCAACATCAAGGTTTGGACTAAATAATAATATACCAACCGAATCAAAAATAGATAATATTGTCAGATCAGAACATGAGAGAAGAAACTATGACCTATGGGCTTTCTTGAATTAGAGGATTAGATATCATGTTTCATTTGACATGGGTAGGAACAGCCCTACATCTAATTGTATTCCACAATCACTCATAGATGCCATTAAATGAAGTATAATCAGTATATTTTTCTAAAATATGAAATATTTGGTTCAAGTTGTTGAATAATTGAAAAATATCACAATTATAGTGACTAAATAAGTAATCATATCCATTGATTTCAATTAGATCTCTCAGTAAATAGTTTCTTATGATTTATAATATATTCTTTTTATTGAATCTAATAACCCAAATATACAATACTTTAGGAAAGCCATGTAATCCACCCCAGGTTTTATGTGTCATTTAAAGGGTCACATGCCTTGTCGCTTTACCCTGGGTAACTCCAATGTTCAGCTGCCTGTGTGAATATACATGTCATATCAATAGGAAATTACATGGCATGTTAAAAAACATATACGTGTTACCCTTTGATCTTGTGTCCTCTTATGCACCCTTGCCCTATGTTAGTACATGACGTCGATCTCGTGTGATTCTTCCTGTGTATCTGTACAAGGGATAAACTGCGTAGCTGGCTCATTAAAGACGTGTAGTGGGATATATTTCATGTAGGAAAGCCATGTAATCCACCCCAGGTTTGACTCGTACACGTCACATATGACCCATGGATCATTGTACTAAAGTGTTAACACAATCCTAAGGCGTTTGGTCGGTTTCCCGTATGTCAGTTGTTGATTTCACTTAAAAATAAATCCATTTTGAACAAAATAGAGGCACTTTGAGTGGTGTCGGCCACACCGGGCATCGGATTGAGTCGGGGTTGACTCTTACACGTCAAATTTGACCCATGGATCATTGCCCTTAAGTTTCAACAGAATCCAAATGCGTTTGGTCGGTTTTCCGCATGTCAGTTGTTGATTTCACTTAAAAATAAGTCCATTTTGAACAAAAGAGAGGCACTGTGAGTGGTGTCGGCCACACCGGGCCTCAGATTGATGCGATGTTACGTCACACATGAGTCATTGATCATTGTGAAAAAGTATCAACGCAATCAGAAGTCGTTAGATCGGTTTGGCGTATGTACGTAAAATATTGTCCATTTTAAACTAAATACATACACTTGGAGTGATACCGGTCACACCGCGCCTCTGATTGAGGCGGGGTTGAATCTTACACGTCACATTTGACCCATGGATAGTTTTCCTTAAGTTTCAATAGAATCCCAATGGGTTTGGTCGGTTTGCCGTATGTCAGTTTTTGATTTCACTTAAAATTAAGTCCATTTTTAACAAAACAGTGACACTGTGAGTGGTGTCGGCCACACCGGGCCTCGGATTGATGCGGTGTTGAATCGTACACGTCACACATGAGTCATTGATCGTTGTGAAAAAGTATCAACGCAATCAGAAGCCGTTAGATCGATTTGGCGTATGTACGTAAAATATTGTCCATTTTAAACTAAATACATACACTTGGAGTGATACCAGTCACACCGCGCCTCTGATTGAGGCGGGGTTGAATCTTACACGTCACATTTGACCCATGGATAGTTGTCCTTAAGTTTCAATAGAATCTCAATGGGTTTGGTCGGTTTGCCGTATGTCAGTTGTTGATTTCACTTAAAATTAAGTCCATTTTTAACAAAACAGTGACACTGTGAGTGGTGTCGGCCACACCGGGCCTCGGTTTGATGCGGTGTTGAATCGTACACGTCACACATGAGTCATTGATCGTTGTGAAAAAGTATCAACGCAATCAGAAGCCGTTAGATCGGTTTGGCGTATGTACGTAAAATATTGTCCATTTTAAACTAAATACATACACTTGGAGTGATACCGGTCACACACAAAATCACCCTTCGACATATCCTACAATGTCTTCAGACCCCACCCTTTCCCCTCGGCTGTCAAAATCACCCTTCGACTATCTGGTTATGATTTTTGACAGCCGAGGGGAAAGGGTGGGGTCTCAATCCGAGGCGCGGTGTGACCGGTATCACTCCAAGTGTATGTATTTAGTTTAAAATGGACAATATTTTACGTACATACGCCAAATCGATCTAACGGCTTCTGATTGCGTTGATACTTTTTCACAATGATCAATGACTCATGTGTGACGTGTACGATTCAACACCGCATCAAACCGAGGCCCGGTGTGGCCGACACCACTCACAGTGTCACTGTTTTGTTAAAAATGGACTTAATTTTAAGTGAAATCAACAACTGACCATCTAGAGATGTATCTAAATTTGTGACTTTCTTTTAAATAGTGACTCTTTTCAGAACTGCGTGATATGAAGGTATTTTGGAGATTTTACTGGTTCATGCATGATATGAAGGTATTTTGGAGATTTTACTGGTTTTTTTGTCCAAAGGCCAAAGAAATGTGGTCCATCATTCTTGCATGTTACTCGTACACGTCACCAAGGACCCGTGGATCCTTCTCCTAAAGGATGAAGGCAATCCGGATGCGTCTGGTCAGATTTACGTAGGTCAGTTGTTGTTTCCAATTAAAGTGGTGTCCATTTTAAACAAGAGAGTGACCCTTTGGGTGGTAGCGGTCACACCGTGCCTCGGATTGAGGCGGGGTTGACTCGTACACGTCACCAAGGACCCGTGGATCCTTCTCCTAAAGGATGAAGGCGATCCGGATGCGTCTGGTCCGATTTACGTAGGTCAGTTGTTGTTTCCAATTAAAGTGGTGTCCATTTTAAACAAGAGAGCGACTCTTTGGGTGGTAGCGGTCACACCGTGCCTCGGATTGAGGCAGGGTTGACTCGTACACGTCACCAAGGACCTGTGGATCGTTCTCCTAAAGAATGAAGGCAATCCGGATGCGTCCGGTCGGATTTCCGTAGGTCAGTTGTTTCCAATTAAAGTGGTGTCCATTTTAAACAAGAGAGCGACCCTTTGGGTGGTAGCGGTCACACCGTGCCTCGGATTGAGGCGGAGTTGAATCTTACACGTCACATTTGACCCATGGATAGTTGTCCTTAAGTTTCAATAGAATCTCAATAGGTTTGGTCGGTTTGTCGTATGTCAGTTGTTGATTTCACTTAAAATTAAGTCCATTTTTAACAAAACAGTGACACTGTGAGTGGTGTCGGCCACACCAGGCCTCGGTTTGATGCGGTGTTGAATCGTACACGTCACACATGAGTCATTGATCGTTGTGAAAAAGTATCAACGCAATCAGAAGCCGTTAGATCGGTTTGGCGTATGTACGTAAAATATTGTCCATTTTAAACTAAATACATACACTTGGAGTGATACCGGTCACACACAAAATCACCCTTCGACATATCCTACAATGTCTTCAGACCCCACCCTTTCCCCTCGGCTGTCAAAATCACCCTTCGACTATCTGGTTATGATTTTTGACAGCCGAGGGGAAAGGGTGGGGTCTCAATCCGAGGCGCGGTGTGACCGGTATCACTCCAAGTGTATGTATTTAGTTTAAAATGGACAATATTTTACGTACATACGCCAAATCGATCTAACGGCTTCTGATTGCGTTGATACTTTTTCACAATGATCAATGACTCATGTGTGACGTGTACGATTCAACACCGCATCAAACCGAGGCCCGGTGTGGCCGACACCACTCACAGTGTCACTGTTTTGTTAAAAATGGACTTAATTTTAAGTGAAATCAACAACTGACCATCTAGAGATGTATCTAAATTTGTGACTTTCTTTTAAATAGTGACTCTTTTCAGAACTGCGTGATATGAAGGTATTTTGGAGATTTTACTGGTTCATGCATGATATGAAGGTATTTTGGAGATTTTACTGGTTTTTTTGTCCAAAGGCCAAAGAAATGTGGTCCATCATTCTTGCATGTTACTCGTACACGTCACCAAGGACCCGTGGATCCTTCTCCTAAAGGATGAAGGCAATCCGGATGCGTCTGGTCAGATTTACGTAGGTCAGTTGTTGTTTCCAATTAAAGTGGTGTCCATTTTAAACAAGAGAGCGACCCTTTGGGTGGTAGCGGTCACACCGTGCCTCGGATTGAGGCGGGGTTGACTCGTACACGTCACCAAGGACCCGTGGATCCTTCTCCTAAAGGATGAAGGCGATCCGGATGCGTCTGGTCCGATTTACGTAGGTCAGTTGTTGTTTCCAATTAAAGTGGTGTCCATTTTAAACAAGAGAGCGACTCTTTGGGTGGTAGCGGTCACACCGTGCCTCGGATTGAGGCAGGGTTGACTCGTACACGTCACCAAGGACCTGTGGATCGTTCTCCTAAAGAATGAAGGCAATCCGGATGCGTCCGGTCGGATTTCCGTAGGTCAGTTGTTTCCAATTAAAGTGGTGTCCATTTTAAACAAGAGAGCGACCCTTTGGGTGGTAGCGGTCACACCGTGCCTCGGATTGAGGCGGAGTTGACTCGTACACGTCACCAAGGACCCGTGGATCGTTCTCCTAAAGGATGAAGGCAATCCAGATGCGTCTGGTCGGATTTCCGTAGGTCAGTTGTTGTTTTCAATTAAAGTGGTGTCCATTTTAAACAAGAGAGCGACCATTTTAGTGGTTCAACATTCTTGCATGTTGCTGGTGCATATCATCTGTTAAAATGGAAAAATGACTCATTGGAGAAAGAATGTTTTATTTAATAACAATTAAAATTTTGCTACGAACATTTACATACAACAATATTTCATCTTTTGATCCCCTTAACCCCTCTCAAAAATGACCACCAATTGTACATGTCCCCAAGTCAGATCATCATTGTATTTGTGTACAATCTGTCATCAGGTATGCGGCCCACTCGTTTCTGAACACATCTATATCGTCTTGTGAGTATGAGGCTTTTCGGCAGTCATAGTAGTACTGCAAAATAAAAAAATAAAGAATTAATAAATAACTTAAACAAACTAGTAATTGTTTTTGAAAATACCTCTTTAGGGATGCTTGTTTGCTGATGTAAAACGATCTCTTTCATAAATTTACAAACATAATAACCGCAATCATTATCGTTTGTTTGTTTTGGACACTGCAAAAAAATTGATCATTAGGAGAATAAATAACTTGTGTTGAGGTGTGTTTGGATAGTGAAATTTTATTATATATACCCTGATATTTGTCCAGACGTAGTACTTGTTCGGCTCCTTATGCTTAGCCCCTGTCCTCATACCATGATTTAGACGATATTGGTACACCGCCCTATCATAACAGAATCCTCAGTAAAAGATAATATATATTATATAAATTGATGTTTAGACCTAAAACGTAAGATGTAGTGTCTTACAGATTCACAAACTCCATCATGTATGGTCGGTTTTATGGATATCCTAGCTTTGAATCCAGAAAATAAATCTTCGGAGTATCCAAGTTCACCGCAATTAGCAACCAATGTTGCCTAAAAACACAAAAAGGAATAAGTAATAAAAAAAGTGAAAATATAATTGATATGCTTTAATCGTAGAGTATTACCCCTGCATGGTTGGTATTAGGAAAAGTCTGTCATCTGTAATCTTGCGTTCAAATGTTTTCAGCAAGTCCTTCACTATTGCATCCCTTTTTGATGACTCTATTTTTGTTTGGTGTGTTGATGTGATATGAGGACTAACCAGTCCAAATCTTGGCTCATGGGAAAATCCCTTCAACTGTTTTTCATAAATGCGTCTGTCAACAATATAAAATGCATTTAGTCATAATTTGCAAATTAGATCAGCTTTTAGAAAATCAATTCATGGAAACATACCTCATATATACATTTACAACAGTGACGCCTAACCAACCGTTTTCAAGGATTTCATTTACATTTTCAGCAGCAATGAAATCTTGACTTTCCTCTCCGTATATATTATCTTCGAAAATCACTATATGACTATTACCATCTTTTAGCTTCGTATCCACATGAGTCTTCAATGCTAGTAAATGTGGAAAGAGAACAGGTGGTGTTATTGTGCTTTCAGTAGCTCCTTGGGATCGATTGGTCGATCCTTTAGATGGTTTCGAGCCGATGTTAGTCACCCCCTTTCCTTTCTCCGTTTATAACAACAATCATTGATTCAGACACTCTTTTCATTAATTGTTAAGGGTTTAGCTTGAAAATAAAAGGAAATAAATACCTCTTTGTCTGCATGTACTCTTACAAGTTGTGCCGGCCATGCAATGAATGTCCCAATAGCCTTTTCAACCGTATGAATATCATCGTCATCAAGTGGAATAGGTAGCATTGCATTTGGCTCATGAGCTACAGTAATCGTCACTTTCAGATGATCTTTTGAAAGTGGTCTATTATGCAGTGTGGCATCTGGGATATTGAACACTGTAGCCCTCGCTACAAGGCGATAGGTGGGTGTTGACAGATATAAATCACAATCATTATCACCCTGTAGAAGATCAGTACAGATAAATTATCAGTGTTTGTCTGATTCATATTTAATGGGAACCGTTATTAGAATATTGATTACCACGGCTAAGACATTTTGTTTAGGTGAATGGCTCGCCTCAAAGCTGGTGGGGGGTGGGGCAGGATGTTCATGCGGTGGTTGTTCCTGAGTTGTGTCCTCCCTTTGATTCCCACCCATAAAAGTTGCTAGCAACTCTCCCTGCCATTGCAATTTTTCTTCAAGGGTTGCTATTTTTTCGCTCATTTGTTCCAATTTTTTCTCTGTATCATCTATTTTTTTCTTCTTCTCAAAATATACTCGGGGTGTCACCCCAAACCCTGCACCTCTGACACGACCGTATTTTTCCGGCTGCTTCAAAGCCGTCGATAATAGGTCTGTATCAACTACAGGAGTAGCTGATTCCTGTGCCTGTCAGATATAGAAAAAAAACTAATTATTTTTATGTAATAGCAATTTTAAACAAATCTTTTTATCATCGTGTCATACTTACACATATTTCCCACACTTTTTGTGTGTTCTCATCTATTAACTTCCCTTCTTTGTTCACACGTGCCTCCTTCCATAGCACATGACGTGGGATAGAAGTGCATTTGGTTTTAGATTCATCAATCTACATATAAACATAGAAAGATAATTATGATGTTGTTTATTGGCACCTAACAATATTACTGTAAATTTACAATACGTACCATTTTCTTTTCTAATGAAGCGTACCCCATCCTTGCTTTACGATAGGGGTATGTTGGATTTGATGCACGTTCCTTATTTTCAGTACAGAGTTTCTGTTTCATAAATGAAATATTGACAATCAAAGTGATGAATACAGGTATCCTCAAACAACGTATTATCACTCACAATGTACCTGAAACTTCTCATCCCCACGACGGACAATAAATGCATCCCATGCTTCTTGGGATATCAGGTGCTTATAGACAATGGGTGGGTGCGGGTTTATTTTACCTTTAGAATCTTTCAGGTGACATCTTGTTAAAATAGTACGAAAACCTCGATGAATCTTTCCTGCAAGCCTTAGTACATAATCCTTGTGTGAGTCGTCTACTATAAATGTACTCTGCAAGAGATTGAGAAGAGTAAGACACTGTTTCATCATTTTATTTGCTAGTTAATTAAAGAAATAAATTCATAATGTTACCGTAATTTCTTCCCAGATCACAGCCTTCAACCCGGACACAACATGGTGCCATGAATCTACGTCAATCGGCACGCGTTGCCGAGTGACAACTCCAATGTAACTGCTAAACATAGCCTTGTTGGGATTCACATGTTGGCCTCGTGCATTCCATCCGACTTCAAATTTGATGCCTTTGCTTTTCGCCTTAAGAATTTTGGCTAACACTGTCAAACTACGACGCACCTGTGATTTCTGCGACGTCGGTCCTTCATTCCCGACCATTTCATCGATATCAACATCATCTATATGTTCATCTACTATGATATCAACGGCATGTGCTGATGGTTGTTGGACCTCAACACTAAGAGAAGGAGCCGCAACAACAAGAGCAGCAGGAGGAGCAGTAGGAGCACCAGGAGCCGCAGCAGTAAGAGCAGCAGTAGGAGCAGTAGGAGCACCAGGAGCCACAGCAGGAGGAGGAGTAGGAGCCACAGCAGTAGGAGCAGCAGGAGCCGCATCAGGAGCAACAGTAGCAGCAGCATGAGCTGCAGGAGCAGTAGGAGCAGCAGCAGCCGCAGCAGCAGCTGCTTGAGAGACTTGTTCAGTCTCAAGGTTAGGAGCACCAGAATGTGCAGAAGTCATTATCTGCAAAAGTGGTTGAACAGTTCATTCAAATTACATAAATTCTGTAATGATAAGATAATAACATGAGATAACAAGATCTATATTACAAACAAAATATAACCTGTTTACTGAACTCTCTTTCTTTTTTTCAAAGGTTGAAGAGATTTGACACCTCTATCGACAATCCAAATCCCTTCATTGTGGTCTCCTCTAACATACAAAACATCATATGCATTGGGACCGCTCTGAATTGATTGTGACGTACCACTAAAAGGATCGTCCTCAACTGAATTTTCATCGGAACCCTCAATAGTTTTGGACGATAACAGAACAATCGACCACTTTCGGTTTGCGGGATCTTGAACATAAAAAACTTGTACCGCTTGTGATGCCATTATAAACTGTTCGTCTTTGTACCCTTCTTTACTAAAATCAACTTTCACAAATCCCCATTCATCTATTTTAACACCACTATTGTTATCAATCCATTTGCATTGAAAAATCGGCAATTGAAATGTCGTATAATCCAACTCCCATATTAGTTTGATAATGCCAAAGTATGACATATTTGCATAAATTGGATTTATATCCTTACTAACAGAAACATGCATCGCTTCAGCCACTAGTGTAACTCCACTATTTTGCATGGTACTCTCTTCATCATGTTCATCCGTATAGAATGTATAACCATTAATTACATACCCACTGTAAGATAATACATACACACTTGGTCCAGCGGCTAGCCATCGAAGTCGTTCTGAAATTGAATTCAGATTTTCATCCAACTGCTTAAAAATATGGTCCTGAAACCATCCTATAAACTGGTGATTATGTGTATCTGCTAACCATTTTTCAGCCCTCGATGGATTCAACTGCCTAAGAATTTCTTTGTGAGTTTCAATATATGGAGCAACCTCCCAACTGTTATGCAAAACATAAAGATGAGCCTGCTCCCGATCTGTAATACTGATTGTTACAACTTCTCTTCCAGAAATTCCCTCACCCTCAATGCGTCCAGTGTGACGAGATTTCGGGAGACCAATGCTTTCCACATCAGATAGGTATTCAATACAAAATTCAATGGCTTCCTCAACAATATATCGCTCCACTATACAACCCTCTGGCCGACTTCGATTTTTGACATATCCTTTCAAAATCTTCATATACCGTTCAACATGATACATCCATCTATAGTGCACAGGACCACAAAGTCGAATCTCTCTCACTAAGTGAATCATCAAATGAACCATCATATCAAAGAATGTTGGCGGGAAGAACATTTCTAATTCACATAATATGATGACAATTTCTTTTTCCATAGCTGGCAATTTCCCCGGGTCTAAAACTTTGCTACATATAGCTTTGAAAAAGAAACAAAGTTTGGTTAACGTATGACGAACATTCTTGGGTAAAATGCAACGTAAAGCTATAGGAATTAGATCTTGCATCAAAACATGGCAATCATGTGATTTCAAACCTTTTAACTTCAAATCATTCATTAACACAATGTTCTTGATATTTGATGAGTACCCCTCTGGAACCTTTACATCATTAAAGAAGTTGCAAAACTGATATCTCTCTGCCCTAGAAAGAGTATAAGCAGCAGGAGGAAGAAACATTCGATTTTCACCTTTCACGGGAGCCAACTCTTCTCGTATTCCCATGTCAACCATGTCCAACCTTGCCTTAATTCCATCTTTTGTTTTGCCAGGGGCATTTAGCAACGTTCCAATAACACTATCACATACATTTTTTTCCACATGCATCACATCAAGAAAATGTCTGACGTACAAACAATTCCAGTATGGTAATTCAAAAAAAACTGATCTCTTTTTCCAACCGATTTTCGTAAGGTTTTTCGAAAATGGTTTACCAAAAACAGTGTTCATATCTTTTACTTTCTCAAACAGCTGATCACCTGTTAGTGGAGACGGTGTTGTGCGTTTTTCTGAACTTCCATTGAATGATGTCGTCCAAGATCAGTACTTATGCCGACGAGGTAGAAATCTACGATGTCCTAGAAACACATATTTCGATGAATGTTTCAACCTAATTGATTCTGTATCTTCTTCGCACACGGGACACCCTTGAGTTCCTTTAATGCTATAGCCTGACAAATTTCCATAAGCAGGGAAATCATTTATTGTCCCATACAACATCGCTCTCAACGTGAAGTATTCACTTTTATAAGCATCATACAACATTACACCTGAGTCCCACAATAACTTCAAATCCTCGACCAAAGGAGTCAGATAAACATCAATATCGTTACCTGGTTGTTTTGGTCCTGATATAAGCATAGATAACATGATGAATTTTCGCTTCATGCATAACCAGGGTGGCAAGTTATAATTTAGCAACATAACAGGCCATGTACTATGAGTGCTGCTTTGAAAACCAAAAGGATTCACTCCATCTGTAGATAACGCAAGACGAAGGTTTCTCGGCTCTTTTCCAAATTCAGGATACTCATGATCAATTTTCTTCCATTGAGGAGAGTCGGCCGGATGACGTAATAACCCATCTTTATTTCTTTTATCTGCATGCCACGACAATTGTCTTGCAGTTTCTTTACTTCCATATAAACGCCTAAACCTTGGAATGATTGGAAAGTACCATACAACTTTCGTAGGATTGGATTTATCTTTCTTGTATCGAGAAGCACCACACTTTGGGCATTCTGTAAGTGATTTGTTCTCCTTTCGAAACAATATACAGTCTTTCGGGCAGGCATGTATTCTTTCAGAAATCATTCCCATCGAGCGTAGCATTCGTCTAGCTTCATACGTCCGGCTTGGGAGCTCATTATCTTCCGGAAGCATGTCATTCAAGAGAGCAAGTAGTTCCGTAAAACTGACATCACTCCATCCATTGCCTGCTTTCAATTTATACAACTTCAGTACAGCTGACAATGTTGTATACTTAGTGCAAGCAGCATACAATGGCGTCTTTGCACAACTCTTTAACTTCTCAAACAATTTTGGGCAATCACGGGGTTCATCTTGAATTGTCTTTGTCATTTACTCAATACGATCTTCATCATCATTGACATCTGTAATCACATCCTCCATACGGTCTTCTTCATTATCTATATTTGTATTCATATCTGACGATCCATAAAACGCAGTTTTATCCCAGCCAGTAGCTACATTCACTTTTTCTCCGTGTTTATTCCAACATTTATAACTCCGATCTATTCCGTGACATATCAAATGTTCTTCCAACTCCTCTGGAGTAAGTAGTCTAGAATAACAACAACGTAAACACGGACAAAGGATTTGAGAAGGATCCTTTGTGTGATCCTTTGCAAACTTGATGAACTCTTTCACTCCGTTCTCGTACTCTATTGTTAAACGATTAGAATCCATCCAATATTTATTCATCTTCATCCTATTTGAATCTCAAATATTAGTATTTATGGTTCAAGTACACAAAAGAAGACTTCCAAATACAGTAGAAGGGAACCACTTCCTTGGAAGGAGATCAAGTAGTCTAACCTATAATCAAGATTCATAAAAAAGAATATTAGATTCACTAAAAAGATGATTATCTATCACTCTATTAGGAGAAAAAGATACGTATGCACCTAATGTGACATCAAACATGGTTTTACACACTTTGGGATAAACATGTGTTCATGTTCAGAAACGATTATAAATAATAGGATACCCCCTTAATTTAGTATCTCAACTTTTATAGAAAATATGAGGCTTTGAATCGCGTAGAATTGCATTCAATAGGAGTTTGTAAAGAGAGTTGCGTGCATGGTAAAAAGTTGCGTGCATGGACTTATTCTTATCGATTCGAGAATCCCTGGTGTCATAGTCTACACCTTTCTCCACCTTCATGTCCAGCGCATGTCAAATTATCTTAGACTGATTTTCCATTAAGTTACTCAGGATTTTCAAGGAATCAGTCCCCACAATATGACACTAAAAAGTTCTACCATAGTTCTAATTGCATGATTCTAAAATGCATGATTTCAAGTACTATAGTTGGTTTGATTCTATAGTAATGCCTAAGTCATTATGTTCTAGTCCAGACACCCCAAAAACTAAACATTCCCCCTCCCTTTGTGTGGGTTAGACCCATGCATGTAGTTTTAACTTAAAATATCTATGTACAGCTTGATTCTTTCCATCACAAGAAACATGGTGATACATAAACATCATATTTAGGGTCTATTCATGAGACATAAATTTCCCCATTGTCACTATGTCGGAGCCAAATCTACAGATGAAATTTTAAACACAATAAAGATTGTTTTCCCCTTGTGCTCCCATGAATTAAATAAATCTACATAGTGGAGTGAAATGTGAGGTTTTCCCCACTAGTGATATCTTATGAAAAAAATTATCCACTCCCATGAATAATCTAAATCTGTATGGGAGGATGTAATATAGGTAGGTCCTTATAACAAGACATTAAACTGTGTGGCCAATGTTCTGTCCCTATGCATGGGTCGGTCCTACATAAGGGAACCTTACCACATCGTTATAAGAGAAAACATCTCTATCATTTTCACTAGGAAATCTTGACTTGCATCTACCCTTTCATGTTCAGGCCTCTTCCTTTCAAAAACCATACACTATGCACAAAAAGGTCTTAATCCTCATATCCTTCCATGGACATCGGAAATGAGCGGTCATCGTCCTAAGGTCACCTTTATTTGACTAATCACAATATGCACTGGTGGATCTGCATATGTTTCCCACTAAAAAGGCATGTCAACCAAAGACAATTTCGTCCTCAATAATGGATTTTACTACCATCAAACACCCTATGACATTTAAGTACCATATCAATCCTTGGATTCATGAACCCCTGGGTTAAAATTTACATCTACCACCCCCCCCTCATGCATGATTATGGTAGAACATTCTTGGTTATACTATAGTGAAAAGGGTGAATCATTTCCCCTCCTTATCAGAACAAAATGGAAACCTGCACAAAGGTCCTGGTTTTAGGACATTAAACTACACCATGCCTCAACTCTCCATTACATAAGACAAATTCTAGTAGGTTTTATACATTCCATAACAACTTGAAGGGATTCCATGAATGTTTGAAACAAATAAATAAAACTAGAATAGAATTCATACCCTTAGTTGGTCGAGGGCGTTGCGGGTTGCGGAAGGCGGCCGCGGAGGGCGACCGAGGGCGGCCGAGTGAGGCGGAGGGCGACGGAGGCGGCGGAGAGCGGCCGAGGGCGGCGGAGGGCGGCCGAGGGCGGTAGAGAACGGCGGCCGAGGGCGTTGCGGGCAGCCGAGGGCGGCAGGCGGTGGAGGTCGGCCGAGGGTGTTGCGGGCGGCGGAGGACGGCGATTGTACCGAGGGCGGCAAGCTCCGGCGAAGCGAACACAGCAGCGGTATTCGGGAGAAGAGTAGCAGGGTTACGGTTCCGCGAGAGCTTTAGCTGCGATAAAACGAGGGCACTGTGCGACCGACTTTATAAAAAAAGTCGACTAAGGTTTTATCAGCGCTAAAAAAGCGCTGATAAAGGCTACCTTTATCAGCGCTAAAATTATAGCGCTGATAAAATCTAGCTTTATCAGCGCTTTTCTAGCGCTGATAATATTATGATTTATCAGCGCTAGAAAAGCGCTGATAAAGATTCCCCGTATCAGCGCTACAATTATAGCGCTGATACCGGGTCTCTTTATCAGCGCTTTTTTAGCGCTGATAAAGATAATTTTTATCAGCGCTTTTTGAGCGCTGATAAAGGATACACTATATCAGCGCTGAAATTTGAGCGCTGATAGAGGTGTTCTGTATCAGCGCTTTTTTAGCGCTTATATAGGCAACCTTTATCAGCGCTCAAAAAGCGCTGATAAAGACCAACTGTATCAGCGCTAATATTTTAGCGCTGATACAGATCATATTTATCAGCGCTTTTCTAGCGCTGATAAATATTACTATTATCAGCGCTAAGAAAGCGCTGATAAAAATTAGCTTTTTCAGCGCTGTAATATTAGCGCTGATATAGGGTATCCTTTATCAGCGTTTTTTCTTAGCGCTGTTATAAGGGCGCGCTTCCCTTGCCCGTTTTTGTAGTAGTAACACACAATTTTCATGCATATTTTTAAATGCTCTCCAATTATTTTGTAATGGTTTTTAATGAAAATTCCCATGAAATTAAATATTTTATTCCAAAGTTTATTTTTATAAATAAAGAATTAAAATTGGGTTTTTTTGAATAAAGTGATATTGATTTTTTGGATTTTTTTTTATTTATGAAATTTTGGGTGTTATTATTCATGTGTTTGAATCTTTTAATTAATTATGTTTTCATTTTCAGGTGTTTACAAAAAAATTATCCTCAATAGATAGAACTCAACCAAGGGACCCACAAGTCACTTAGTTAGGCCCAATAGGGAAAAAATGACCATGCAGAGCCCTAGAATGGCTCTCCATGTAGGGTAAGAGGTCGCACAGGGGCATTAATACCATGAAATGCATAGTTGGTCTAAGGTCTGTGTGAGGGTGTAGGCCTGTGGTGGTCATACCCACATGTCTACATAAGGAGAGGCTCACTGGCATAGGGTGGTGCACGATAGTGATTGGAGTCCTCGAGCTCCATTCCGACTTCACTAGAAAGTTGGCACCATGAAATCATATTTAATCCAGTGTGCCTCCACACCACCATTCCCATGCGTGATAAATTTTATCCTGAGTACTATTCAAATTTTTAAAATTTGAATCCATCTCGCCTTTTCTTTGTAAGCCCTGCTCAGACACCACTGTACCACCGCCTCTTCCACCACCGCATCCTTCATCCTCGCCTGCTGCCATTGCAACACGCCATAACTCCATTTCTGACACCTCCCAAAGCTCTAACTTGAGCTATCCAAAAATTTCAACTCCCCTTACCACCATGGAATCACATGGTGACCCCAGACGATCACCATGGGGGCCATTTCAAGGGTTCATCCGACCATTTCGAAGGTCATAAGATTTGAGGTGCTGCTGTCGCACTTCTTTTCCACTATAAAGAACCCTAAGCCATGTAGAACCACCACATCAATCCCATTAACTATGTGCAAGCCTATTCATGAGTATAAGCATGCCAAATATGCTTCAATATATCCTCAAAAACAAAAGGAAACACCTGATATGATCGGTTTCATCTATGAAGATAAACTAAGCATATCTTGGGTATCTTTTGAAGAATATATGAATGGATTTTAACTGAGGGAATATAAGACTACCAAAGGCACCCCATTTCCTATAAAATAGGTCCTTTCCCATTGAATTAAAGAGTTTTCCCACTCATCTCAAGGAGTCCATGGCCGGGAATAAGTAGTTACAATTATTATTTCATTTTTTTCTTCTTCTATTTTTTGTTTTAGTTTTTATTTTATTATATAATTTTAATTTAGTAAATTAATTTATTATTATTTTTATTTTTTATTCCACACACCATTCTTATTATTTTTGTTCTTCTTCTTCTTCTTCAACTTATTATTTTTATATTTAGTCTAATATAATTTCTTTTATTTTCTAATTTTATTTTTATTCTCTCTCTCTATCTTATTATTCTCTTTTTATTTTAAGGATTTAATGTGTTTTAATTATTCTTATTTTCTCACTCTTCTTCTATTTTATTTTTCTTTATTATCTTTCTCTTATATCAACCATAAACTCTTACCCTAAAAAATGAGGGGCTAAACTAACGATTATCCCGGGGGAGGTATATAGTATTTCCATTCATTATATTCTTAAATTATTATGTTTTATTTATATTTATGGTGAGAAGGGGTGATGTGAATGGGTGTGGTGATTGTACACCATGAAATTGAACTCAAACTCATTTTTATTCTTTTTTTTAAATATTTTCTATCCCTTATACTAAACATATGATCTTTATGTGATGAAGTTGATCCATTTAGTATATGGAACGACATAAAATGGAGTTGGGTTCTAGAAGGTTTCACACTCTTGATTGAGGTGTACCATCAAACTTGATTATAGGAGGTATAATTTAGTTTTCTATAGGCATTCAAGATTTCACAATCACTAAATTAAAGAATAGTAGCTTAAATGTGATATTTCATGATTATTCCAATAAAATGAATTTAAACACCAACGAGGAGAATGATGGAACCCATAAACCTAATAATAAAGGCCACATTATTTCTTTTTTAACCAAAATTTCCATTTAATGTTATTTTAATTTATGAAATATTTGATTTAATTTAAATTCCATCACTTTTATAAATTGAATAAAAAAAAAAATAAATATTTTAAATGAATTATATTAAATAAGTAGATAAATTGAGAAGCTCCTCAAGTGATGTGACCCTGGTCAGCCACTATGCTGCATTAGGAAAATAAATTTTCTTTTGCAACACCTATGATAGGCATGCTATCAGATTGCTTCACAGCTTGCAATGGTAATTCCCTATTTAAAGTGTATAGGAACATACCACCTTTTCCAAGAGTATACATAATATAAAAAATTAAATATATGAATTCACATAACACAACACCTCTATCATCATATCAGATTACTTTGGGTTAAAGTACACTTAAAGTTTCTCTAATTTGAACATATTATAAACTACTCTCTAGGGGGATAATATCACTAATTTATGAGAGAATATATAACTACTATCAACTCAAGGTCACAGTGAGATAGTTTTTACAATGAGGTAATAATTGGTGAAATCCTTAAGACATCACCCATTTCCCAAAATCAAGATTTATCCAAACTCCATGCCCACAGTTTCATAGTAACATCTTCAAGACCCAACCTGACTTTGCATGAATGAATATTGGTGCTGAAATTAACCTCACTTCCAATATTTCAAAGGAGTCCTAGGTTTCATATTATCCAACATGAGGATATAAGGGGAATAGATACCCAACATGGGTCTCACAAACATTTAGATTCAATCTAAAATGGTGTAACAATAAGAAACTACATCGATATAAGCGATAAACAAAAAGTTAACCGAGGGTTCACATTCCATTCAAATGAAACCCCCAAGAAACATTAAAAATATAATTAGGTCAAACCACCCTAATAATAATTAGAAAGTAACAATCCATATCACCATATCCACCACATCTCAAACACCCAAGAGACGGTTCCAATGAAGATATACCTTAATAAGAAATGACATGACTCTAGTCTTGGGTTATTAGACCTCATTCATTATAACCTAGGTTTATATAATAAAACTAGGTGGATATCTCAATATAACTGAAAACAATCATACCTTAAATGGATTCCTTTGCCCATCTGGTTACTAAACCAAACCTAGTTACCCAATCACATACCCATGGGTCACCATGCTTAGAACATAAATCCAAAACTTATGGAATTTCTTTTAGCATAGTGATATCCATAATGATAAGGTTCAAAGAGTTCAATGAAGAAAAAATACATGAGGAAACTATATATTTCCACTACTCTCAATGGATCCACCCAAAGAAGATATCAAATATCACACCTAAATAAGATTATCCTAAAACCATAACCACTCTAAAACTTTAGAACAAGAACTCTAAAGGATTAACACCCATATCAAAGGATACACCCAAGATTCCAATAATTTTAAGGAAAAATATAAAACCAAGAAAACTAGTACTTAAGGAACAAAATACCAAACCAAACCTATAAGGTTCTCTAGTTGTGCTATAAAATAACATCGAGAAAGAATTTAAAACTCACCACTCCATTCAGATCCTGGGTAAGACTAAAGATAAGAGGAAAACCACTCCCGAGGAAAGAATCTCACTTAAACTCATGAACTCTTTAGAAGAATTACTCAAGATGAAAAGATGATAAATCCATCCGATCATGTCCTTAAAAGTATATTAGGTAAAACTTACACATAATAAAGGGTCTAGATAAACATAAAAATTTAAAAATAAAGAAAAAAATTTCCGAGATGTTTCAAAATAAACCCACTTAAAGAGAAGAAACCTCTTTCAAAATCTATTCATTTAGAAAACCTTCAAACACCATTTTAGAAGGACTTATACATACAAACCATTTTAGAAGTAAACCTATTTAATTTATCTATAAAAAACCAAAATAGGAATATTTCAAAACTCTTTAATTCAAATATGAAACCTCTTACCTTTAAATCCAAGTAATTTAAAAAGATTAATTTTCATCTTGAATTTCATTATTCATGTTTAAATTTTTGCTAGAGAAACCTCCATCCAAGTTATAAAACTGACTTTTCTCAAAAGTTTTAATTTTATTTTGAATTATCATTTCTCTTTAAAAAATACCTTTCTCTTCTAGAGTATATATGAAAACAACCATGGTTTCTTCTATAAAAAAATGAAACCTTTAAAACTTTATTGTAAACAAAAATTTCTTTTAAAACATTTAATCCTTATTAAAAACATGCTTAAAGAGTATAAAATTCTTATATGTAGATCATTAACTGGTTTGAATTTTTTTATAGGTTTTCATGATTAAAAAACCATTTCTAAAGACATGATCTTGAAACCAAGGATAATTTTACAATCAAGCATTAAAGCTTCACTTTTCAAAATAAAACTATTTTCAACAAAATACATTTTCACACATAAACTAGTTATAATACACATGTACCAATAAAATAACATCATAAATACCAATAAAAACAATTATTAGTATCATTATATCTTAGGAACCACCTTGATTATTTTCCTTTCAATAAGAGTCACTAAATGAATATGAGAATCATGGGTTTTAAGAAACAAAAGTAAAGGGATGTAGAGTCAAGATCGACCTAGCCACATGGTTGATTACCATGTTCCAAGCATGCCACAACCACATTAATGTTTCCAAAATCAAGTATTTAATCATGAAATAATTTTCAGGCCATCTAAGTTGATATTACAACTTGAATCCTCTTTCTGTTTACAACACATATCCAGAACAATCCCTAAGCCAACCAAAACATGATAATGAGGATCATAGGTGATCATATCAAACCATAACTCATATAAATCATCAAATAGAAATCAAATCCCTACTTACCATGGAAACTTAAGTGGCATCGCGAAAAGTAGTGATCAAGCACCTACTCATAATATACTCTTTGACCACTAACAAATACTAGATCTAATCTACCAGAAACCAAACCAAACCCATGCAGTTATTCTATACTTATAGATGGGTATTACTCTGATACCATTTTATAATGAACCAAATTAGGTTAACCTAATATTTCACCTTAATTGACCAGTTAAAAGGCCCGAAATGTATTCTCGATCACCACAGACTGGTGATAAGAACCCAGATATCAACACACAAAACCGAGGGAACGATTTCACCCTAGAAAAGAAACACAACATGTCTCATGTATAACATAATAAAGATTAAGAATCAGATTGCAATTCAGAATAAGAGGTACACATCCATGATATATACAAAACTAATCCAAAAAGGCCAATCTTGAGAGAAAAACCAACCAATACTAAAACCAAGTCTCTATGTGACTATCCGTCACCACCATACCAAACCACTATAAAAGAGATATCAACCAAGAGAAGATTCCATGCCACATGACACCCTTCAATTTACCTATATCCTAAAAAACCATGACTATAAATTCCCAATGGAAAAATTAGGGCATGAGCACTAATGATCAGTATGATACCACCATGAAACTATACAATGTCTATCACCATGAAACTATTAGTTCTAATATTAAAAAAAAAAAATTATAAATAAATTTCATTTAAAAACCTTTATCATAAAATATCATTTGGCTTACTTTAAAAAAAATCCATATTCAAATCCATAAGAATATAAAAATCAATATGAAGGAAAATATTGAGTGAAATAATCAAAGTATTCATAACTCATAAGATAACCATGTGAGAATTTAAAATATGACACATAAATGAAACAAAGATCCCAACACATAATTGGGCTCTTAGACTATAGGAATACACAACTAAGACATACAAGGAACACTAAGACAAGAATAACATGAATCCTAATAATGTCAAATCTTACTATAGTCTATCAATATCACAATCATAACCCCTAGTGCTTCACACTCACTATGGTATGAGTATGTCCTTACCCAAGGTTTCAAAAATGTTACCATGTGTTATGTTTTCAAAAAAAAATCAATAAACCATGATTAAAACTTTACAAAAACATTGTCACAAGTGAAGCATCACAACTCCCAAGCTTGAAAATCCATTTTAGAGTCAAAAACATCTTTTAAGCATTTTATTGAACACATAGTGTGCAAAAAATATTTTCAAAGTAAACCCCTTTAAAAACCATTTCACAAGCCACCAAAGGTGTAATTTTATAAAATAACCCTCATATATTTTAAATCAATGAATTTAATAAACCAAAAAAAAAAGAAATTTATAAGAACACAAGGTAAATTAAGGGATAAAACCATTATATTGAGACAACTACCTTGACAACAGAGAAAAATTGTCACCTTCAAAAACGCTGATGGGAAACAAGGAGATATGTTCCTCACAGGCCTAGATCTAAGAGAAACACTATAAATTTTCCATATAAACCATATATAGGTTCATCATACACTATATAGGTATTCATAAAATGTAAAATATGATAGATCAAAGGTAGAACTAGAAATAGTAAAATAAAAAAATTGAAAAAACACACACACCTCGAAGAGATCCATCTTGATCGATGGTGAATTACCATGAGATCAAGAAGAAAACCTCCTAGAGCATCAATGAGATCATAGTTAAGGATAATAATAAATTAAGAGTTTATTATAGGTTAAATTTAGTGAGGGTGATAAGTTAAATTTCCATTTTTAAGAAACTTTCATGGGTTACATGATTAGGCCACTTGGTTAAAAAAATTGTGTGCTAACTGTGTGGTAGCTACTGCCCCTAGAAAACCTAAGTGTGTAGTTACCTAGGAAAAGTCACATGGTTAAGAAGACCATGAATAATCCATGCGACAACCTATGGAATAAAACTATCCACCCATATAGTTTTCATGGACATTCACATGGTTAGGAAAACCATGCTTAAAACATGAAAATTGCCTCTAGAAATGACAGATCCATCCCATATTCTTACTGCATGATTACTACTAATCATGTACAGTTCATGCAGCCAGCCTATTTTTCCTAAAACTCAAAATTCTTGTCCCCTAATTCCTGAAATCCTTTAGAACCTTAAGGGAGATAAACTAGGTGAAAAAACATACCTATGACCCAAGGGAATTACACATATCATATTATATGAATTCCCCATAAGTATCCCTTGAAAATAGAAAAAATTCATGCCTTATAATTGGTTCTCAATCCTAAAATATGATATACCATTTTCTTATATATATATATATATCATATATTTAAATTTTTAAGGCATATGTCTCCTTCAATTTCCAATGTTAACTAAAGCTTATAAAATCTCATGTCATTCCACATTATATCCTATCATATATTATAACTAGTGAAATCATATCCAAAAAACTTTTGGATATATTCTAAAACATTTTTGTAAAGGTATAATTAACTTCACCACATATCACATCATATGTAATACCATGTGAACATCCATCCAAGACTCTTTTGGATTAACTCTAAAACACTATTAGAGTACCTCTCTGTGTCATGATCAATCCTCATTCATTTAACCACAAAGTGTGACCCCACATGACTATATAGAATTGACAAAAAAATATAAATCCCCAGATCCATAAATGTAATAAAAAAGTGGGCTCTAAAAAAGAATCAATGCTACTAAAGTTATAAAAGGATCTGGCGTGATCTCTGTTAAACACATGTTTCTCTATACCTATGTCCACCAGACACATATCATACAAGCATGCATTCTCATATGTTACCATTGTAGAAGACATCAAGTGACCTTGAGACATGGATTATTTCAATCTTATTTATCTAACTCATACATTCTTAATTCTCTGAGTATAGATTGATCTGGTCGACGGATACATCACATTTAATTCATCTTTATAGATGAGCACATTACATTCCACTCACCTAAATTGATAAGCATATCATATGTACTATATAGATGTGGTTACACACTCCCTAGTCAATCTTAATAAAGGTACCATATGTCATACTCATCATATGAGAGGAAAAATATCATCTTGGTTAAGCTCCAACTGATGACATGATAAAAAAATATACCCAACCATCCCTAATTATCTAAGATAAAATGGATTGTGTAAAAAATGTATCAAAGTATAAAGTTTCTCATACTAGGTATCTCAAAAACCTTAGGTAATGGAGACCCAATATGATCTATTCATGCCTAGTATATTAGAGACATAATATATGGAACTCCATATGGTATACATAGTAGGTCATACAATGCACAAAAAAAAACATTCCTTTATTTTTATGCCTCATGAGCATATTACATTTCTCTATATGATAATCCCACCCATTCTAACCATTACATTTTATCACAACCTATAATACTCCATGAAAAAAATTCAATAAGGATAACTCAAATTCAAACTTTGAGAGTTAAATTATTATTTTATTTCATGAAATGTATATCTATATATACATTTATACAACAAAAATGAAAATATGATAAAATGGAGATTACCTTTTATATGATACATTTTATATTATTAAAACTATTTTAAGAATATTTAAAAGAACCTAACATATGAATTAGGCTATCATATCATATATGATAAACTGTTAGGTCATCCTTATGCTTTCTACACTTTCTGGGGTTTTGTTAACTCATTACATCTATATGTAATTAATGTCACATCTCTATGAGACCATCTAAGAAAATACCCCCACTAAACTCTTTAGTGAATTACATATATTAATAGAAAAAGTTTTAACAATGGATAGATTTAAGAATAATTTTAATAATGATAAAGTCCTTAAATATATTTATACTCCTTAACTCTACAACATTAAATGCTATGATTTCCACTTATATTATATACTTATAAATCTTTTTAAGTTTAACACCATCATCTTTGGAACCCTATTCCATTAAAATTTTTCCTTGAAAAAATGAAACTATTTTCATTATTGTTTACTAGAACATCCTAAACTCCTTTATGATAAAGTGATATTAACTTTGTTTTTCTAGCATAATACTTTAGGAAATAGTGATATTCACATCCTCATAGTAACTAAATATAATTATTACATTTTAATTTACTATCACATATCCTAAACTCTTTATGATATAAGTGAAAATCACCTTATATTGGTATAATTTTTTAACTTTGAACTTCTCCAAGTTCAAACATACTCCCTCTGGCCTCTTAGACATTATTATTCTCACATATCATGCTAAGAAATACAAACTTATATATGTTAGGAAATAAATATCATTTCATTTTAATAGTAATATTTAACAAATAATGTATTTTTTTTCATATTATATATGATATTCTATGAGTTTGGTGAAATTATTTATGAAAATAAGACTATTTATCAAAATATTCCACTGATGGGTGGTGGGAACATATTCCCTCAAATTTTAACAAACCAGATGAACTCTTTATCCTAGATAAAAAACATTTTTATTCTTATTTTCTTCTAATAACATGTTATAGAATCAAATGAATCATAAAACATGTGTATATAATTAATCATCTCATTTTACTCATAAGAATTCTTTGTTAATAATTTTTTTTTATTATCACATAAGATAAATTAGATGAAGATAGACATTATTTTAAGATCCATATTATCTTGATATATTATTTTACATTCAAATCATTGATTTAATAACTCTTTATTCATCATTTAAAATAAAACTAAAACTCTAACAATCCGTCACATGATTTTGAACACTTGTTTATTTAAAATATTTTTAAAATACACATTAGGTATCACATACCCTTGAAAAATAAAATAATTTATTTCTATAACATCAATACCTATTATAAGAATTAGATGGAGTTTCCAAAACCCCTTTATGAATTTTAGAAAATTCCATCATATAGAATCATTACACCTTATGATTTGAGCTTTATTTTTCAATGACCTTTATTGGATACTAGAAGAAACTTTGATTGACTTTACAACTAACTTTTCTTCTTCCAATTTGATTTTTTACCCACTTATACTATTTACAAAGCTCTAGAACCTAAACATCACATTATCGGTTCATCAATTCTCAACAATTTAAAATATCATATATACTTCACTTGAATCAATTCATCTTGTTAGAATATTTCCATATATGAAAAAAATGATTAATTAATTAACTAGAATAATCCATAAATAAGTCTATATTATTACCAAGTCAATAGAATACATATTCATATATGAGTAGAGTCTAATATTATTCAGTTCATTTTGTATCTAATTCCTTTTAAACCTCATATTAACCAATCTATTCTCTATAAGCATCTAGATTCACCTATTGAATAATTTCAACACAAGGTTACTCAGGAAAGTGTTGATCCAACATGTAGAATAGTTTTATTATACTTAAGAATTTTTTATAAGTTACCAATATTAGGATTTTAATACATTAATATTATCCTTCCTAAATGATTATTCTCAAGGTTATGTTTGACAATATTCATGATACTATCTACAAAATAAGAATTTATCACATGAGTATCATGTTTTATTACTATTTAATAAGGACATTTATAAAATGGCCTCCCACTAAAATTATGACCCATTTTGAATACATCATATCCATTAGTAGGAATAGATCTATATTTAAACATGATTTAAACCAGTTTGTTCATGTAAATACTCCATGACTATATCTAGTAGACAACTATTGTCAATAATATCATATACGACCCTTGGGTATTCAAGTGGACAACCCCTTTTCTAATCCATTATATGGATAAAACCAACCATATTCCTCTGGTATCCTAACATTTAGGGTTTCCTAGATAAGTGAAACCAAGATAAAATATCAAGAATAGACTAACAAAGGATAATCCAGGAGCACCCAAATTTATCATTAATTATCCTAGGATGATCCATATTCACCTATTACTTTCCATGCATAAGATAATACATGGGAACCTGAATTTAACATGACCTACCTGATGAGATGATCAGGGTCTTGAAAAGTACCACTTTGGAAGTAATATATCACATAATATTTTGAATGGGATTTAATATCACTATCTTATATCTTGATATTTCCTTTTATGTATGAATTCTTCTAACAACTTAGTTTTGGAAGCCTATTCCCTATTCCAAATTAATGTATTCAATCTATATTGATGTGTAACTCTTTACACAACCTATAACTTGCGTTACCCAAAATAGAAGCCAAACATATTTACACATATCCAAATGCATATCATTCATAAGGTATATGAAATTTTCATGTAAAGGATTAAAGTTATATGAGATTAATTTCATCCACATGAGTAAGTCTGGAGAGACATATATCCAACCCCTCACCTTTCTAGAACATGGAATAAGTCTCAATGCTAGTGGGTAGTCTGAACCCAAGTCCCTCTCTCTAGGGAGACTTTACTCAAGAGATAATCCAATTCATCATAACTCTAACACATAATATATATAAACTATATTCAATAACTAAATTTAAGACTATAAATTTAAATAACAACTATGGTCAAGGTAGAAAAAAACTAAATCTTATTGATGTACCTAGAATGTAATTTAGGGATTTTCAATTTATAAGAAGTAGTTTAAAAAATTTAAACTAAATCATGCACATATTCATAACTTATAAATAATTTATAGCTATAAATAAAGTAGTAAATAAAATTTAAATAAATATATACTTCACATATTTAAATAAGGGATAATAATATATGAAAAATTCATAAATAAAGGATTAACTATAAATATATTATAATTTTAGCTAATAAATTACGAACATTATATAATACTTGAATATAAATAATTTACATTCATAATATGAAAATTTTATACTATTCATTATATGGAATATTATTTAAGAATTTATGATATTTTATAAATTATGGAAATTTTATATTTTAATTATGTAAACTATTTACATAATCTTAAATATCACAAATTTAAACATTATTTAAACCTTTGATAACATCCACCATCAAAACTCATTTTGACGAGGTTTAAATAATTTCCAAATAAGGAACTTTTAATTTGAACATTTCAAATTAATTATTATTAACATTTCATAATCATCTTAAATATGAAAATTTATAATTATTCTTTATTTTGTAATTTATAAACACTTTATAAATTAATCCTTATGATTTATAAATAAACACTTTATTTATAATTCCCAAGTCATTCTATATAATTTTATTAAAAGGTATTTCATATTAACAATTAATATTTAAGGAATATTTGTTTTTAAATGTTTACAAATAATTAATTAATTAATTATAAACTCTATGATTAAATAATTTATAAAATCATTATAAATTGATAAAAAATCCCCAAATAAACTTTATTATTATATATAAACATTTTATAAATAATGAATTCAATTTATAATTTAAAATAAAGAAAAATCAAAAATTTTCCTGCCAATCGTATTCTACGACTGAACTTATATCATAATAAGTGATGGGGATCATATTATATGATACACGAATTAAATTTTCTACAATTTATAGGTTGTGATATCAATCATATTTAATGGATGATTGCATAATCATTTCATATGATATATCATATCATATTTAATTATATCAACTTCAATCGTCACCTACAAAATGTTGTATCATTTTTTACGACTCATGTTGATATCACTATGGTGATTCAATGCACTTTTTTTGTAAAACTAGTTTAGGTGATATTGTATGACATGATACCTAGAATTGTATGTTATCACCTAAATAAAATCCAAGTATTTAATTCATATTTCATATAATGATATCCTATATTGTACGCAGATATATGAATCCCATGGAAAATTATAATGTATCGTATATTATTATTGGCTATATATATACAAAAACAATTATCATAAAATTTATTTCATGCATGTTTTAAAAAATATAAATCCATGGGATACTCTGATACCACTAATAGGTTTTATATGGGATTAAAAAACACTTGTTTAACTTACATAAGTGATTAGAAGCTAATCCCAAGATATCCATGTAATAAAAATATGAAAAATGATTAACTAGAAATGAATAAATACTATAATATAAAAAAAACATCACCAAATAAAATTAATATAACCTTCATCTATGCATCTAATGGGTTTGATATTGATCATTAAGTGGTAGAAGAATGCCTCCCACCTTTGGAGGTATCCACAAATTGGAAAGAATCATTTGAAAATCAAACATCACCCATCTTCCTCCACAATTTGATAGTGTCTCATAGTGCAAAGGATGAGGAAGAAAAGTGAGCATTGAGGTTTCAGGGAGTCTCATCCAAGCATCTACACCTACCAACATTTCATGATAGTGGATTCATATAACCCCCAAGGACGATCCTCAATGGTGCATGCATTAAATCATGCATTATAATGCATGAGTTAATGACTTGGACATAAAATAAATCATATGAATGATACAACCTCACATTAAATCCTCTATATCACTTCATTTAATGATATATTATATGGGATAATGTTTGACCACCCATATAATCAATGGAAACTCGATGAAAGAAGTGGTCAATGGACTTTGTGACTCAATACAATTGTACATTATGATTTATTAGGTCAAAGAAGGTAATATAATGAATACTTATTTCACGAAACTCATTTATTGGTCAGATAAATGTAGAATAATAACTCAATAGTTGGTGGTGGTAGTGGTGGTGGTGGTGGGGGGGGATCGAGTTCTTGAAATTTTCTTCACTTAAAAACCACCCTATATTTAGGAAATAAAGATAGAGTATTTATAGTGGTTATGTGCATAAGGATCCCCTATTACACTCTACCAACACTCTACTCCACAAGTTTGATGATTTTCACTATACCAACTCTTTTTATAGGGGATTCCCAACTGATTGAAAGTAGTTGTTACTTGTTACAGAAGTTCTAAGAGATTTAACTAAGCTCTCCCTTTACAAGACCTGTCTATGGTCCTAGCACACTTGAACACATTGAGTGAATAATTATATAAAGATGAAATATAAATATTAACAGAGGTGTAGAATGAAGTTGCAAGAAACAACTAGAAGATGAAGAATAAATTTCCAGAGAAGAAAAATATATTCAAAGAGAATATCTGTAGGTTCTTCAATTGTAAAGGATAATATTGTAAGAACAAAATAGAGATTATTAAGAAATGATCATTTATAAGAGAAAAAACTATGAGTATCCTATATCTTCTATATATATTTTCAAGTATATGTGTGTTCTCATTTTATATCTCCTCTTTTTTAATCTGAACTAAGTGCACTTGTTAAGCCCAATGGTCAAGAAAATAATCCTTTTAAAATCTAAAGTTCCATGCTCTTAATTAGAATGTGTCCTTATTTTCCAAATATGGCATGAACATAGATGCAAAGATATAGTATATTACATCTTCATTGTATTTTTAAATTCATGGGAAAGAGGCTCTCTATCCAAATAAATCTTTATTTATTTAGACTACTTCTTTTCTTATGTACATAAAAACATTAGTTTACTTTTCAAAAGATATGATAATGGTAGAGTATATCCAAAAAAAATCTAACTCTAAGACTATAATATTGATCCTCTATAATATAATTCAATCTAAATAATATAAAATTCTAGAATCACTATTCTTGTAAGATAATTTATATGTTGAAAGATAAACAACTTCTATAAGAAAAAACACTTATAAGAACTTTGAATTCTTTAG
Source organism: Viscum album (assembly GCA_963277665.1). Taxonomy (NCBI): domain Eukaryota; kingdom Viridiplantae; phylum Streptophyta; class Magnoliopsida; order Santalales; family Viscaceae; genus Viscum; species Viscum album. The sequence goes on from OY728119.1 coordinate 2,046,727,720, forward strand.
CATGTAAGATAATTGATATGGATTTAAAATTTATGGAAGATTATTCTTCTTCATAGAAAAAATGATCATGCATAAGATAAATGGATCATTGACGCTTTGACTTTGTAAACTCATAAGATAAAAATATTTATCATAAGATAATTACTTTTTCATACAGTATTATCGGTTTTTGTAACATAATCTTAAAATATTGTAAGAAAAATGAATTCTTATATGGTTTCCTTAACACCCATAAGATAATTACATATTGGTATAAGATAAAGGACTTAACCAGATATTTATTCCTTTTTTTTAACAATTTACTTGCAAAGTTCCTTTTCATAAGTTACATATTCCTTTGTGTAAGATGATTATTTTATGACGTATGATAATTTTCTTACTTTATTCTTTCATAATATAATTAAATTATCTCAAATTTAATTCTAGTTTAGGCACTGAGTTCACTTTGTAATATAACTATTTGATACGTAAGATAAATTAATCTATATAATATAAATTCATTTGGTGTATCAACAATATAAGATAAATTCCTTTAGAATTTATTCAATAACTAACTCATGGATTTTAAACAGAGTTAAAATTTTATTAAGATAAAAACCTAAAATTATTAATAAAAATTCATTAGTAAAAAAATAGATATTTTTGAGCATAAAAACACATAAAATAATAATATATGTTGGAAAATATATGTATATCCAATAATATAGCCATTTTTTATGATCACTAAACCCATAATCTGATAAATAAAAAATTTCAAAAATTATCTAAGGTAAATTTTGTGATCAATTTTCCCCATTTTGTGATATCAAAAAGAATAAATGTAAGAATAAAAAAACATTCATTATAACACATGGAAAAGTGTAAACAATTAGAGTATAAGGTACTAAATTTGAAAAGAAGTTTGTATATACTTAGAATGAAAAAAACATCCAAAAAATATAAATAAAAGATAAAAAAAGGCATAGAGGAATTTCAAGGATATTCATAAGAAACAAACATAAAATATCATTAGTAAATCAAAAAACAACCTTAAAATAAAACCATTTCATTATTTTGGGATCAAAAAGATGATTCTTGGGTGGTGGTTTCTTAAATTATTGAGGTTTTCCTGATTATTAAGAAGAGGTAGGAAAAGGGGTGTCTACACTGGATCCAGAGAGAGTGCCAATAGGAACTTTAGAAATATATGGTTAACTAATTAGAGATATATAATATGGGAGAGTATTCACTATACTTTCCCTAATTCCATCAATATAATCCTAATCCTTTTCCATGTATTATATGTCTCTAGGAGAGAAAATATTTTGTGATAAGGTAACATGAGTAGATGCTTTAGGAGGAGAGGCTACATCCAAAAACTTCAGATTTTCTTTTTTTTATATAAAGTTAATGGACTGAAGATTTATTTCAACTTTTGAGATGTGGAAGGATACTGATCAATAATAGTAGTTCTTATAGAATTTCTTCCTCTTAAGTGAAAAGATCATCCTCACAGAAATCAATTCTTTTCATAATATCACTTTGACAGAAGTCTAGTAGGTCAGTGAATCCTTACCATGATATCTAGCTGAATGTAGCTATAAAAATATTCATATTAGAATTTTCTTCAAAACAAATAATTAACCTCTTCAACATTTCCACCCAATCATTAGATAAACTAGGTGCACTGATTATGGGGCATAGATAATCAAAATTTCCTAAGGAGTATCCACTATAAAAACTTCCTTACTCATGGCGGTAGCACACTGCTCTCTTAGCTCTAAAAAAGAATCTTATTCTTCAAAGTATGATTCAAATGACTAATAATTGATAAAAAACTAGTGAAGATATGTGATCTTGTCCTCTACATATGAAAATTTATTTTATCGTGAACCTACCATCTTCCCAAGACCTATTATGATGAAATTGGTGTCTTTCAAAGTCTTTGTTGATGTCTCCTTGATCAAAGGAACACTTTACTGAACCAAAATACCCAAATATTTTAGTGACTAATCCAATACTTGGATAGTGAATCAAGTAATAATGGGTATAATTCATATTATAGTTGATAAATACCTCTTGATAATTTACAAATTGTATGGTGAAAGAAAATCACATTGCATGGATGTAATCCATGCAGTCAAGGTGTTAAGGGAATGCGAGAATGATTCCAACTTATATCATATAGAAACTTGATCCATATATCCTTCTATAATGGTTCAAATATCTGGGTCTCTTTGAGTGTTATTTAAAAAATATTATATCATTCTCTTTAAAATGTTAAAATCAGTCTTCGAGACCAGATCTAGTTAAGCAATTGGTATCCTCTTGATATAATCAAAATGGGAAACCATCATCATCTTTAAAGTAACCATATCATCTTTTGAAACCTTATTCCACTTAAGAGATTTAAATTTCTTTATTTATTTAGGAAAATATGATTTTAAAGTAGTAAACCCCCCTTTGAGATCACTAAACTTGGAAAATATATGATCTACAAAGGTCTAAATGTCATTTCCATTAAACTAGGAACTACTTTCTTCACCTTCCCCATGTACTAGTGAAGTATCTTCTCTATGGATTGGTTCTTTATGAGAGGATTCACATGGAAATTTTTTCCTCTTTATTACTAGTGGAGATTATTTTTAGTCTTTTTTAGTAGATCCTATAGGCTCATTAATAGAAAATAGATTTAGATCCATTGTAGCAATCATACTAGATTTGACATGACTATAATTCTTAGTGTCATTGTAGGAACCATTAACAACTGATATTTATTAAAACCATTAGATAAAAATGGTAGCATCAAATACATATTGAGAATTAGAACATTTAATCTTAACTAGTACTCCCTAAAGAACACCTTCTCCTAGATTTACCACATCAGGATAGAGAATCAAAACTGGATCAATCATAGATTGATCTTCTAAAAAAACTTCAGCTTCTCTAGAAAAAAATTCAGTTTGAATTTCAAAAGAAACAATAACTCAAACACATATTATATTAGAAATAAATAGATAATTAAAAGGTCATACCAATTATATATTTGAAAAAACTTCTTCTTTTTGTTCAAAAAAAACACTTTCTCTTTAAGGTTCCATCTCAACTATTTCAACAGATCTTTCAATACTTATATCCAGAATAGAAACATTCTATTTTAAATACTCCCCTAAAAAAATACTAGGTATACTTCAACATTTTCACTATAACTAATAGAAAACAAATTATTAAACATTAGACACCATAAGTATCTACTCATTCAGAGTATGAAAACGATAAGATTCATCAAATCATAGAATCTAGTGGCCATCAACTCTCTAAGACGTACCTTAGATTTCTAAAAAACCAAAGTCAGAATCCATCCAAATGGATAAAAACATGATAATTTATTCTGAATGCAGAACATATAAATCATAATATAACATGTGATATTAACTTGATTCTCTATTATAAAGATATATAACAAGGAAACATCTTGAAACAAAATCTTTTCGAACAATCCATTCCTCTGTGAAATCTCTGATTTTATAATCTTTAAAATAACTTTGTGGTTTGGATAGATATATTCAACAACTTTCCTTTAAAAATTAGGAGATCCAAAAAGATACTTTATAATATTTGGAGTCATGACTTCATCAATCATAGTAAAATAGGTAGGAAACTCATATCTCCCTTCACATAGACAATTAAATATTCTATCAATTTTTACTAAAGACATTGAAAACTCTATCTTATTAACCATTGAGGTTACTAAGTATTCATTATCACTAAAATGTAAAGTTTCATGCTGGTATAACTCATAAAATTCCATCTCATAGAAGAACTCAGTGAACTTTTAATCGTAGATGAACTACCATCCTTGGAAGTTCATAAATTTATTTAAAAGAATATCTATGTCATCCAACCAACTGAAATAAATTTCTTTTCCACAAAACAATTTCCAATTTTTTTTCTTTCTTCGAAACACTCACAACAAAACAATTTAATCGATTAGTCTTTCCCGTGGTTGATGAATTAAAGTAAATAAGGTTAAAAGGTTTTAGTGAAAAGGGTTTGAGGATGAAAAAGAAATATTGGGGTTCATGAAGGGTTGAGTTTTACATGTGAAGGAATAAATTACTTTATTTTCAAGATATATAAAAGGTCACCACTAGAGTGATGTGAAAAGTAATAATAACAAAAATAGGTAATGTTTCACTTAACGACATATTAAAAACCAAAATAGAAACTCTAAATAGAAAAAGCATACAAGATTTAACTAAAAATACATTTTCTTAGGGAAAATGATGAAAAATATATTTATAATGAAATAAATTGAAATTAAATAATCCAAATTCATATTTTATGAAATAAAATTGATCAGTAGTAAGTGGATTAGTAAAAACATCTTCTAATTGATTCTCTACACAAATTAATTATAAATATATATCACCATTTTGTGAATAATCTCTTAATAAATGATTCCTAATATCAATATTCTTTGTTCTATAATGAATTATTAGATTTTTAGAAATTTTGATAGAACTTGTGTTATCACATTTAATTGGTACATGATTAAAATTGAATCCAAAATCCATTAGGGCATGTTTCATCCAAAAAAATGTGGAAAAAACTTCTAACAACAATATATTCAACTTTGATAGTTGATAATGAATCATAATGTTTATTATTACTAGATAATGATACTAAATATTTTCCTAGAAAATTACAGGTTCCTAAGGTACTTTTCCTATATAGTCTACACCCACTAGAATAAGAACCCAGGTATGATGTTAAATTAAATTCATAAGTTTTTAGAAATAAAAATACAAGGAAATTGTTTATTTAAAATATCTTAAAATTATTTTTCTAGTAATTAAATTATATTCTCTTAGGTCTAATTAAAAATGAGTACAAACACATACTGAAAACATAATATCCAGTTTACTTGAAGTGAGATAAATTAATATCCCAATTATTACTTTATATATCTTATTGTAAACTAATTTTTTAGCTTCATCAAATCCAAGATTAATGTTGGAAATCACATGAGTTGAAAAATTATTACTGATTTCAAGTATTAATCTTGTAAGTAAGTCAAGTATGTATTTTCGTTGGTTTAATTTTTTTTAAAAAACCTTTCAGTAAATTCTGAAAATAAATGAAATAATTTAACTCACCCATCAAGATCATTTAAAATTATTTTTTCATGAGTTTTGAAATGTCATTACACATATTTTGATTTGTTGAACTGAAAATAAAATCATCAACATGTATTTAAATAAGAAAATTATCCTTTGATGAAGTTTTCTAAAAAATATTGGAGTCTTCTAATCCCACATTAAAACCATTTGATAAAATAAAATAACTTAATCTTTCATACCAATATCTTAGTTCTTTTTTAATACAATGAAAAGATTTGGTAAGTTTTAAAACAATATTTTGAAAATGAGGGTCTTTAAAGCTAAGAGGTTGTTCAATATGAACTTCTTAAATTAAAAATTCATTAAGAAAATCAGATTTAATATCCTTGCAATATAATTTAAAATTCACATGAGATGTATATGATAAAAGGATTATAATGGATTTTAATCTAGAAATAGGGGTAAAGGTTTCCTCATAATCTATCACTTATTCCTGGTTATAACCTTTAGAAACTTTTCTAGACTTATTCATAGTGACCACACCTTTATCATCCTATTTGTTACTAAATTACCATTTAGTTCCAATAACAGGATAGCCAAAGGGTCTACCAACTAATTCCCATAACACATTCCATTTAAACTAGTTTAACTCTTATTTTATAAAAAATACCCAATTTTCATTATCTAGTTATTCCTCTATAGGTTTAGGTTTGATCTAGGAAATAAATTCCAAAAATTCATTAAGGTTTCCTACACTTCTCCTTATCCTAACACTAATATCTAGGTTTCCTATAATAGTTTCTAAAGGATGGTATTTAAGGTTTCTAGGTTTTCTAGGCCATAAAATTTATGGTTCTTCATAATCAATCCATTATGGTCTGAATTTTTCTTGATCATATTCCAAATCATCATCCCTTTTTGTCATCAAAGAGAATTTTAAGTTCTAGGTTGTCCAAAGAACCACTTAAGTTATCAATTTGAGTATTCTTGTGATCAAAATGATTAATATCATCAAATTTAACATGATTAAATTCTTCAACTACTTTTTAATTCTTGTTGAAAATCTTATAAGATTTGGATGTAGTGGAATAACCTATAAATATTCCTTCATTGGTATTTGGATCAAACTTACCAAGATTGTATTTGGTGTTAAATATATAAACTTTTCATCCAAAAACTTTAAAGTATATAGCCTTTGGTTTCCTATTATTCCATAGATCATAGGGTGTAATCTTTAAGATAAGTCATATTAGAGCTCTGTTAATCTCATAACATGATGTGTTAATAGTTTCATCCCATAAGTGAGTGTGAATTCTATATTCACATAACATTTTTCTAGAATTATCTTATAAGGTCTTATTCCTCATTTTACCAACACCATCCTATTGAGGTGTTATGGGGACATAGAAGGTATGCTTAATGCCATGTTTTGAGAAAAATGAATTAAATTCATGATTCTAAAACTATTACCCATGGTCAATCCTAAAATTCAAAATTTTGGAATCCTTTTCATTTTGTACAAGTCTGAAAAAATTAATAAAAACAAAACAAGATTAACTTTTGAGTCTCAAGAAACAGACCCATGTAAATCTTGAGAAATCATCAACCAAAACATAAACAAAATATTTACCACCTAGTATTATTGTTCTATAAGGTTTGGATAGATCCATTTAGATAAGTTCTAAGGGAGTATAAGTAGTAACCTCTTTTATTGGTTTAAAATATGTTTTATATTGCTTTCCTATTTAGAATTGTTTCCAATGAAAAGGTTTTCTTGAATTTTTCTCAATGGTTGATTGGGGGGGTTTGAATGGTGTGAAATCATTCATGTTGGGTTCACCATTTTCAAGAGGCTCCCAATGAGTTTTTTTCATGGAGTTGAAAACACCCAATGGTTCCCTTATTATATATATTTCATGAACCTACTTTCCAAAGGTAGGTGGTCATTGGGAAATAGATCCAATGATGCTTAGGGACTTGCATTGGTTGAGAGGATGTGATGTGGAGATCATCACACCCATTTGGGGGGGATTATTACCTAATATAGGACTCTCTTAAACATTTAAGACATGTTTGTGAATCCTTTATGAAATTCCAAATATAACACAGGTCACCCTTTATTCAACAATCAATTATTATCATGTATATTGAAATTCAGAAATATATGTATGTATATGAGGTTATTAATTGATAGAGACATATTTATGTATCTGAGGTTCCTCATTAATTATATCCTTTAGTATGTTAATTAGATATTCTTTGGTCGTTTATTATTAAAATGTTGGTTTTAAGCCATAAAGTGGGGTGCTCTGGAATTTATCCCCATACCAGGAGATGGGAGTTGTTTTGATGTCAGGATCGAGCCCATGATATAGAATTCCTATATATACTTGAGAAAGTAATCATAACCCATGTAGTTAATTTCCACTTAATGAGACACAACATACCTTTTAAGGTCACGTGACAAGGACCAAACTGGGTAGTTTAACATCATGTGGCAAGGACGTCTAAGGAAAAGGTTCCTAGTCAAAGTTTTTTGTGGGACTTATGATGAAGTGTCACATGGGACCTCAAAGAGATGTAGTCTCCCAGGATGGACATGAAACTTTTGGGAATGTTTCCTAGAGATAATTAGGGTTAATTTAGGGTGCTGATTTTGGACCTCAAGGAGGCTTCCTATGCATACCATTTGAACAAGAATCAAGTCTCACACAGTCCAGTTAGGGTGAATTTGGGGTGTTGGGTTTGAAACTCAGGTATGCTTCCTACATATACCATTTGGATGGAAATAAAATACCATGTATTTTTTAACTTAGGGATTACTCCTTAAGGAGTCCCTTTGATGATCTATCTCACAGGGGATATGACCGTTTGAGATGGATCTGTGACTGAAGGACCCGCACCTATGGAGGCCCTTTGGATGTTTATCTCATAGGGGATATAACCCTTTTATATTAATACATGTATTTTAGAATCCATTCTTATAAAGGACCTTTGAAGGGTTTTACCATAGGGGATATGGAACTTTGATATGAATACATGGATTTGAGGACATAGGCCTATGGAGGCCCTATGAAGGAAGCAAGTGGAAGATCCTGAAAAGGATTATTTACCAATGCATTCATCTAATAATTCATATTTCATGATTTTTTATAACCTATAATACCACATGAGTCATGATCGGTGTGAGAAATGAGAGGAAGTAGAAGATATGACAAACTACCCGATCTCCTTCAACCACTAGTGGATGAGGTCAGGGCTATGAGAGAGAGAAATGTAATTTATGTGGTTGTATCCTATTTTGTTTTCATAACCCAAGGGGATGGAAGATATGAGGGGTATGGACTCCTAAAAAAAGGACATGGTCTTAATACAATATGGATTCCCTCTTCCTGGTTCTAGAGAGGATGAGAGAAGGAACCCTCACTAACCCTCATCAAAGGGAAAGGAAAACAACTCCCCTCTATTTGAAATAGGGTGGTTCTTAGTCTTAGAGATGATGAAGGAAGGAAAAGGTAATCCCTCATATTTTAATCTTGAAGGTCCCTAGCACCACCACTAGGGTTTGGGTCCTCATTACCAAAGGGATGAACAAAAGAAAAAACCCAGAGGACCCTACCCATTAGGTAAGAAAAGTGTGGGAAAACTCTTATCGAAGGAATGAACAACCAAATGGGAGACACAAAGGTGTGTATTTATCAATGGTCATGAAAATATAGAGGCCTCAGTGGTGGTTTTGATTTGTCCCCCCTCAAATGGGAGTCCTAGGGAGAGGGGTTCCCTACCATCAGTGGTGAAGGAGAGGGATCAAAGGGTGGATTGCATAGGTAAGGGTTGGGAGAGAAGAATTTGACTCACGCAAGGTAGTCCCAGGTGAGATGAGGATGCTTCACACATGGTAAGCCTACATGAGTTGAAGATTCATTTGGGTGATGGTAATACTAGGAAAAAACACATGGATTATGCCTTGATATAGGATCCAAGGGTTTCCTTAGGTGTCCCTACAAGGGTCTTACGTAGGTCCTGATTTTGTTAGGAGACCTTCTCACTAGTACTTGAAAACTAGAGGGGAGTGGATTCCCTTGAAGGTTTCTTGTGCTTCAGAAACTGGATTAACTTTAATCTTCTCCTCCCAGGTTTTGGAGAGATACTTGGGTAGTTTAGAGGGCCTGGGGGAATGACTAGGGTGAGCAGAGCTTCAGGGATTTCTCTAAACTACTAGTTTTTTCAAATGAGGATCCACATGGTCTTATTTATTGAAAATATTAGGACCATTGGAAAAGGAGGTTTTCCAAATATGTCTATAATAAAAGTTCCATGTGAAGGTTTACTGTGTAGGTGTGGTTGATACTTCCGAGCCAAGCAGGCTGAGCCTATGCAAGCCTCTTGGATATAGGATGGGTGCGCACAGGTCGACTTAGGCGTGTTCCTTAGTTCTATTTAGTTTCCTTTACCTCTTTATTTCTTGAGGTATTTTCCTTTGAATCTTATCAAAATCATGTGATAAAAATGAGTTTCAATAAATCCACCCTCAGGATTGGATCCGATTAGAAGAAGAGAGTCTGATCCCATGGTAGAGGAAAACAGATGTCTACTACTCAGACTAGTTGTGTAGGTGGTTCATACAGGTCAGCCGCATAGGTACTCCACATAGGTTGAACACACAAGTTGAATATACAGGTTTTCAATATCTATAAATATCATTGACTTCTCAGTGGTCTTTCCTCATGCTTTCACTATTTTCTTGCTCTCACCACGCTAGTCTCCCACACTGACCTTCTTATCATGATCATCATTTACAAAATATTTCTAGATAATCCTCTCATGAAATCACTTGGTACGACTTTTTTAGAATGGTATAGAACCCCGAGTGAGTGACCCGCATGAGGTCACTTGGGTGAGTGACTTGCATAAGGTCACTTGGGCTAGTGACTTGTGTAAGGTCACTTGGGATAGTAACCTACATGAGGTCACTTGGAAGAGTGACCTGTTCAAGTTCTTTCCTTTTCCAAAATTTCAAAAAATTTCAAAAAACCAATATTTTAACTTTAATGAAGATCTATATTCATATTTATATATTTCTAATGGATACTCCAAGGTCTTATGATTAAAAATATTCTTCTTGTGTTTCCGAGATTCTTAAAACCATCGGGCTGGATTACTATGATATGTGCGACTTCACCCTCCCAGACTTAGCAAGACACTCAAAGAAGTACCAGCATGAGTACCCACAGAGTGATTATATACCTCTGTACAATCATGGAATTTTGAGAGACACACTCATCCTAGGGCTTCTGATTTTTTTTCTAAAGTCTTAGTTTTTGGAATACACCAATTATCCCACTGCTAATATCTCATCCAAGGGTGAATTTATCAATAAAGGGATAGTTCTTATTGCATGGGTCATACATCACAACCTATGTGCCTCAGACCCGAATCCTCATACCCATGAATAAAAACCTCATTGATACCAGTTGATCTTTCATGTGTCCAAGATGGACCAATCAAAAGGATGAAAGGAATATTAGGACATTCGTTCCAGAGGAGGAGTCAAGCCTAAATTGATGTGGGCATGCTGGGTGTGCCAAATCTGTGCACAATTTAATACTGTGCTGCAAAATATCAGTATTTATGAGGCAGTTTGGGTGGAAAAGACATATGTTTATAAGAAACCTGATATCATCCTCGAACCTTTGAGCTGGTGGAGCCCTCATATGAACAATTTCCATATGATTCACGGAGAAACCGACATTAACTTATGAGATGTCTAAAATATATCATGGGTGCCCATTCTCAGAGAGATGTATGATGAGTTCATCCCACCAAAAAACACATGGGATGATGCTAAAAGGACACCAATTTTGGATCATGATCTATTGAAGATGGCCTAAAAGATCAAGAAGGAAAACCCTCACCCAATGGGCAATGTCCATCTTGAAGTATGGATGGATGCCTTTATTAATCTAAAAGTGTAAGGTCCTGCTTGCCATCACCCAATGAGATTCCCCTAATTAGAGAACCAGATAATTACCAATTTTTCTGGCCTACATTGGAGTAAGGCCAGTATAACCAATGGGGTTATAAAGTCAAGCCTTAAATCTCCCCAAGTACTCATCTCATTGAATTTATTTCAATGTGTTTGAGTTCCTATCTGCTTCCGGTCAATGAATATAACAACATCACGAGGCTAGAGATGTTCATCATAGCGAAAAAATTAGCATAAGGGAACCACATAGGGCCGACTTCCCCTATTCTAGAAAAAATCTACCAGTGTTTACTGCTTTTGTATGCTAATATGGCCTTATACCGAATTTCAAGTCCATTTCAAGTGTTGTGGGGGTGGATTGAAGCATACTTTAGCTCTTATTCTATGCTGAGTGGAATTAAAGTTATTGAATGTCGGGTTTTCCTATTCATCCAGGCTATTTCTGGTATTCATCCTTTATCTCTAAAAATTGGAAAATCCTAGAAGAATTTGAACATACTGGGAGAGTTTAAATTATTCCCATATAGTGATCCACCTACCGGGACTTTCGTTGAAAATAGAAAAGCTAGTGATGAACTAAAGTCATATATGATCACATTTAGAGATAGCATACTAGAATATTGAATTGATAATGAAATCATATGTGAGGCCTAAGATCCATATCTATTTGACCACTAGTTCAAGTGGATGAAAAAAAATATTTATCCCCCCACACATTCAATTTAAGAAGCATCTAATGGTGGATCATATATTTTGAATCCACATAGCCTTAGAGGTATCCCAATTTTTGATCAAGCTACCCCTATTAGGTGCATCCATCATACTAAACTCTAGGTATTCCAATGATTGGATTTTTTCCTACTCCTAAGTATAATTGAAAACAAGAATCCCTTGACTCAATGCCATGATGACTACTGGGCGTGGAAAGCATGGTAGGAAGGTTCGACTTGAGGGTGATGATGCTGAAGCTCTAAAGTCTTGAAAACAATCTCGAGTAAGGTATGTGAAGAAATTTAGAGTTGATAAAACCACATATTATGGGATGAGGTGGTCTAATCATCATCACTGGGGAGAGGCTCAAGCCTCAGATGCCTAGTCTCCTATTAGAGCATAGAGGCATGAAAGGGATGCAAATTTAAATGACATCAAGTCTTCCTTGAATCCATTTGCAGCATACTTAGATTATGTGCGGCCTTTGTAAATCCAAACTTAATAGGGTGTAACATGAGATATCAGAGATTTATGGGTGTTTCTCTAGGCCAGTATACGTATCCTAGAGATTTGGGATATTCGATAACCCTCTAATATTCACCCCAAAATAAATTTTAATAACGTGGGGAAATATATTCAGGTGTTGGATATGTTGATATATGCCACTGATAATCAGATTCGATCTATAAAGAGGGTAACTAACATGCTATCCTGAGCTACTACTGAGGGAATATTTGTCCAACCTAAGAAGGAATAGGATAACTTCATCGATGTTAGTGTGGTATCTCTATTTTTTCCTTATCCTTTCCCTTCCTCATCCATCATCATTAATGTTGAGGTGATTTACCTTGCAGTTAGGAGGAGGAGGAGTACCAAGGGTGACACATGAGAAACCAAAATATGGGATGATGGGCACCCCCATCAGTGTGGGGGATGAGTCTCTTGAGTCCTCAGGTCTATCCTTGGGTTAGAGGATAATGACAAAGGAGATGGCAGAAGGTTCTTCTCAACTACCACCTCCTGTATACATAACATAGAGGATAAACATGGGACCTTCACCAACTTAGGGGAAGAAACAAAATAGGGATAAGAATTTGTCTAGGTGTATGCCCCATAGTTAGTCTTTTCTCTATCATTTAGTCCTACAAATCACTAGGAGGACCCATTTGACCATGGTTGAATTTTGCTGGATATTCTTTACTCACCTCCCTCAAGGGGTCTGACAATGACCCGTCAAGGACCAAGGGGGAAATTTAGGATGAGGCATAAACTTGTGCTGGTGAATCCACCCCTTTTATAGAATAAGTGTCGAGAGATGAAGGCATGCCTGCTCCCATTATTTTAGAGAGGGAGTAGGGTCCTGGTAATGTTAGATTCACATCATAAGGTGTCATGTCCCGGTCACTAACTTTCTCCCTTGTGATATTTCATATCTATTATATACACTATAGGACCCCACAACAACCACCACCATCAATTTCTCTATTCTAGAAGGCGTTTAAAGGGATATTAGATGGTATAATGAAGATACCAACACTGATCCTGACTCTATAGGGTTCAAAGATACTATTATTACTAAGAATTCAGTGGACATAATTGACGATAGAGAAAATTTAGGTCCTAAGCCATGTAACTTGGATACCCTTGTGGGTGAGGATGATATGATATGCGAGGAATTATATAATGAAATAATGGAAATTAAGGATAGTTTAAAAAATATTAATATTACCGACTCTATGGAGGAGTTTTGTGACTTTTATAGGGAATTGGATGGACATGATTTTCTCTTTCTTACACTTTAAAACACAATCAACCTTTTTACATTTGATGTATCATACCAAGGATCAACTTGTCTAGATTTTTCCATAGAAAAAATTGAAAATAAAGTTCATGACCAAGGAATCCAAGTACATTCTACTCTCATTGATGAGGGAACGACAGCTAAGGACCCTAAAGTGGTAGATTCTTGAGATCCCTCAACAAAGGTTATTGGGAAAACTCAGAAGGATGTTCCTTGTCAGGTGGACCCTGCTCAAAGCATTGAAGCTGGGGGTGTTAGAGAGTCATCAATCCTAGTAGTTGATCCACTAATGGGTGAGAATTACTAACTTCTCTGGTTGTTTCATTGCCTTTTCTATTCGTTAACTCCCAAATACTAATGAGGGGGTGTCATTTTCCATCCAGTTCCATTGACTTCGACAACCAGGCCTACGGGAGAAGCTTCTATACCAACTCATCCAATAGTAGAAGGAAATTTTGGTACTATTTTATAGGTAGTATAGAAGGGTGACTCAATGAGTTAATTAATCCTAGTTTACATATCTCCCATTGAAAGTAGATCTGATTTAGACTTGGAGGCACAAGATTCCTTTCGCACCACATGTCATTTTGTCTGGTGAGATATCTGGAAGATAATCTTAGATACTCCTCTTGAGGATCTACCATCATAAATTTTACAACTTCCAGCCATATTTTCCATTTTGGGGTATGGTGGGTTTGATTACCACACAATACCCATGCTTTGAAGTCAATCATTTGGAAACCAAAAGAGGATAAAAGGTCATAGTAGGCTGAGGCACAACTAGTAGGACAATTTTAAGGTCTTAGAGATACTGTATCCTGGGTGGAGCTCTGCCATTCTAAGGAGGCATAGGAGTATTAGTTCCTCCTTGATTATAAACCTCTCCAAATGGTATTTATTTAGGAAGAACTAAATTCTATAAAGTAATAGATTTTCCAAATCCACCATTCCTTGAAGAGGGTCCCAACAAAAGGTAGAGATTTTGTTATCATGGAGAAGGAGAAACTCCATCATGCTGAAGAGGCTGTCACCACACAACTGGATAGGTTTCAGAAAATGGTAGATAAATATCACACCACAACCCAATAGCTGAAATCCTATGTTTAGAAGCACCTATAAAACTTGGTGGAAAGAATCCATCTTGTGGAAGATGTTTCATATTTCAAAAAATTAATGAAATAGATTTTTTATTGTTCTTTGATCATCTATTTCTATGTTCATATCCTCATTATAATCATAATATAACACTAAAAATTACTCATTTGAATAAATTCAATTTTTTCAATGATTTGGAATTAAAATGATAGGAATAAAATTACTCTATTTTTCCTAAGTCTTTAAACCCAACGAGTATAGTTAGAATATTGATAGGGTCATATGAAAGACCCTATGAACTTTGTGTATTTTTTTATTGTAACATCCCGGATCCGGGTGTCACACAACAGGTGCCCCGAACCCAGTTGGTCACATGAACTCAAGCGCATTTCCCCAAATGCCAGAGGTTTCCGACTTGTAGTGAGGGCCTAGGTCTGATAGTGGGGAAACTATGCCCTCATTTGTCAAAGTGTAGAACAGTGGAAAAATATAAACATACCAAAAGTGGAAGCAGTAAAAAATACAAAGCTGAAAGGAAAATGGTACTGAAGAAAAAGATAACCAACAATCATACATATATGATGATGCAATATGTCATATTTCTAAGAAATCAGTCAAAACAGGATACAATGCAATCAAATACAATATAGCACAAAGTATAGTGAAACAAAACAAAACAGTGCAAGAGGAACTCAACAGCATCGCAAGCCTAAGCTCGGTCCCATGCCCCCCCACTCCTCTACAATAATCAAGTACCTGTATAGGGACTCTTTCCCTTATCAAAACCTGCATCAATATAATCTATTTGGGCCCAAGACATGACCCAAATAGGGTGTGAGAAATAAATCCCAGTAGGCAACCACCAAAGGCCCGTTCTCAACTGACAGTGAAAATGTGCAATAGCAGTGTGCAATAAAAAAATGCAGTAAGCTAGGAAGTACCCAAAAGCAGCCACTCCTACCAGTTCCATTACCATTTAATTATTATTTAACAATTCAATATAATTGAATTATAAGTTCCTGAGACCTATCCTCGGCCGACAATCTCCTGTACAACACCACAGCAAAAACTGCAGCAGGCTATCTATCAAATAGAAAGTAATAACAATACCAAGATTGTGCTTTAGCTTGGCAGGTATAACACAAGAAAACACCACAGTGAATATTCAAGTGAACATTTCCCTCATGCTAAACAATACCTTTCCCTCAGGATAATCAGAACCTTGCCCTCATGCGTACCAGATATTTCCCTTAGGCATATAAGCTACTACCCTCAGGAATAAGAAACGTTTCCCTCAGGCGAATCAATACCTTGCCCTCAGGAGAATCAGTACCTTGCCCTCAGGCAAATTAATACCTTGCCCTCAGGAGAATCAAAACACTACCCTAAAGCTAAGCAAGTAACCGAGCCGAAAACAATGCATAAGCAAGTAATAAATATGTTTCCTCTCAAGAAAACTCAAAACATGCTATCATTACAGCATAGCCACGGGTATCCTAGCCAAACGACTAAATAAGGGGAACGCACCCTCGGGATGGACCTAGATCAAGACAACAATCCAAAAAAGCATTTTATACATGTTCATTAGATTATATATGAAATTATAGATATCTTAACAGCTAAGGACTCATCCATACGACACCCCAAAAATGGGTGCATAGCACAACAGTACACAAAATCAACTCAATAGTTGTAAATAAACACCAGATCACCTACCTCGATCTCCTTTGATCGATATACATGAAAGAAGCCTCCCAAATCAACCAAGAACGACGTAGATATGGTAATAAAAATAACCCATTCAAACCCAAATAACTTCCACTCAGGAAATAATTGGAATCAAACACTCAAGTAGAGGGAATGGCTTACACGTGCGGTCCAAACATGATCAACGACGAAAGAATCCGAGTTCCAGCATGTGATCGGGAGCTCTTCCAGGCATAGACCTCCCCTCCTAGTGCTCCAAACGAACTCACTACCTCCTATGACGAATGAGGAGTCTACTGCCCGTTTATAACAAAAAAACATAACTACACGGCGTGTACCCTCAAGTACATAGTGTGTACTTTCCATTTTTTTAACTGTTCCACTGATGGACACTTTCCACCACCTCACTGTTCATCTGTTGACTTGATTACATGGCGTGTATTTCTAAGTACACGGTGTGTAATATCACTCCACTGGTGGCTACTCCCACCACCTTACTGTTCACCTGCCAACTGATTACACGACATGTATATACTAAGTACACGACGTGTAGTCTATTTTTACACCCTTCATCGCCGATAGGCCTACACGCCCTGTATTATCATCCCACATGACCAAAGTAAATGACATGTAGAAAATTACATGATATGTACCCATAAAATTTGGAATTCTCCCTCATTTTCCTTATTTTATCGAAAACACTTGAGGAAAAAGGAAAAGAAGAAACCCATACCTCAAGAATAAGAACCGGTTTCTTACAAACTTCCCCTATTAAAGAAATTCATCCCCAAATTGCCCTTCCAAGGGTGGTTAAGGTAAGGTAGGGAACAACTCTAGCCACTGATCATGTAAGTTGGTGTCTCGCTCCCAGGTTTCATCCTACACTCGGCCATGCTGCTAAAGCACCCATACGAGAGGAACTGATCGGCCTCAGAGAACCTTCGTGCTCCTATCAACAACACGAATCAGATGCTCCTCAAAGGATGCATATAACGAACCATACTTTATATACATTGTTAATACTTCAAAATTGAAGGACACTTATTACAACATATAAAAAAACCATGAAAGGACCGTATAGGTATAGTGTCTTTAGAAACTGGGAAACATAAACAACTAGTTCATAAATCATCTACGTTGTCTCCCATTTATTTCATCATATCTAGAGTCCCTTTTTGGCATATCCTACTTAATATCCTTCTTCCTGACCTGGGGAAAAGAAAACATACAAAAGGGTGAGCTCAAATGCTCATTAAGGGTAAACAAAAGAAATATCAATCACATCATATTCATAAGAACATATCATTTTGGAAATCTTAACCTGCAAAAGAGATCATAATTTCATAACATGGGATAAATCATAGTAGTGAAATGTAATCCCAATAATCATAACTTAAAACATGAAACTTTGTGTAATACACACATAATCATAGAGAATCATTTATTAGTAGTCAAGACTCATTTCCAAGACTATCTTAGCGGACAAAGTCCATTTTTGAACCGAGTTCACTCCTCATTTCAGTCCTGTTTCACTGAACCAGATTAACTTGCCATTCCAACCATTTATATCTCATGAGATATAAATATTTACCCAATTAATTGGAGGGAGATATAGGTCCCACCCATCTCATAATGATACCATTATTAAGTGTGCCACAAAATCACAAATCATACATCATTGCATAACCCATGTAATAAAAATGGGATTCTTAAACATCATGCCATCATAACATAATCCATATAAGATAAAAGGACATCATAAAATTAATTCCATAATAACATAATAAAATCAATTTAAAAATAGGGATAGAAATAGAACCCTATATTATCTTATATGGAAAATAATTTTGATAAAACGCTTGAACTCCATTCTTGAGGAAAATATCCTTTCTACTTCAAAAACATTTTCCTTTCTTAAAATGTCATATAATTTTAAACTAAAATAAGTTGATTAAAAATAAACTTGAAAACTTATAAAGGAATCTTCATGGAAATAATGTTCTCTGAAATCATAAAAATCCATTCATGCCCTATAAGTTAAAAAACATTCTTCTTGTACTTTGGCCAAAAAAGTCAAAAAGTACCTCGTACGAAAAAGGACAAAAGATTCCTTTCATTTATTTTACTAAAAACTGACCAAAGGGTAAAATTGGATTTAAAAAATTGTAGGTGGATAGAAATAATATTAAATATTTAGGAAACATGGATGTGGATGATAAATATTCCCCAGTAAATTCTGAAGTATAAACAATCTCGGATAAAAATGAGATTGTGAGATTTTCCCTTACCTTAGGTCCGATTTGCTTCGTAAGTGTCCGAACCTCCTGTATAATGATTTAAATAATTTCATTTAATTATTAAAGAATAATACATATTTTTATGATATCATATATGGTCATATTCTTAGCTTCTTATTAGTAATATTTCATTGTTACTTGTTATTCGGGTGTTTATTGCTTTTTGTTCTTATGCGTGTTTTGTCAAATAAATTATTATTCTTATTTTTTGGTTATAGATACCTCATTTACAGAATGGTATTATTGTAATACATATCATATTTATTCATTCAATTCATTTATATAATCATTATGCAATGAAGATCATGTAGAACGAGTCGCATCACATCGTGGAGACGGTATTCCGTACGTACGCACGAGCGATGATATCATTCCCATGATCGTGGAATTGTATTGGAGTGTATCTATACTATTTCAGAATCAATAACACTTTACAATAATCATATATAGTTATTTATTTTCACCATTATACCCATCCAAGTAAGGTGGTGGTGGAAAATATATTACACCACGGCGTGGATACGATATTCCGTACGTACGCATGCGTGGTGATTTCGTTTTCCATAGGATGGATAGATGGTGAAATAGGGTCATTTCATACTTATAATAAAATATCAGTATATGAGTGATACTGATGTTATTACTTTATAATGGAACAAATAAATTAGAATAAGTGGAAGAAGAAATAAAGGTGAAAGAATCGGTAACGGACATTACCTCTTCTTTGAAGCGCCTCTTTGAGACCTCTTTTTAGGGCACTAAAATTGGTCTTTTAAGAAGACAAGGACCTCTAGGATGTTTCTAGGGAAGTTGAGAAGATAATTTTTCAGGGGTTGTCGAATCTTGAAGGCTCAAAGTGGTGTGAGGAAGAGAGGTAGGAGGTGCCCTTTTATAAGGGAGGAGAGGGGCACCTTTGGAAAAACTAAAAATATTATTTTATTATAAAGTCATATTCGGTTTTTAATAGCTCCAAATTGATTTATTTAGAATATAAGGTGGGGATGGGTCTAAATAATCTCATCCAATATAATTTAGACAAGTTTAGGTATCTATTTTAACCTTATCATTTAGATTTAACTTTAAGTTAGATAATTTAACTTTTACCGTGTCTTCTTGTTTTCTTATACTATAAGGTTAATAAACTTACTATAACAAGCCAAAAAAACCCCAAGTTGTTTATTATTAATATATATAACCTTATAAAAGTCATTTGGCCGAACCTTATATTTTTAGGAATAAAATAACAATTAATAATATAATATTTGTTTTAAAATCTATTTTATGTCAATTTTGACACTATTTGGTAATTGATTTTTTTGAAAATCATAAGAGAAATATTAGTTCTAAAAAAGTTAATTAAATAAATACTAACATGTCATATTAACATATTAAATTATTGTAATTCATAAAAAGTCTCAAATTACATTTATTTGGGTATTTATAACATCAATTATGTCAATATTTCATTGATAATATAATTACTGTATCATCATTGTGTCTTAAATAAATTAAATTATTTAAAGTCTAAAAATTACAAATAAAATACCATTATGTAGGAAATCGTTTTATCTTTATAATTAATATTTATAGTCGAATTTATCTTATGTATAACCCTATATTAAAAATGATTTACTTATTAAACTTTGATTTTTACTATTTTAACCCTTCTTTAAATAAATTAATATTAAATGTACTAATCTAATCCAAGTGGGCCTAAATGGTCATATTTTATTCCTAAGGTTATTTTTGGTCGAATTACACTTATAAAATAGAATTAGGACATGTGTTAGGGTAATAATAATATCATTTTTACCCTTAATTACCCTATTTACTTTTAATTGTGGTAAAAAAAAGTAAAAAGTTACTATTCACCAAAATTTATTTTTATCTCATTGAACGACATTTTAGTCCTTGATGTTAACTGTGTCTCTCAGATTTTTGAAATTCCACTCACAGAAGCGGTAAAATTAAGTTTTATGTGAATTTGGAAATTCTCCTAGGAGGTGGGTAAAAGACGGTGAAAAGTTCAATAAAATTTTTATATATCTAAAATTATTATAAAATGAATCCAATGAATTACATTGAACTTATATAGGTATTATGTATCAATTTTGACCTAAAATAAATTTAAATAAAATAAATAATTATTTAAATAAAAAGTCGGTTTTTAAATAGTAACCCAGTGTTTTCACTATTCATCAAAAATTGAAAGTTTTCAGAAAAATACCAAAATTTCACCCTAGGATAATTTCGATATTTCGAATCCAAAAATAAAGTCCATTTTGAAAGATAAAATTTACAAAATTTAAAAAATTGGGTATTACTATTCATAACAGCTAGTTTTAATAATATTTTAATAGCATATCGTTGTTTAATGAAACTTGGTATTGCGTACAACACAAGCTATCGAGGAAGGTCACAGTTGCATGTAAAGCAAGCCAAGCTAGTGTTGTGTGTATTGAAAGATTCCTTTGATGATTTATATAACATAAAAACAAAATATTTCTCATAAAAATCTCGGGTGTTACATTCTACCCCCCTTAAAATGGATTTCGCCCTCGAAATTCGTCACTTTCTAACAAACAGATGAGGATACCTCTCCCTCATCATATCCTCAAGCTCCCATGTAGCTTCTTCTAATTGGTGGTTCCTCCATAAAACTTTCACCAAGCAAGTGGTCTTGTTCCGTAGGAATTTTTTGCTACAATCCATAATCTCTATCGGCTGTTCTTCATAATAAAGATTTTTCTCCAGCGGTACAACTTCTGAGCTGAGTACATGTGAAGGATCCGGTATGTACTTTCTCAGGAGAGATACATGGAACACATCGTGAACTTGAGAGAGATTTGGTGGAAGCTCCAATCGGTAAGCTACCTTCCCAACACGATCCAGTATTTCGAAAGGACCGATATACCTAGGGCTCAACTTTCCCTTCTTTCCAAATCTCATTACTCTCTTCCAAAGAGATATTCGTAAGAACACTTTATCACCCACTTCAAACTCTAGGTCTTTTCTTCGGTTATCGGCATAACTTTTTTGTCGACTCTGAGCTTCTCTTATGTGTTGTTGAATAGATATGACCTTTTCTGCCATCTCATCAACAAGATCAGGTCCTAATAGCTTTCTTTCCCCAACTTCATCCCAACAAGTTGGAGTCCTGCATTTCTTTCCATAGAGGGCTTCATAAGGATCCATCTGAATACTGGAGTGAAAGATATTATTATAAGAAAATTACACCAAAGGTATGTGTTGATCCCAACCACATTTGAAATCCATAGAGCAAGCTCTCAACATATATTCTAGAGTTTGAATTGTCCTCTCAGTCTGACCGTCTGTCTGAGGATGATAAGCAGTGATGAAACTCAACTCTGTATCTAGATTATACTGAAGAATTCAACAAAACTTGGAGGTAAACCTCGGATCCCAATCAGATATAATGGAAAGTGGTACTCCATGCAATCATACCACTTCCTTTACATATATCATGGCAAGCTTATCTAGAGAGAAATCCTCTCTAATAGCAATGAAGTGTGCAGACTTTGTAAGATGATCAACTATGACCCAGATAGCATTATTGCCTTTGGATCTTTTAGGAAGTCCAGTGACAAAGTCCATAGTGTTGTTTTCCCATTTCCATTCTAGTATGGGTAATGGTTGTAACATCCCCTTAGACTTTTTTCTCTCAGTTTTAACTTGCCGACAAACTAAGCATCGAGAGACATATTCAGCAACATCTATTTTCATGCCATCCCACTAGAAGTACTCTTTCAGGTCCCTATACATCATTGTACTTCCAGGATGAATAGAAAATGAAGAACTATGAGCCTCGTCCAGTAGCTCCTTCTTTAATTCTGGGATGGGAGGAACACAAACCCGATTCCTGAACCTTATTATCCCATCACAATCAAGGTTGAATTCAGGAACATTTCTCACCTTCTTTTGTAACTCTACATCTTCTTTCTGTGCCTCTTTAATCTTCACATGTATAGATGGTTGAACATTCATTTGAGAAAGATAAGATTTTTCCCCTTCCATTATAATTCTAAGATCCATCCTTTGTAAATCCATAAATATTGGATCTTTTGTGATCCTCATCATGGATAAGCTAGCATGGTCTTGTCGACTTAATGCATCTGCCACCTTGTTTGCTTTCCCAGGGTGGTAATGAATTGAGTAGTTGTAATCCTTAATCAGCTCCAACCATCTTCTTTGGCATATATTCAGCTCCTTTTGTGTAAAAATATACTTTAAACTTTTATGATCAGTATAAATGTCACACCTTTATCTATAAAGATAATGCCTCCAAATCTTTAATGCAAAGATTACCGCAGCTAACTCCAAATCATGAGTTGGGTAATTTTTCTCATGGATTTTCAACTGTTGTGAGGCATAAGCTATCACCATATAATTTTGCATAAGAACACACCCCAACCCCATCTTGGATGCATCACTGTAGATCACAAACCTTTCTCCACTACAAGGAAGTGTGAGTACAGGTGCACTGGATAACCTTCTTTTCAACTCCTTGAAATTATCTTCACATTCCTCCGTCCAAACAAACTTAACTCCTTTCCAAGTCAACTTGGTGAGTGGATTAGATAATCATGAAAAATCATTCAAAAAATGTCGATAATATCCATCCAAACCAAGAAAACTTTGGATCTCAGTTACTGTTGTTGGTCTCGACCATCTTTCGATAACCTCTGTTTTTGCTGGATCCACAGATATCTCCTCTTTTGAGACTTTGTGACCCAAAAATGCAACTTTTTGAAGCCAAAATTCACACTTGGTAAATTTGGCATAAAGCTTCTCATTTCTCAGGATCTTCAATACAATTCTCAAGTGATCTTCATGTTCTTCCTTGATATTTGAATAGACAAGAATATCATCTATAAAGACTACCAAAAACTGATCAAGATAGTCTCTAAAGACTCTATTCATCAGATCCATGAAGATAGCAGGGGCATTAGTAAGACCAAATGGAATTACTATAAATTCATAGTGTCCATACCTTGTACGGAAAGCCGTCTTGGGTATATCCTCCCTTTTGACCCTTAATTTATGATACCCTGAACGAAGATCAATCTTGGAAAAGTATTGAGCTCCGCGTAGTTGGTCAAATAAGTCATCAATGTGTGGGAGAGGATATTTGTTCTTGATAGTGATCTTGTTAAGTTCTCTATAATCAATGCAGAGTCTCATTGATCCATCTTTCTTCTTAACAAATAGAACAGGTTCTCCCCAAGGTGATTCACTAGGGCGTATGAATCCCTTATCAAGATTCTCTTGGATTTGCTTCTTCAATTCTTGCAAATCAATTGGGGCCATTCTATAAGGTGTATTTGAAATAGGTAAAGAACCCGGTATGAGTTCTATTGAAAACTCAACTTCACGATTTGGTGGAAGACCCAACAATTCCTCCGGAAAGACATCATAAAACTCCCGTACAATGGGAATATTCTTAATCGTGAGTTTCTCTCCAACCATTTGAGATAAATAACCTTCATTTAGTGGAATCAAGACCCATAAGATAGAAGAAATTTACACTGTAAGGTTATGTTCATCCTTTCATCGATAGACGATCATAGATTGATCTGGAATATGAAATGTGACTTCCCTTATTTGGCAATTGATATGAGCTCCATATAAAGAAAGCCAATCCATGCCAAGAATCACATAAAATTCCACTATAGGAAGGATCACAAGATTTGCAGGAAGCACTTTACCACAAACTTCAATCGGAGAAGAATTGTAAACTTTTGATGCATCTGTTGTGCCATTAGGAGTTGTCACAGATAACTCAACATCTAATTGTTGAGGTAATACAGTGATACCCTTAGAAAATTCTTCAGAAATAAAAGAGTGGGTGGATCCAGAATCAAATAAAACATTTTCTACTTTAGAGTGGATGGTAAGTGTACCTCTCACCACTTCATTGTCGTACTCCACATTGCTGATAGTAGTTGCATGTGACTTTCCTTTGTCTTTGTCCTTAAGAGTTTGTTGACGTCGATCATCATCATCAACCCTTGGATTTGAGCATTGATTGGCATAATGCCCCATCTCCTTGCACTTGAAACATTGAAGTGTAGTAGGTTCATTCTGTGTATCCCTTCCTTTGTTTGCATCATTAGACATCTTCTTCCCATTATTTCGACATTCAATTGCCCGATTACCTTCTTTTCCACACTTATAATATTTGCTTTTCCCCTTAAGACAATTTCCTCCATGTTTGTTTCCACACTTTGAGCATAAGGGAAAACTCATCTTCTTTTCAGTGTGGTCTTTAGATTTTCCTTTGAATTCCATTTCCTCTTCTTATCAAACCCATGTGACTGATGGGTAACACCAATCTCCATCTCAACTTTGAGAGCACATCGAACGATTTCCTCGTAGCTATTGAAGTCCCTTGTGGCTAACTCCCTTAGAATACTTGGTTTTAATCCACTAAAGAATCGATCAATCTTACTCTCAGGTTGGATAATAATACCAGAAGTGTACCTTCCAAGTCTTGTAAAATTTGCTTCGTAGGTACCAAAGGATCCATCATCCTTTTGCTTCAGTTCAAGAAACTCCTTATCCATCTTTGTTCAAATAATAAGAGGGAAATAATTATTAAAAAATAAGTTCTTGAACTCGTCCCATTCCATGGAATCAATTTCATCCCTTTGCCTTGTATTCTTAATAAGATTCCACCATTGATCAGCATCACCTTCCAAACGATATACTGCTAATATGACTTTATCATGTTCAGAACATTGAAGAACTGAAAATATCTTTTCATTGGTACTGATCCATTGTTCAGCCAATAATGGATCAGAAGACCCGCTGAATGAAGGTGGATGCTGCCTCATGAAGGATTCAACAGAATGTTGCTCCTTCCTTTGCTCGTTTGGAAGTCCTGCATGATTCATAGCTTGAGAAAGTTGTGTGAGCATGGATACAAGATTTTTCATTCCAGATCCCATAACGTTTGGTTGCTCAGGGGGACAATCATTGCATTTCCCGTCGCATTCTGCATTAACACGGTTCCTTCGAGTTCCATCCATTGACTAAAACCAAGAAGAATAGTGTGAGCAACACTAATTGTAATAGGAAAACCAGATAATCAAGAATAAAATTTCACACTTAAGGTCTTATCATAGGTTGTTCATGGCCATTTCTAAAACACTAATATTGTGTTCTATGCTTAGACATATCCTTAGGTTTCTTAGTAAGGCTTTCACATCCTAGTTTCCAAAGGTTGACTATACATTTCCTCTAATACCAACTATAACGAACCATACTTTACATACATTGTTAATACTTCAAAATTGAAGGACACTTATTACAACATATAAAAAAACCATGAAAGGACCGTATAGGTATAGTGTCTTTAGAAACTGGGAAACATAAACAACTGGTTCATAAATCATCTACGTTGTCTCCCATTTATTTCATCATATCTAGAGTCCCTTTTTGGCATATCCTACTTAATATCCTTCTTCCTGACCTGGGGAAAAGAAAACATACAAAAGGGTGATCTCAAATGCTCATTAAGGGTAAACAAAAGAAATATCAATCACATCATATTCATAAGAACATATCATTTTGGAAATCTTAACCTGGAAAAGAGATCATAATTTCATAACATGGGATAAATCATAGTAGTGAAATGTAATCCCAATAATCATAACTTAAAACATGAAACTTTGTGTAATACACACATAATCATATAGAATCATTTATTAGTAGTCAAGACTCATTTCCAAGACTATCTTAGCGGACAAAGTCCATTTCTGAACCGAGTTCACTCCTCGTTTCAGTCCTGTTTCACTGAACCGGATTAACCTGCCGTTCCAGCCATTTATATCTCATGAGATATAAATATTTACCCAATTAATTGGAGGGAGATATAGGTCCCACCCATCTCATAATGATACCATTATTAAGTGTGCCACAAAATCACAAATCATACATCATTGCATAACCCATGTAATAAAAATGGGATTCTTAAACATCATGCCATCATAACATAATCCATATAAGATAAAAGGACATCATAAAATTAATTCCATCATAACATAATCAAATCAATTTAAAAATAGGTATATAAATAGAACCCTATATTATCTTAGATGGAAAATAATTTTGATAAAACGCTTGAACTCCATTCTTGAGGAAAATATCCTTTCTACTTCAAAAACATTTTCCTTTATTAAAATGTCATATAATTTTAAACTAAAAGAAGTTGATTAAAAATAAAATTGAAAACTTGTAAAGTAAGAATCATTGAAATAATGTTCTCTGAAATCATAAAAATCCATTCATGCCATATAAGTTAAAAAAACATTCTCCTCTTACTTTGGCCGGAAAAGTCAAAAAGTACCTCGTACGAAAAATGACAAAATATTCCTTTCATATGTTTTACTAAAAACTGACCTAAGGGTAAAATTGGATTTAAAAAATTTTAGGTGGATGGAAATAATATTACATATTGAGTAAACATGGATGTGGATGATAAATATTCCCCAGTAAATTCTGAAGTATAAACAATCTCGGATAAAAATGAGATTGTGAGATTTTCCCTTACCTTAGGTCCGATTTGCTTAGTAAGTGTCTGAAACTCCTGTATAATGATTTAAATAATTTCATTGACTTATTATAGAATCATAATTATTTTTATGATATCATATATGGTCATATTCTCAGCTTCTTATTAGTAATATTTCATTGTTACTTGTTATTCGGGTGTTTCTTGCTTTTTGTTCTTATGCGTGTTTTGTCAAATAAATTATTATTCTTATTTTTAGGTTATATATACCTCATTTAAAGAATGGTATTAGTGTAATACATATCATATTTATTCATTAAATTCATTTATATAATAATTATGCAATGAAGATCATGTAGAACGAGTCGCATCACATCGTGGAGACGGTATTCCGTACGTACGCACGAGCGATGATATCGTTCCCATGATTGTGGAATTGCATTGGAGTGTATGTATACTATTTCAGAGTCAATACCAATTTACAATAATCATATATAGTTGTTTATTTTCAACATTATACCCATCCAATTAAGGTGGTGGTGGAAAATAGATTACACCATGGCGTGGAGACGATATTCCGTACGTACGCACGCGCGGTGATTTCATTTTCCGTAGGATGGATAGATGGTTAAATAGGGTTGTTTCATACTTATAATAACATATAAGTATATTATTGATACTGATGTTATTACTTCATAATGAAACAACTAAATAATAAGAAGTGGAAGAAGAAATAAAGTTGAAAGAATCGGTAGCGGACATTACCTCTTCTTTGAAACGCCTCTTTGAGACCCCCTTTTAGGGCACTAAAATTGGTCTTTTAAGAAGACCAGGACCTCTAGGATGTTTCTAGGGAAGTGGATAATAGAATTTGGCAGAGGTTGACTGAGCTTGAAGGCTCAAAGTGGTGTGAGGAAGAGAGGGAGGAGGTTCCCTTTTATAAGGGAGGAGAGGGGCACCTTTGGAAAAACTAAAAATATTATCTTATTATAAAGTCATATTCGGTTTTTAATATCTCAAAATTGATTTATTTAGAATATAATGTGGGTATGGGTCGAAATAATCTCATACAATATAATTTAGACAAGTTTAGTTATCTATTTTAACCTTATCATTTAGATTTAACTTTAAGTTAGATAATTTAACTTTTACCGTGTCTTCTTGTTTTCTTATACTATAAGGTTAATAAACTTACTATAACAAGAAAAACGAACCCCAAGTTGTTTATTATTAACATATATAACCTTATCTAAGTCATTTTTCCGAACCTTAGATTTTTAGGAATAAAATAACAATTAATAATATAATATTTTTTTTAAAAACTATTTTATGTCAATTTTGACACTATTTGGTAACTGATTTTTGTGAAAATCATAACAGAAATATTAGTTCGAAAAAAGTTAATTAAATAAATAATAACATGTCATATTAATATAGAAAATTATTGTAATTCATAAAAAGTCTCAAATTACATTTATTTGGGTATTTATAACATCAATTATGTCAATATTTCATTAATAATATAATTACCGCATCATCATTGTGTCATAAATAAATTAAATTATTTAAAGTCTAAAAATTACAAATAAAATACCATTATATAGGAAATCTTTTTAGATTTCTAATGAATATTTATAGTCAAATTTATCTTATGTATAACCCTATATTAAAAATGATTTACTTATTAAACTTTGATTTTAAGTATTTTAACCCTTCTTTAAATAAATTAATATTAAATGTCCTAATCTAATCCAAGTGGGCCTAAATGGTCATATTTTATTCCTAAGGATGTTTTTGGTCGAATTACACTTATAAAATAGAATTAGGACATGTGTTAGGGTAATAATAATATCATTTTTACCCTAATTACGCTATTTACTTTTAACCGTGGTAAAAAAAGTAAAAAGTTACTATTCACCAAAAATTATTTTTATCTCATTGAACCAGATTTTAGTCCTTGATATTAACTGTGTCTCTCAGATTTTCGAAATTCCACTCACAGAAGCGGTAAAATTAAGTTTTATGTGAATTTGGAAATTCTCCTAGGAGGTGGGTAAAAGACGGTGAAAAGTTCAGTAAAATTTTTATATATCTAAAATTATTATAAAATGACTCCAATGAATTGCATTGAACTTATATAGGTATTATGTATCAATTTTTACCTAAAATAAATTTAAATAAAATAAATAATTATTTAAATAAAAAGTCGGTTTTTAAATAGTAACCGAGTGTTTTCACTATTCATCAAAAATTGAATGTTTTCAGAAAAATACCAAAATTTCACCCTAGGATAATTTAGATATTCCAAATCCAAAAATGAAGTCCATTTTGAAAGATAAAATTTAAAAAATTTCAAAAAGTGGGTATTACTATTCATAACGGTTAGTTTTAATAATATTTTAATAGCATATCGTTGTTTAGTGAAACTCGGTATTGCGTACAACGCAAGCTATCGAGGAAGGCCACAGTTGCATGTAAAGAAATCCAAGCTAGTGTTGTGTGTAGTGAATGATTTCTTTAATGATTTATATAACATAAAAAAAAAATTTCTCATAAAAATCTCAGGTGTTACAATGCATCGACCTGAAGTTAAACCTCCTAGAGCTGAAAAATGTGAGACCAGTCTGAGTGATAACAACACAGTTGAGATACATGGAAGACGTCATGCATGCCCCAGTACCTGTGTGGTAACTATAACCGATAGGCAACCGGCCCGACTCTCTCCAGAACCTC
The DNA here is from genome assembly GCA_963277665.1 of Viscum album. Classification (NCBI taxonomy): domain Eukaryota; kingdom Viridiplantae; phylum Streptophyta; class Magnoliopsida; order Santalales; family Viscaceae; genus Viscum; species Viscum album. The sequence goes on from OY728119.1 coordinate 2,046,757,685, forward strand.
AAATGGCCCCACATACCTCGGTGAAAGTTTACCCTATCACCAGATCCTCCTGTGTCCCAACCTTGGTGAAACACGCAAGAAAACCTGATCCCCGACCATGAAATCCAAGGGTCGTCTGCGGCGATCAGCATAAGATCTATGATGAGTCTGTATAATAGCCATACACTTCTGTATCAATTGGACCTACTCTGAAGTCTCCTTCACGAGACATGGTCTCAGTAAAGCTGCCTCACCTGCCTCCAACCAGCACAAGGGTAATCGGGAAGAACTACCATATAAAGCCTCATAAGGTGCCATCTCAATAGTTTCCTAAAAACTATTATTGTAGGAAAACTCGACCAGGGGCATGCTCTTCTCCCAAGATCCCCCAAAGTCTAGGATTCATGCATGAAGCATGTCCTCCAACACCTGTATCATACGGTCTGACTGGCCATCGGTCTGAGGGTGGTAAGCTGTGCTCAGAAGCACCTGTACACCCAGTTCCCTCTAAAAGCTCTGCCAGAAACAATATGTAAAACGAGCGTCCCTATCTGAAACGATATAATGAAGGAACCCATGAAGACGTACTACCTCTCGAATATACAACTTTCCAAGCTCGTCAACACCGAAGGTCTCCTTAATCAAAAAAAGTGAGCTACCTTTGTAAGTCTGTCCATAACAACCCACACAACATCATTGCCTCGAGGTGACCTTGACAACCCTATCACGAAGTCCATCGCTACTTCATCCCATTTCCACTCCAGAATGGGTAACTGTTGTAACAGTACAGCTGGCCTCTGAAGCTCTGCCTTCACCTATTGACAGGTGGAACATCTCGCAACAAAACCAGCCACCTCTCTTTTCATACCTGGCCACCAATACTAACATCTCAAGTCACGGTACATTTTGGTAACTCCAGGATGCACTGCCTAAGCTGAATCATGAAACTCCCGCGTCAACTCCTCGTGTATATCCCATGGAGCCCACACTTGTCCATGGATACACAGTACCTCATCATCGCCTATCATCCAACCAGGAGGAGGGTCCTCACTTGCCACCGACTCCCATAGAACTAGGCCTTATGAATCTGATAACTGTCTCATCCTCACTCTATCCAAGAGGGTAGAAGTCACAACTAAGGATGAAAGATAGGCTCTCCCCTGACTATCGTACACCTCTAAATGTATCTCAGAGAACAAAGCCATAAGCTACCACTCACCACTGGCCTCCTTCACTACCTGTATCTGAGTCCTCTTAATCAGTGCATCAGCTACTGCATTACCCTTACCAGGCGTATAGGAAAGCTCAAAGTCGAAATAATGAAGGTATTCAACCCACCTTCGCTGTCTCAAATTCAGGTCATGCTGGGTAAAGATGTATTTAAGACTTTTTTGGTCTGTAAATACCACAAAATGTTCTCCTAAGGGATAATTTATCCAACAGTGTAACGCATGAACAACAACAGCCAACTTGAGATCACGCGTTGGGTAATTCTTCTCATGTGGCCTCAACTGCTGAGACCCGTACTCAACTACTCAATCACCTTGCATCAACACTGCTCCCATCCCAATACCTGATGCATCACAGTAAACAGTATAGATCTTCCCTTTCTCTAGAAGTATTAGGACTAGTGCTGGTGTCAACCTTCCCTTCAGCTCCTGAAAGGCTGTCTTACAAACTTCTGACCAAATGAACTTCATACCCTTCTTAGTAAAACCCGTCAACAACACTGCTAAGCGGGAGAATTCCTGTATAAAGTGCTTGTAGTAACCAGCTATCCCCATGAAACTCCATATTTCAAACATGTTCTTAGGTTTCTCATAGGAAACTACTGCTCTCACTTTCTCCGGGTCTACCACAAATTCTGCCTCTGAGATAATATGACCCAGGAAGTGTATCTAGTCCATCCAAAAGTGGCACTTTGAGAGTTTATCATATAACCGATTCTCTCTCAGTTTACTCATTAGGATATCAAGATGGGTGGCATGGTCATGTCAAGTGTGAGAGTACACCAAGATACCGTCCACGAAGACTACCAAAAAAGAATCCAGATATGGATGGAACACATCATTCATCAGATCCATGAAAACTACTGGTGTATTTTTGAGTCCAAATGGAATGACCAAGTACTCGTATAGACCATATCTTATCCTAAAGGCTATAAGCGGTATACCCGATGGTCTAACGCACAACTGATGATATCCGGATCTCAATTCAATCTTCGATAACACCCGTTCTCCTCGAATTTGATCAAAGAGATCATCAATCCTTGGGAAGGGATATCGGTTCTTAACTGTTAACTGGTTCATCTTCCAATAATCCACAGAGTCTGAGGGTACTGTTCACCTTCTTCACAAGCAGGACAGGCGAACTCCAAGGAGAAGTACTAGGTCGAATAAAACCCTTGGCTTGTAACTCCTCTAACTGCCTCTTGAACTCCTGAAATTTTGATGTGGCCATCCTATAAGGAGGAATAGACACTGGTGCCGCTCCTGACACAAGCTCAATAGAGAAATCCACCTCTCACTCAGGAGGTAGACCTGAAAAGTCATCTAGGAAGACATCCCTGAAATGATCAACCACTAGAGGGAAATACTTCTGAAAAATTTCCTGTTCATCTAGATATAGACTCACAATCTGGGATATCACTCCACATCACCCACAATTCTCAGGTCCAGCTCAGCTTTCCTGGACATCCCATTCACCCTTGAATAGAAACTCTTCTCCCTTTGGTGACGAAAAAATCACCCTGCAACGATAACAATCCACAAAGGCTCGAAAGGGTACCAACCAGTCCATCCCAAGAATGACATCATAGCTTGTCATCTCTAAGACATAGAGGTCCCATAGAATGTGACACCCACCAACCTCTAGGGGGAACTCCTTGCACTAACACACACCTGCCATTATAATTCCCAACGGAGTGTCCAGCTTCATGATATCTGAAGAAGAAGAAGCACAGATCCCAAGGCTCTCCACAACAGGCATAGATATAAAGCTATGCGTAGCACCCATATGGAAAAGTGCAGAAGACAAAATAGAAGCAACTAAAATTGTACCTCTGATAGTGGAAGGTCTGGGATCCTGCTTATGTTGGGTCTGTTGCACTGCATATGCCTGCCCAGTGCCGTGACCCTGCGACATAGCCTGGCTACCCTGAGCTGACCCGCCCTACTGTCTCTGAGATCCTAGTGTCTGGATACCACAACCACGACCACCACCCCGACCTGAACGTCCCGACGTGTTCCAATTCCCTGACTGGTAAGAATCTGCTAGCCCTTCTCCTACACATGGAGTCTACACAGAACCCCTCTCACTAGTAACTGGTGGAAACACCCTGCAAAAACGCTGAAGATGGCCCACCTTGCCATAAGCTCGGCACTCCACTAGGTCACGTGGACACTAAGGTCTCTTGTGCCCCTCTTTACCACACTGGTAACACACTAACAGGCAACCTGAATAATTATTCTGGTTAGTACTATCACCATGAGAGAAATCCATATGCATCTTCCTCTTACCGGTAGAAATAGTACCATAAACTGGTGCTGAACTGCCCTGACCTGCACCACTAGCTTCCCGCAGGTTCCGCTCAGAAATCAGTGCCTGGTTCACAATAGCGTGCACTGTAGGCAACCTAAAAACATTCACCAGTGCTCAGGTGTTGTATCGAAGACCATCCTCAAAGCGTCTAGCCCTCAACATCTCATCACCCACCAGAACAGGTTCAAAATGTTGTAGCTCAGTGAAGCAGGCAGAATAATCCATCACTGACATGGCGCCCTGCTGCAGATTCACGAACTCTCGAGATCGATCTACCCTTAGCGTCTCCAGAAAGAAAAAGTCATAGAATACTGCCTGAAAATATTCCCATGCCATGTCTCTGTGATGCTCGGTATGGGTGGTAACATCCCACCATCTCTTGGCGAAATCACGCAACATATAAGTAGCGAGCTTGACCCTCCTCCCTAGAGGCATCTCAAGATGCTCGAAAATAGTCTGCAATGAATCCATCCATGACTCTACAGCCTGTGTTTTGACATCCTCTTAAAATGTAGGTGGATGCTGCTGCTGGGATATACGTGTCAGCTCTACCATATATGTGGCAACCGGTGGTGATCCCTGTAAGGTCTTCATGAACTGCATGAAACCTTCAAAGAATTGTGCATCTGCGCCTACGTCCGGTATAACAGCTGGCGCTGCATCTGGAATTGTTGGAGGATCCACTAGTAGCCCATGGACTACAATCTCTGGAGTATAATCATTTCTGATCTCTTAGCGAACAACCAGTGGACATATCGGTGGCATGTCTCTACAAGGTCAAACAAACACCTTAGTTTAATTTACTATCGAGGTTCTTTTATCCGTTTAAGAGTACCAATGAAAAGGAAAACAAAACCCACAAAAACTGGAAAAAAGAGACTACACGACATGTATAAGGTCTACACAGTGTGTACCCTTAAGCCCTTATATGGACGTGTTCTGATGCTGGCCTGGGCATGTCTCAACCCTCGATACACGATGTGTTACACCCGCACACAGCGTGTACACCACTCCATCTCCCTAGACACATGACCAAGTCTACACGGTATCCTATCGGTCAAGACTACACAGCGTGTCCCACAGGTACATGGCGTGTACTAAACAAGTTTCACTGACCCTTGTTGTTTGAGACATGGATGAATACATGTCTCACACTACACGGCATGTTCCAGATGGACACGACATGTACTAGAAAGGATAACACCAACCCTTTTTGTTAGTTACATGTCCGGATTCCTAGATTACACTACACGGCATGTTTGAAAGTGACACGGTGTGTTTAAGTGAAGATTTCTCCATCCGTGTTGTTAGTCACATGGGTGGACATAGGGTCAACATGACACGATGTGTACAACCGTTACACGACATGTTCCCTATAGAGTTTTCCACTCCTGTGTTTCTGCCTACACGGCCTATGACACGGTTAGAAACTACATGGTGTGTACATAGGGTACATGGAGTGTACTTAATTTTTTTTCATTTCTTCCCAAAAAGAAGAGTACATGGCATGTGTTCATAGAACCACATGCCGTGTTATATGGGTTTCCAGACAGTACACCTCAGAAACTACTCTGGAGCCAATTTTTCTTTAATTTCAAGCGTCAGTATGCCAAATTCTGATCCATGGGGGCCCATACTCCCCAAAAATCAAAGTTTAACACCCAAACTTTCACTTTATAGTACAAAACACAACAAAAGGCTGGATCACGATCCACTAAATTCTGGTCCAAGAGAGCCCATACTTCTAAGGAATCAAAGTTTAGCATCCATAAACCCAACTGCAATCTGTACCAATACCCTATCAATAGTAGGCATATCTAACAAGGCACCTATCACAACATCATGCATTTTCTAGCACATCATCTATCACAAAAACATGCAATTTATAATGCACCTACATGGCATGGAAACTAAGCATGTCATGTGATTCTAACATGTTCCTAAATGATACATGAGATAACATACCCTCATCTCATTGGGTTGAAACTAAATAGAACCCAAGTATAAAATATGAACAACACACCACAAGTGCGTCACCCGACGGTGAAAATCAAATCAACTATAAAATTGAAAAACCAGATAAATCGCAATTAAACAAGGTAGATTGGATTTTCCCTATACATGGGTTAGCTACTCCCAGGCACAACTTATTACCAAATACCAATTCCATCCTATCTCTGTCTATAGGCTCCAAAAAGTAAGTCAAAGAAAAGAAATTCCTTTGATACCACTTTGTAACATCCCGGATCCGGGTGTCACTCAATAGGTGACCCAAACCCAGTTGGTCACATAACCTCAAGCACATTTCCCCAAATGCCAGAGGCTGCCGACTAGCAGTGAGGGCCTAGGTTTGATAGTGGGGAAACTATGCCCTCATTTGTCAAAGTGCAGCGTAGTGGAAAAATATAAACATACCCAAAAGCAGAAGCAGTAAACAATACAAAGCTGAAAGGACAACGACATTGAAGAAAAAGATAACCAACAATTATACATATATGATGATGCAATATGTCCTATTTCTAAGAAAGAATTCAAAACATGATACACTAAAATCAAATATAATACAACACAAAGTACAGTGAAACAAAACAAAATAGTACAACAGGAACTCAGCAGCATCGGAAGCCTAAGCTCGGTCCTATGCTCCCCCACTCCTCTGCAATAATCAAGTACCTGTATAGGGACTCTTGCCCTTATCAAAACCTACAACAATATAATCTGTTTGGGCCCAAGACATGACCCAAAAAGGGTGTGAGAAATAAATCCCAGTAGGCAACCACCAAAGGCCCATGCCCAACTGATACTGAAAATGTGCAACAACAGTGTGCAATAAAGAAATGCAGTATGCTAGGAAGTACTCAAAAGCAGCTACTCCTACCAGTTCCATTACCATTTAATTATTATTTAACAATTCAAAATAATTGAATTATAAGTTGTCGAGACCTGGCCTTGGATGAAAATCTCCTGTACCGTGACATAACAAAAACTACAACAGGATATCTATCAAATAAAAGGTAATAAAAATACCAATCCCGTGCTTTAGATTGGTAGGTATAACACAAGAAAACACCACAATGAATATTCAAGAGAACATTGCCCTCAGGCTAAACAATAACTTGCCCTTAGGATAATTAGAACCTTGCCCTCTGATGTACCAGATATTTCCCTCAGGCAGAGAAGCTACTACCCTCAGGCATAAGAAACGTTTCCCTCAAGCGAATCAATACCTTTCCCTTAAGCGAATTAGTACCTTGCCCTCAGGAAAATCAATACCTTTCCCTTAGGAGAATTAAAAAACTGCCCTCAGGCTAAGAAAGTAACTGGGATGAACCCAACACATAAGCAAGTAATAAATATTTTTCCTCTCAGGAAAACTCAAAACATGCTATCATTACGACATACCCACATGTATCCTGGCCAAACAGCTAAACAAGGGGAATGCACCCTCAGTGTGGCCCTGGATCAAGACAACGATCCCAAAAATCATTTTTTACACGTTCATTAGATTGTCTATGTAATTATAGATATCTTAATAGCTAAGGCCTCAGCCATACGACACCCCAAACATGGGCGCGTAGCATAAAGATACACAAAATCAACTCAACAGTTGGAAATAAACACCAGAACACCTACCTCGATCTCCTCTGATCGATATACGTGAATGACGCCTCCCGAATCAACCAAGAATGACGTAGATCTGGGAAGAATGATAACCTATTCAAACCCAAATAACTTCCCCTTGGGAAATAATTGGAATGAAACACTCAAAGAGAGGGAAGGGCTTACCTGCGCGGTCTAAACGTGATCGACGACAGAGGAATCTGAGTTCCGGCGTGTGATCAGGAGCTCTTCCAGGCTTCGACCTCCCCTCCCAGTGCTCCAAAGGAACTCACTACCTCCTCCGCCAAATGAGGAGGCTACTACCCATTTATAAAAAAAACATAACTACACGGCGTGTACTCTCAAGTAAACGACGTATACTTTCCATTTTTTAAACTGTTCCCCTGGTGTCCACTTTCCACCGCCTCACTGTTCATCTGTCGAATTGATTACAAAACGTGTATTTCTAAGTACATGGCATGTACTATCACTCTGCTGGCGGATTCTCCCACCGCTTTAATGTTCACCTGCCAACTGATTACACGGAGTGTATATACTAAGTACATGACATGTAGTCTATTTTTACACCTTTCATCACTGATAGGCCTACACGCCCTGTATTCTCATCCCACACGGCCAAAGTACACAGCGTGTAGAAAAGTACATGGTGTGTACCCATAAAATTTGGGATTTTTTCTCATTTTCCTTATTTTCTTAAAAACACTTAAGGAAAAAATGAAAAGAAGAAACCCGTACCTCAAGAATAAGAATCGGGTTCTTACAGTTATGGACCTAATTTTTTCTTAAGTCAAATATGAATAATACTTAGTGGGAAATACTTGACTTTTATTTATGCCAACCTTTGCGGGTTTTCAACCTAAAAAGTTTTATGCCTCTTTTTTTTATCACTAAATATTTTCCTAAACCATGAGGAGTGCAGGTCTAGAGAGTTGTGGCTTAAATTTTTCTTAGGGTTACCTTTTTAAGGTTTTTATCCTAGTGAGTATTGTGCATATTTTTGTGAATATTTTAGTGTCTTTCAATCCAAACTAATGATACTGGTGTTTTAGGTTGAATATATTTGATCATGAGTTATGGAATGATGACCCAAGAAAGTATTTCTTACCAATAATGTTCCAAAATTATTCAAATACACATAAGGGTTATTTTTAAGACATGATTTTGTGATTTATAGATCTTAAACATTTAATGAGACAAATATGTGGGGAATGACTATGAACCATGTTTGAAAATCAGTTTTTAGAAGGATATTGTCATTAGGGCTTACAAAGATATAAGAGGTCTCTCCTAAGAATGAATGTGCCTTTGGTTGATATGACCTTTTTTGGGTGACTTATGAAAAGACAAACTGGGATGTATCAATACATATTCAAAACAAAGGTTTCCTCAGTAATTTTAAATTCTATTATTGATGGCTGGGGAGTTTGAGAAGATTAAGATTTCTCAAGACCATGAAGGGTGGTTTGTGAAGGGAATGCATCTGATAATGAAGGGAGAATCTATGTTGGCACTATCCATGAATTAGAAATTGCTCCTACACAAATTTGGTTTGTCTAAAGGAGGGTAATTGTATTTTGATCATAAGATTGCAAAGGAGGGGTCTTGGGAGAAGTCTATAACCTCCCACCTATATTGGGGTTGTGTCTGTTAATGGAGGAACACACATGTTTTGGCCATTGTGGTAGCTGGGCCTAGAATGGAGAATCTCTACATCATTACATGTCTTGATGGAATGAGAATCAAGCCATACACAGTTATTTGGGGTGATATGGTAGATGTAATACATTAGGAGTAAAGTATCCTCCCTATCAGTGGTTAAATCATTGTGTAGTTTAATGTCCCACGACCAAGACATGGACCATTCCATTTAACATCTTACAAAAAGGGTATTGAGGGCTATAGTTTAAGGTCATTTAGCTTTGATCAAAAGATGTGTGATTTTCAATTTCATGTTAATCTTTCCAAGAATGTTCCATCATCTTAAATCATAAAGGGGGGAGGTTATAAGCTATAATCTTGGAGTTTCTAGATTTAAAGAGTGATATGGGAGAAACATGTTGTTGGGGGATTATAGAGATAGAAGAGGTCTCTCCTAAGGGTGAATGTGCCTCTAGTTGGTAGGAAAGTTTTATGGGAAACTAATGTAAATCCAAATGTGGAATATCAATTCATATCCATAAAATATAATCCTTTTATTGATAGTCTATTTTATGGGTGAATTATGAAAAACTAAATGTGGCATATCAATGCATAGTCAAAACAAAGGTGTCCTCAGGAATATGAAATTTTATTACTAATGGATAGAGAAATATTATGTAGATTCATATTTCCACATACACAGAGTTTGGTTTGTGGAAGAAAAATTCCTGAATATATAATAATAATTTCATATTAAAATTACCCAAGAATGGGGATAAATATTCCCTACGTAGGTCTGACCTATATGCAAGGAAGGGGGAGAGAGATTCTTTTTTCACTATAGCTAGGCCCTAGATATAGGATATATGCGTCTCTATGTACCTCATCAAATCAGGAATCAAGCCACACATAGTTATAGAGAAAATATTCCACACACTAACTTAATTACTATGTGTATAAGGGGATTTTTTTGAATAGATACTCACAAGTGGGATGAGAATCCATACTGTACCCTCCTATGCAGACCCAGATCATACATAGGAGAGTGGAGGTTGTTTTACCATATTATGGATGGACTGGTATTTAGGATCCGAGTGTCACTACATATCTCATTGAAGTGATAATAAAAAACACATAGTTATTGGGTTTATTTCATGAAAGATACATCAACCATGACATTTAACATCATGTGGTGAGGACATTTGGTGTTCCTTTTAAGGTCTTATATCCAAGACAATGTTAACCCTGACATGAACTGATATGCCTTGATAATGAATGGAAGTATTTAAAAAAAAACTCCTAATCCCGCATGATCCATACTCAGTGTGATAAACAAGGAGTTTAAAAGGTTTCATGCACCACAAATAGGTGATTACAAGGAAGGACATGGGCATTTTGATCTTGTGGTGGCTAGACTAGGATGTAGGATCTAGGTGTCACTATATTTCTCATGATAATAATAATCAATATATAAGTAGTTATATGATTTTAATGATGAATAATAGGGACATTAAACATGTATTTTAGCATCATATGGTAAGTATGAAGTTTACCCAACTTGAAAAATAAGGCATGAAGTGCCATAAATGCTATTTAGTAATTCAAGTAATTTCCATATGAGAGGCATCTCATGTTTGTGACATGAGGCTTCCTGAGTTGGTTTCCCTAGACATCCTATGATTGGTACACAGAGTAAGACTACATTTTAACATCATGTGTAGAAGATGTTATCATATAGTTTAAATTCAAATGACTAGTAAAACATGGCGCATTTAAGTTTTAGGTCATACATTTAAGACCATATGTCATAGAAAGGATGGGTGATATAAGGCTTACCTGGACAAGAATAATTTGGAATGCTTCAAATGTGAAGATGAAAATTATAAACCAATACCTTGGGGGGTTTTTGGGTTAGGATAAGTGATATGGAAAAAATTCAAGGAATTACCATAGACCATGTTTAAAAAATTCTTTCTAGCATGATGTTGTTAGGACTTATAGAGATAGAACAGGTATATCCTAAGGATGAATGTGCCTCTGTTTGATAGGACCTTTTGGTGGGTGACTTATACAAAGCTAAACTAGGGAATATAAATGCATAGTTAAAGAATGGGAATCCTTATAAATTTGACATTCTATTGCTGATGGATGAATAAAGCTTATAGAGATCCGAAATTTCCTAGGACAAGGAGTATGATGTGTGGAAGTAATATTTCAGAGTATAAAGGAATCGTTTGGATTAGCATTGGCCATGGAGTGTGAAGTCCCCTACACAGATCTTTGTTTTATATGCAAGAGAGGGATATTTCTATTTCCATTATGGTCTCTTAAATGAGGGAACTTTAATTGAGGCCTCCTATATGGATCTATGTTTGTATGTGGGTGAGACGTATTTTCTTTACTTTTTGGTTGGGCATAGAATAGAGGATCCGATCATCACTACATATCACATTGAGATGAGAATCAAGCCAAACGTAGCTCTAGAACAGAGGTGTGGTGGGAGACCAACACTAAATACTATGATCCCCTCAATAATGGACCAAAATGTTATATAGTTTTACATCATGAAACAAGGATGTGGACCATGTTGTTTTATATCATGCGGTGAGGATGTTGTCATATAGTTTAATGTCTTGGGACTAGGATGTTAGTCCATGTAGTTTAAATTATTATAGTTTGGGATATGGTGTCTTATAGTTTTAGGATGTATGACTAGGACCATACATTGTGCCTTTTAAGGTCATGCATATAGTACCATCTGGAATTCATTTTAAGGACTTGCATCCAGGACTGTATGTCATGTAGTTTATCATCACGTGGTAAGGACATGGAATGGGTCATGAATTTTAAGGTCAAGAAACAAGGACCTAACCATTCAGTTCAATGTCATGTGGTAAGAATGATGGGGGGTCATTTAGTTTAACATCATATGACAAGGATTATGTACACACAATTTAACATCATATGGTGTGGATGATAGTGTGGATTTATCACAAAAAGTACTTCTTAAGGAATATTGAATTAGTAGGGGTCTTAATGAGCTCTCTATTCATCAATATCAAGGAACAAGATTCATTAGAGTGGACCTTGTGTATGGAATAAGGTCCCTCCTATTTCAGATCAATATTTTGAGGTTTTATCCCTGGTATCATTGATTCCTTGAGGGATAGTACTAGTTATCCTTAAAGAAATGAGTGGAGGAAGAATTTCTTGTTAAAATACCATACTATAAAAATTTGATGGACCTCCAAGTGATGAAAGGTATGTTGTATTTTTTCATCTAGTCACTCTAATTCATCCAATCATTTTTTAGAGTGCTCATCTTTAGATAGTTACTCTGATATGAAAACACGAAGTGAGGAAAACTAGACCGAAATGGGTAAGACTTCTTCTATCCTGTATACAAGTGAATATGGGGTCGCTTGTGTGGTGGTGTGGGTTTTAGTCCCATAGAACCAAAAGATATGAAATATATTTTTAGGACAAGACTTTTTATCTTTATCCACTATATTTAGGAGTATGTTTCATAGGGTCTCGTTGAAAGGCTCTATCTATCCATTAGCCGCTGCATGATAGAAAGATGAATGGTTGGATTTGATATTCTAATCATGAAACATATTATCCAACTCATAAAAATAGAAATTGGTACCATTTTCCATTAGTATTGTATGAGGGACCCCAAATCTAGTAATGATGTTGGATTTCACAAAGATAAAAATGCTTTTTGTCCTGACTTCTTTGAGGGGTATTACCTCAACCCATTTAGAGAAGAATTTGGTATTAGTGGGGATTTATTTGAAATTCTTGGCCATGTCTGGAGGACATGACCCTACAATATCCATTCCCCATATGGAAAATGGATAGGATTATTTGAATGTGTGTAGAAACTCCAAAGGTTGATGGATGATGTTGGAGTGCACTTGGCAGGAATGACACTTCTTGGTGAATTTTGTGAAATCTAGTTTCACTAAAGACAAAAGAATCCAAGCCTCTAGATATGATTGGAAATACTAAACCGTAACTGGTGGGAATCATAGGCTCCCATATGCACTTCTTTCATGACAATAATAGTTTCTTCTCAATAAATTCACCTGATAAGGACCCCATCAAAACCATATTTATAGAGGATTTTTTGGTGATTTGGGCCATCATAAAGGATAAATTTGGTCTCTCATCATCAGGTTTTATCTTTTATGGATTTTTTCGATGAGAAAAATCCATTTTAAAGGTATTCCACAATGGTTATCATCCAACCATCCATAAGACCATCCAGTTTAGGGATGAAATTAACCATGTTGATTTCTTCCATGATAACATGAAAAAAACGAGAGACAATCCAATGATGTGAAATGCCAATGATTATTTCATCATAGTCTAAATTTTCCAAAGACATGGATTCATTTTCCAATACATCAGCCTAAGAATTATGTGATCATGACTGACTGAATGGCATAAAGGCCTAAATTTTTTATTAAGTTTTTGGATAAACCCCCTTTTAAGGGAAAAGGGGGGAAACCTCACAAGACTCCACGACTTAAAGAAATTAACACAATCTAAAGATAAAAGGGTCTCAATCATCCCAAGATAAGACTATGCAGAAAAACTCCTCCCCAGCATTGACATCAATATAGCACGCCTCCACCTTGCATGAATGCTCAGCAAGCTGTCCCGTGTAGAAGCATGGGCCTGGTACCGATGACTATGCCATACCCTCTCAAACATATGAATCCGAATAGCCATGCATGATGAAGACAACCTGCTCTAAATCCTCGTCTGAAGTAATCCTTATAGAATGTATGGGACAATCAACACCAAACAAAAAACAAACCAACTGATACATAACAACATTCTGAAAATATCCAAAGGCTCCTTCCATGTCCCAGTTCACCACAATCAGCCCAAACCAACATATCACCTGAACACCAGACCTCGCTCCTTCATAAAAATCACCCAACCATCACCTCCAACAAATCTAACCCCACCTCCTTCACCATGAAATCTTCCACAAAACCAATGTCAAAACCAAATCAGCAAAACACATAAAGCCAACCGAAGAGCACCCAAAACAGATCAAAAACCACATAAATGAACAACACATGAGGAGAAACCAAGATTGAAAAACAAAGGCAAGAGAAAGAGATCTAGAAACCATCACCAAAAATCCGGTCACCCTAACCAGATGCCAGAAGAATCATCATTGCAAGAAACCAAGCTAAACTTGTCGCCACCATCGCTCGAAGAGACTATAGATCCATCCAAAGCACACAACCGACACATGAATACACCCTCTGTCATGACCCATCCCAGTGGGGCCCGCACTGTGACTCCCCAAGCCCACCTCCAATAGGCCAGGGGCTGGTGACTAGCACCGAGTAGGCATATCTCTATCATGGGAGGCATTGCCTAAGTACCTGTACACATGCACACATCTCCAAGCCCACAAATGCTGAAATGTAAAACACTAAGGAACAAAAATGCATGCATACAACTAAACACCAACCAACAGAGTACAAAGAAAGTTAGAGTACTGAAAAGTAAACTGGGCCATAATACAAGCCCACCAAAAAATGAACAAACAAGAGTCTGAAAACTGCAAATTCCAAACTGTAAACACAAAAGAAGTACTGGGATTGCTGCTCATATCCATAGGAACACCTCGTCTGGTAGGGAACTCAGAAATATCGGTCCTGTCCTGGTCCACCCTGGACTACATCAAAAGGCTGCTCGTCTGCACAAGACACCAGACGTGCGGGCAAAGCCCGTGCAGGGGTGAGTATAACAATACTCAGTAGAGGACCCCGAAAACCACAAAGAAGTAAACAAAGTAAAGGTACAGTCATCTATGTAAAATATATGTCTACAGAACATACAGAACAAACCAGATATACTCAAAACCCAGTCTTGTAGTCAAGGGACAAGTCACACAACCGCATACCCCCGTTAGGGATTCTGTTCAAAGATTCCGTGATGCACTCGTTCCGGGAGAACACACTCCACACGTCTTATAGCTCTGATGACGTCCTTCTGAGAAGTGATGTTCATTGGGAACCGTCACGAGAGGTATATGCACTCATTACGGGAGACACACTCATGAGTGGGAAGGTTACGGTAGATAGAAATCACTCATTACGGGAGACACACTCCTGAGTGGGAAAGATCACGATACACAGATGAGGATCACTACCAGGGCCATGGAGGATACCAAGACTCATCCAGATTCACTAGTTAGGTGATACACCAGCTAGGTAGAGGATCAACTCCTGGTAGAGTTGGTCACGTCGATGCCTGACTCTACCTAGGGTCAAGAATGGATAGAGGATCTCTCTCCGGGCCTCTCGGAGGGATGCTGACTCTATCACAGAAAGTCCAGCTGAAGGTATCATACTCCTATAGAATGAAACAATGCCTGACCTTCAGGGGAATGAGAAGAAGGGGCACTAACCCAAATGAAAGATGTCCAAGATACGGCGAACAAGAGGACCATGCTGTTTTCTAAAAAGTACACGGCGTGTAGAAAATATACACGCCATGTTGTCTGACCCTGGGTACTTCCTGTGCACAACAAACCGTGTCTTAGGCTGGTCATGTAGTAAAACGTAGTACACGACATGTATTACGGTATACACACCGTGTCTGGGTAACTGGGGTTGGCTCCATGCACTCTGGAGATGTGACCGTACATGGTTATCAACCTGTGTACACAAACCCGTGTAACTACCACACGGGGTGACCCACATTACTGGCCTCACCTGGCCATGTGACGGGGTACACGGTCGTGTACTCCATCCCGTGTCTGTGTATCCCTGGGATACACGCCGAGTCCCACATAGTCGCTTCTGTCGCGCTATACACGCCGTGCCGCCTGAAGCCGTGTATATTGTCCCGTGCCCATGTACTACCCAAAGTACACGCCGAGTCTTCAGGGAAGGTTCAACACGCCGTGTGACCAAGGTCAAACGCCATGTGACACCTCTCTGATCCCCGAAACCCTAGCCACCGCCAGTACTACACGACATGTTCTCTGGAAGTACACGCAGTGTGTTCTGGAAATTTCCAGAAACGGTGCTCCTCACTGGCACGCCTCCCGTGCTGCTCCGATCGTCGATCCAGCCGTCCGATCACCACGAAACCTTTAGGTTATGGTCGCCCTGACACCATGAAGCCACTTCTGGTGTTTTCGGGGCCCCGATTGGCTCCGAAAACATGATTTTATTGTCCCGCGTGAAGAACGCTCGAAGAACGCCCTTTACCGATCCGGTCCGATTCGTCGTCCACCATTGTCGCCGCACCTCTACAAGGTCGTTTCAGTGTCGAAACTTCGATTTGGGATCGTTGCATCATGGAACGGATGAAAAACGATCCGTTGTTCATCACCCCATGAAGAACGCGAAGAACGCGCGAGAAAAGAATGGGGGAGGAAAATCCAATAAACAAATCGAGGAACGAATCTCCGCCGTCATTCGTCACAGCGTTGATCCACTCCCGTTAATAGGTTTAAACGAAACAGAGATCAATATAAAGAAAAAGCATGGATTATTTCCCCAAAATCATCCCAAAGAAAACCCTCCCGCAAGAACGTACGAATCCGCGGATCAACTTGTTCGTGGTTGATCCACGTTTGCGTTTAAACTCAAAAACGAGGAAAAGAAGTTGAAATAATAAACCCCTACCTCAAACCGGTTGAAGAGCGATCGTCGTGACACATCCGCAAAAGGGATTCTTCAAAATCCTAGGGGCATCGATTTCTCACGTCGTCGTCGTCTGCCAACACATCCTCCTCCACCCAAGATCCTAAGAGAAATATCTCTCTCTCTCTCGACTCGCAGGGTTATGAGGCTAACCCTGAGAATTCTCCATAAGCATGTATTTATAGGGGAGGATTAGGTCGTGGCTAAAAAAAAGGAAACGTTTTAATAAAATAAATCATTAATTTATTTTATTCCTTCTAAAGTGATTCCTTTTTTAAAACGCCCAAGATTAAACTTCACAGCCGACCTACGCTGGTCGAGGTTAGAACCGTTCTTTGGTAAAGTCGTCATCTCGGATGCAACAGTGTGCTCAGATTTTTAATTCGGGAATCCGTTTGGAAACTTCCACAACCGCGCACTAGCGCTGACTCACTTATCTTAAAAAAAGTTCAAACCACCATTTTGGGCTCACTGGACCTCGAAATGATGTGCCGTCTTCGCGCCCGGTCTCGAAATAATTCCATTTTTTTTAAAAAATAAACGGAAAAATCCGATACATTACATTCTCCCCACCTTGTAAATTTACGTCCTCAAAAAGCCAAAACAAGAGTTACTCAAAAAGATGTGGGTACTGGGCATGAATCTGGGCTGCCCGCTCCCACGTGCTCTCTAGAAGATTCCCATGCTGCCACCGAACGCGCACCAAGGGAATTGATTTCCCACGAAGGATCCTCTCCTGCCAATCCTCGATCTCCACCGGGTACTCAGTGAAGGTCACTCCATCCTCGATGTCCATCTCACCCCAGTCGATGAGGTGCGACGGATCATGCATGTACCTCCTCAGTTGCAACACGTGGAAGACATCATGTACCCGATGCAACTGTGGTGGTAGAGCTAGGCAGTTCGCCACCTCTCCAACTCTGCACATAATCTAGAAAGGTCCGATGAACCTCAGAGATAGCTTGCCGCCTTGGCCAAATCTATGTATCCCTCGTCGAGGTAAGACCCGAAGAAAGACGCGGTCTCCCTCTTCGAACTCCAGAGGTCTCTGTCATCTATTAGCATAAGACTTCTGCTGGATCTGTGCAGTCTTCATCTGCTCCCGGATGATCTGCACCTTCTCTGTGGTGGCTCGCACTAACTCTAGACCCATGAGTGCTGACTCTACGGGGTCAGTCCAGCAAAGCGGTGACCGGAAGGGTCTCTTGTACAAGGCCTCAAACGGTGCCATACTAATGGTGGAGTGGTAGCTGTTGTTGTACGCAAACTCCACTAGTGGTAGGTGGTCCTCCCAACTGCGACCAAAGTCCAAGATACAAGCTCACAACATATCATTCAGAACCTGAATATTCCTCTCCGTCTGACCATCAGTCTGGGGATGAAATGCTGTTCTCAAGCGTAGCTGAGTCCCAAAAGCCTCCTGCAATCCCTTCCAAAACCAGGATGTGAAGCGGGCATCTCGATTCGAGACTATAGTCAAGGGGACACCATGAAGCCGAACTATCTTCTGCACGTAGAGGCATCCCAAGCTCTCTACGGAACTCTGCTTCCTGATAGCTAGGAAGTGGGCCGACTTGGTGAGTCGGTCAATGATCACCCAGATGGAATCATGCCCCTTGGATGTCCGTGGTAAGCCTGTAATGAAGTCCATCGATATTCCATCCCACTTCCACTCTGGAACTTCCAGGGGGTGATCTAACCCTGCTGGAACCTGGTGCTCAGCCTTCACCCGCTGGTATGTGAGGCATCGAGAAACGAAATCCGTTACTGCCTTTTTCATGCCTGACCACTAGAACTATCATTGGAGATCCTGGTACATCTTTTCCACCCTAGGATGTAATGCCAAAGGGGACGTATGAAACTCCCTCAGGACCTCATCCTGGAATGCCACTGGTACAACAGTGCGTCCTCTAAAAAGAAGTACGTGCTCCCCACCTTGTGAATATCCATCAGGAGCATGTACTGTGGATAACTGAGCACGTAAAGCCACACAGTCGACATCCCCAAGCTATGCCTCCATAACTCGCTATAAGAGTGGAGGGGTGACAACCATCAACTGTAGGTAAGCTGTATCCTCTCCATCCACGAAGGATAATTGTAACGCGGCTAACTAATGTGTTGCCTCACTCAACAACTGTGAGCTCGACTTCCTGCTAAGGGCATCTGCCACCTTTTCCCCCTTTCCAGGAGTATAGATGATATCGAAATCATAGTCCTGGAGGAAGTCTAGCCAATTCCTCTGCCTCAGATTTAGATCCTTTTGTGAGAAGATGTACTTGAGGCTCTTGTGGTCAGAGTAGATAATAAACCGCTCGCCCATGAGGTAGTGTCGCCACATATTCAATGCGAAGACTACCAATGACAACTCTAGATCATGGGTCACATAGTTATGCTCATGTGGCCTAAGCTGGCACGGACCATAACAAATCACTACATGCTGCTGCATCAGGACACAACCGAGCCCGGTCCCTGATGCGTCGCAGAAAACTACGTACTCGACACCCTCCTCCGGCAATCTCCAGACTGGGGAGCTCATAAAACTCTACCTCAACTGCTCAAAAGCCTGTTGGCACTTCTCCATCCACATGAAGGGTTGCGCCTTCCTGGTCAAGGCTGTCATCAGTGCTGATATCTGGGAGAAATCTGGAATGAATCTCCGGTAATATCCTGCCAACCCAAGGAAGCTCCGCACCTCCGTCACGCTCTGAGGTGGCTCCCATGCTAACACAGCCTCCACCTTGGCTGGATCTAAAACTACTCCATCTTATGAGATTACATGTCCCATAAAGTGGACCTCCTGAATCCAAAACTGGCACTTCGAGATCTTCCCATAAAGCTGGTGCTCTCGAAGCACGTCTAGAACCATCCGTAGGTGTCTCGCATGCTCCTCTTCTGATGCCGAGTACACGAGGATGTCGTCGATGAAGACCACCACGAACCAGTCCAAGTATGGCTGGAAGATCTAGTTCATCAATCCCATGAATACTGCGGGAGCGTTTGTCACGCCAAAAGGCATCACCAAGTACTCATAGTGACCGTAGCGGCATCTGAAAGCATCTTCGGTATATCCTCATCCCGTACTCGTAGCTGGTGATAGCCTGATCGAAGGTTAACCTTCAAGAACCATTGTGCCCCTCCCAGCTAATCTAAGAGGTCATCAATTCTCGGCAGTGGATACTTGTTCTTCACCGTCACCTAGTTCAGGCACCAGTAATCCATGCACAACCTCAAACTTCCGTCTTCCTTCTTGGAAAACAAGACTAGGGCCGCCCAGGGTGAAACGCTGGGTCTCACAAAACCCTTGCTCTGCAAATCCTCCAACTACACCCTCATCTCGTGAAGCTCTGCGGGAGCCATCCGATACGCCGATGAGGAAATCGGTGTCATATCGGGGTGTAAGTCGATGTAGAAGTCAATTTCCCAGTGGGGAGGTAATCCTGGAACATCTTCGGGAAAGACGTCCTCATACTCCGCCACCACTGCTGGGAACTGGGAGCTCACAACATCTACTGCTCCGATGGTAAGGCTAGCCAACTCATGAGTGATTGGCTGCACCCTCCTATGCATGAGCCCATTATGTGCTGCCTGAGTTTCCTTTTCTCTGAAAAAGGAAAACCTCGTTCCATCATGACGGACACACCGCACTCTTCACCTAAAACATTCAATATGGGCATGGACCGAAGATAGCCAATCCATACCGATAATGATGTCGTAAGGCCTCGACGCTACCACCAAGAGGTTCCAAACGAAACTCTCACCTCCAAGGGTAAGATCACACTGTCTGCAAAGGTGCGTGATTGTCGAGTCTCCTCCCGTAGGTGTCTCCAAGAGTAAGGATCGAGTCAACGGTTCTACCGGAATCTCGGGGTTTTGTACAAGACATGTGGCTATAAGGGAATGACTGGAAACTGTGTCTATGAGTATGGAAGCTAAGGTAGAAAAGACACAGATCATACCTAGAATCATCCCTAGAGCCCCTGGGTCGTATGCCTCGACCGCATGCAGCTGTCCTCGTCCCTATCCCCTAGCTCCCTGAGCCTGGTACAGACCTCCTGGGGGTGGTGGTGGAAGTAAGTCGAAGCATCTGCCACCACCCACAGCTCTCCCTGCTCCTCTTCTACGTCCGCCTCCTGGCGGGTCTGCCTGTTCTGTTCTCTGCCTTTGCCTTGGTGGTTCATCCACCGCTTCCCTGTCAACAGCTCGACGGGTCGGGAAATCCCTAGCGAGATGTCCCCTACCATCACATGCATAGAATCGCTTCTCCCTAGGCTGACTGGATCCAACCTGAGAGCTCTGGACTGTTGATCCCCTATCCTGGGTCCTCCTCCGATGTCTCTCACGTCCTGATCCCTGCGTCTGATGCCAGCTCCCTGCTGTCGAGGTCTCCGCACCTGTCTGCCTGCTACTGACTGTCGGCGGCTGTCTCTGCTCCGCCAAGAAGCTCTTGACCACCAAATCTCGCTCGAGCACTCCAACATAAGTCGATATGCATAGAGGCACAAAACTAGCTCAGATGTCACATCGTAGACCTCGCTTGAAGGTCCGAGCTCTGAAGTACTGATCCCTGACCATATCCATCGAGTACCTGGCGAGGTTGGAGAACCTCGATGAATAGTAAGCTACTGTCATACTACCCTGCTGGAGATGAAGAAGCTCCTGGATGTGTACAACTCTCAGCGTAACGGGAGAGAAATCCTCCCGGAAGAGTCCCTCAAACTCTGTCCATGAAAGAGTCTCCTTATCATGAGTCTGTGTGATCATACTCTACCATCGTCCCGCCGAACCCTTAAGAAGGCTCGCTCCTAGGATCACCATCTGGTCTGCTGGTGTCCTCACTAGATGAAAAACTTTTGTCACCACCTCAAGCCAGTACTCAGCCGCCAGAGGGTCGGGCTCGCCTTGGAACCTGAGGTGTCTCTATTTATGGAACTCATGGAGCACGCTAAGCCTGTGCTCCTCGCCATTCGGTACTGCAGGTACCACTGGCTGCTCCTCTGGTGGTGGCATAATAGGTGCACCACCTGGTGGCAACGCCTGAGGAACTGGTCCCTGTATCTAAGCCTCATCACTGAGGGGGTCATCCTCGTGATCGTGCTGCTGAATCCTAGTGGGTATGTGTCGTAGAGGCATCCTGTAAGGAAACAAGACGTACCATGGTCAAAGAGTATATCTGGATAGCTGACAAAAAGGACATGGAAAACACAACCCATCCTATATGATGCATGTAACTTTTATTTCCCCGCAACCAGTGTTTTTCTGTACTGAGTCGAAAAGCAGGTTATCAGAGTCCTGGTGTATGGATACGTCGGCCGCCGCACCAACACTAGGGTCTCTGGCCTGAAAGCCTAACCCGAAACACTCAACACTGTTGCCCCAAACCAAACTCAAAGACTCTTAGTCCTAAGGTAGAACCAACCACCTCTGATACCACTCTGTCATGACCTGTCCCAGTGGGGCCCGTGCCGTGACTCCCCAAGCCTGCCTCCAATAGGCCAGGGGCTGGTGACTAGCACCGAGTAGGCATATCTCTATCATGGGAGGCATTGCCTAAGTACCTGTACACACGCACACATCTCCAAGCCCACAAATGCTGAAATGTAAAACACTAAGGAACAAAAATGCATGGATACAACTAAACCCCAACCAATAGAGTATGAGAAAAGGTAGAGTACTAAAAAGTAAACTGGGCCAGAATACAAGCCCACCAAAAACGAACAAACAAGAGTCTGAAAACTGCAAAGTCAAACCTGTAAACACAAAAAAAGTACTGGGACTGCTGCTCATAGCCGTAGGAACACCTCGGCCTGTAGGGAACTCAGAAATCTTGGTCCTGTACTAGTCCACCCTGGACTCTGTCAAAAGGCTGCTCGTCTGCACAAGACACCAGACGTGCAGGAAAAGCCTGTGCAGGGGTGAGTATAACAATACTCAGTAGAGGACCCCGAAAACCACAAAGCAGTAAAAAAAGTAAAGGTACAGTCATCTATCAAAAATATATGTCTACAGAACATACAGAACAAACCAGATATACTCAAAATCTAGTCCCATAGTCATGGTACAAGTCACACAACCACATACCCCTGTTAGGGATTCTGTTCGAAGATTCCGTGATGCACTCGTTCCGGGAGAACACACTCCACGAGTCTTATAGCTCTGATGACGTCTGTCCGAGAAGTGCTGTTCATCGGGAACCATCACGAGAGGTAGATGCACTCATTACGGGAGACACACTCCTGATTGGGAAGGTTACGGTAGATAGAAAGCACTCATTACGAGAGACACTCCTGAGTGGGAAAGATCACGATACACAGATGAGGATCACTGCCAGGGCCATGGCGGATACCACGACTCATCCGAATTCACCAGTTAGGTGATACACCATCTAGGTAGAGGATCAATGCCCGGTAGAGTTGGTCACGTCGATGCCTGACTCTACCTAGGGTCAGGAATGGATAGAGGATCTCTCTCCGGGCCTCTCGGAGGGATGCCGACTCTATCACAGAAAGTCCAGCTGAAGGGATCATACTCCTGTAGAAGGAAACGATGCTTGAAATTCAGAGGAACGAGAAGAAGGGGTACTAACCCAAACAAAGTATGTCCAAGATACGGTGAACAAGAGGACCATTCTATTTTCCAAAAAGTACATGGCGTGTAGAAAATATACACGCCCTGTTGTCTGACCCTGGGTACTTCCCGTGTACAACGACTCGTGTCTTAGGATGGTTATGTCGGAAAACTTAGTACACGACGTGTAGTATGGTATACACGCCGTGTTTGGGTAACTGGGGTTGGATCTGTGCACTCTGGCTATGTGCCCGTACACGGTCATCGACCTGTGTACACAAACCCGTGTTCTTTGGAAGTACATGCCGTGTGTTTTGGAAATTTCCAGAAACAGCACTCCTCGCCGGCGCGCCTCCCGTGCTGCTCCGATCATCGATCCATCCATCCGATCACCATGAAACCTTCAGGTTATGGTAACCCCGACACCACAAAGCCTCTTCCAGTGTTTTTGGGCCCTTGATTGGCTCTGAAAACATGATTTTATTCCCCCGTGCGAAGAATGCTCTAAGAACGCCCTTTACCGATCCGGTCCGATTCATCATCTGACATCGTCTCCGCACCTCCATAAGTTCGTTGCAGTGTCAAACCTTCGATTTGGGATCATTGCATCACAGAATGGATGTGAAAAAATCCGTTGTTCGTCGCCCCGCGAAGAACACGAAGAACATGCGAGAAAAGAATGGGGGAGGAAAATCTAATAAACAAATCGAGGAACAAACCTCCGTCGTCGTTCGTCACGGCGTTAATCCGCTCCCGTTAATAGGTTTAAACGGATCAGAGATCAATATAAAGAAAAATCATGGATTATTTCCCCAAAATCATCACAAAGAAAACCCTCCCGCAAGAACGTATGAATCCGCGGATCAACTTGTTCGTGGTTGATCCGTGTTCGTCGTTTAAACTCAAAAATGGGGAAAAGAAGTTGAAATAATAAACCCTAACCGCAAACCAGTTGAAGATCGATCGTCGCGCTACATCCGCCGAAGGGATTCGTCAAAATCTGAGGGGCGTCGATTTCTCACGTCGTCGTCGTCCGCCAACGCGTCCTCCTCCGCCCAAGCTCCTAAGATAAATCTCTCTCTCTCTCAACTCGCAGGGTTATGAGGCTAACCCTGCAAATTCACCATAAGCACGTATTTATAGGGGAGGATTAGGTTGTGGATCCAAAAAAAGGAAACATTTTAATAAAATAAATCATTAATTTATTTTATTCCTTCTAAAGTGCTTCCCTTTTTAAAACGCCCAAAATTAAACTTCGCATCCGACCTGTGCTGGTCGAGGTTAGAACCGTTCTTTGGTAAAGTCGTCGTCTCGGACACAACGGTGTGCTTAGATTTTTAATCTGGGCATTCGTTTGGAAACTGCCACAACCGTGCACTAGCGCGGACTCACTTATCTTAAAAAAAGTTCAAACCACCATTCCGGGCTCACTAGACCTCAGAATGATGTGCTGTCTTCGTGCCCGGTCTCAAAATAATTCCATTTTTTTAAAAAAAATAAACGGAAAAATCGGAGACATTACACCCTCAGACCACATCAGACCAGAAATCAACCACATCGCACCGCCATGGAGAAGTCGAGTTAACCAAAGGTCATGAACCTTTGACGCCACAGAAGCCCGATGATGGATACCGCCCACGACGCCACCAGAGGACCCACGAACCCTCGGAACAGGAACCTGCACCTCGACGATGCAGAGAAATCGAGAGCCAAGATGTCGCCACAGTAATAGGAGCATGCCCGAAGCCACCAAGAGCCAAGGATGAAGCCACAACCGACCGAGGAGAGATGGTAGTGACGTGAACCCTAGCGTAGTGGAGGATCCCCTTACGGGCACATCCCAAGAATTCTATGATCATGATATGTGAGTCAATGTCGGATTTGAGGGAAATTATTCCATTAGTCCATAGACATATTTAAGTAGGAGGATTATATCTTCCTTTATAATGGAATAATCACCATTTATCTACTTGATAAAAAAATTAGAATCACCTTTCACATTCAAGTGGTTCACTAGAAATTAAAGCACCAATTCCAAGCCTATGACGAGGGCTTGATATTCTGCCTCATTGTTTGAAAAGCCTTATGAAAATAGGAAGGAGTAAAGAAAAACTGCCTTTATTAGAGAGATGAGAATGGATCCCAACCTAACTTTATTGAGATTAGGGTCCTCAATTCTCTTCCCTGTTGGGTTTCTGGATGTGCTTTCAAAATATATATTCCATATATAGGATATTTCTTGAATAGATAATATCTATTCATAAAAAATATTTGGTATTCAATGAAATTGTTTTTGCAGATGGATGTTCTGTAAGGAAGTCTACCAAATCCTAGTCTTTTACCACCTTTTAAGGCACAAAATGAATGTCAAACTACTATAAGATTACCAACCACAGTTCCAAACGTCCAGTCAACATAGGAAAGCTGGGTATGCATTTGAGTGGGTTGTTGCGAGAGTCCAAATGGACCTCATGGTGTTGCAAGTAGTTCCTCATCTTCTGAACCACACAGATTAATTCTAGGAAGCTCTTCTTAATATCTAAATAAAATGTCCCAGTATCGATCATGGTTTGACTAAGATAATAGAGGATGTTATCATCCATAGTGTCATTATTTTGTGTGAGGAAATAACCTAGTTATTGTTCTAGGGATATCATGTATAAAATATGATGTTTTCCCTCAATAGGGGGCATTAACACTGGTGGAATCAAGAGATATTTCTTGATACTATCGAATGGTTCCAGATAGTCATCATTCCACTGATATGTAACTCCCTTTTTCATCAACTCGGTAAAGGGAAACACTTTCTTGTTAATTTTATTATAAATAATTGAATGTAGGAAAGGTCTAACTATAAACTATTCAAATCCTTGAGGTTATGAGGAGGTGACATATTGAGGATAAACTTTGTATTCTTAGGTAAAACTTCAATTCCATGATGACATATGACAAAGCTGAGAAATTTCCCTAAGGTAACTTTGAAATCACATTTCAATGGGTTTATATTCAGGCTTTGTTGTCAAAGTTTGTTGAATAAAATCTCAAGATATTCTAAGAGGTTAGAACATTATCTTTATTTAACCACCAGGTCATCAACATGGAATTTGACAAAAATTATTGAGAAGGGTTTTAAGATGCAATGCATGACATACTGATATGTAACACAAACATTCTTTAAGCCAAAGGGAATTACCCGGTAGAAGAATACTCCCTAAGGGGACCTACAAGAGGTTGATTATTCACCTTCTAAGTCCATTTAGGTTTGAATATACCCTGAATATCCATCCATGAATAAAATATCCTAATATTAGGCCATAAAATTAATTAGTAGCTCATTGATTGGAGTTAAGAAATCATTTTTTAGATAGTGTTAGTTGAGATATTTGAAGTGATGAAAACCCTAATTTCCCCATTCTAATTCTTTATCGAGACTATATTGGCTAGAATTTTTGGTTATTGTACTTCCCTAATGAAATTTAATTTGATAATTTTTTGAACTTCAGCCTCAATTTTGGCGGTGTGAGTCGAGTACATTATTATGACTGCTTGTTTGTATCCCTATTTATTTTCTGGTAAGCCCAGGTGGTGAGTGTCCACCTCAGGATTGAGGCATGGAATTTTCATGTAATTACAAGAAAAAAAATCTTGATTCTGATTCATAAAGGAGTTATAAACCTCTTTTTCTTTTAAATACAGGGTCATACGGATCAATATAGTTCATGGGACCTCCTATGTACCTAGGTTTATTTTCTTGAGTTCATTAATGGGGGTAGAGACACCTTCCTTGAATACTGGCGGGGAATCCTTGAGGTCTTCCTCATATTCCTCTTCCTCTTCCTCTTCCTCTTCCTTTTCTTTTTCCCATTCCACCTTACTCTTATAGGAAGTAGGGGATGAAAGAAAATTAGGAAAGGAGTCAACATTTTTTCATTCGGAAGTTGAAGCAGTTTCTCCAATCTAACTGAAGATGTGGGGTTTCTTTGAAGCTATAAAGGAGATTTGAGGGACATATAATGATCATCTTCACTCTCTCTTGGTCTCATGATAACCATTTTTGGATTAGATGACATGGAAGGAATTTTTTGAAGCCTAGGGGATGGAATGATATATTTTTTACCCATGATTTTACCAATTTTTGGAGAGTCAATGTCCATTTTGGCACTGCTGAGCTTAGTTTTCAAGGCTAATATCATGAAGATTATTGAATATGTGCCTAGATTCATACCATTTCCCTCAAATTGATTGATGGGTAGCATATATTCCTCATTGATCAGTTTGAAGGGATTGACCAGGGTTATTTCTATACCATTCTAGGTAGTGACCTGGGCGACATCATTAGTCATGGGCTATTTCCCTTCCTTATAGTAGAATTTCACATCAATGTATTGTGATTCACATGATTTAAATGGGACTTTATCACCAGGAAATGTCTCAATTTGACCATTAATGGAATATTTGAGTCATTAGTGCTACGATGAGGGGACTGCTACATATTGATGTAACTAAGACCTTCCAAAAAGAATGTTGAAATCCATTTCATGCCAAACAACTAGAAATTATGAGTCAGATACAAGGTCCCCAAACAAGGCCCTGATATTGATTCTTTTGATGAGATTAAATTCACCCTTGGCATGGCCATATAGTGTTAGAGAAGAAGGGTACAAGTGATCTTCATTTTAACCCACCCAATGAAGCATTTAGACTAGAATGAGGTTGACTGTTGATCCATTTTCAATGAAATATCATTAGATATCAACATCATTTATCTTACCACATACATACAAAGGCCTGATGTGTCCTTGTATAATGGAATCTTTTTCCTACTTTGTGAAAGATATGATCATGTGAAATTCTACCTATCTATGTTTGAAATACTTTAGAAGTGATAACCTTAACTTCAAACTCCTAAGGTCTCAGTAAATATTCTATGAGTGCTTCTCAGAGGTCTTTTGATAGACTTAGAGCATCTAGGATAAATAACTTGGATAGAACCATATCTAATTGATTTATAATTTCATACTTTTGGGTTAAAGATCTGTGCTTCCTAGCATGGGGATTCTCTTTAATAGGAATTTTAGGAACTAAATCATTTGACGTAGGTGGATCAACCCTTGAAATAAGAGTTGAAGGCACTCTTTTCCTTGGTGGGTTATGTTGAATTGGTATGCCCATGAACTAAATTTTATTTGATGATAGTGCCTCCTCTAGTTGATCTTCTAGGATTATCGGGCTAGGGAAACTTCTGGAATATGTGGGGAAACTTTTTTTCTCCTGTTGTACCTGTTGGAGGGATCTCCCATGAGTTTTGGTAGCATAAATGGTCAGAGTGGGGACATGGATAGAGTACTGATTTCTACCATGACTACATATTCCTCTATATCCTTAGCCCCTATGACCTATTCCCCTAATTCCCCAATCAGATATAGGGAACTCTGGTTCATATCCATACTCATTATCAGAGAAGGGATCCATTAAGTGAATGACATTAATGGAACTGAAGATCAATTCTTCTTCTGATGAGGGTTCCATCTCATGGGTCAATTATTATGGTGCCATTTGGCAGGGTAGTGCCTGTGATTTTGGGAATAAAGGCATGAAGTCCAACAAGTTCTAATAAAAATTCAACCTTGGTACAAGTTCATCTTCATGTATTTATTTCCCACCGTTCCAGCCATGTTTCTTTTTAGAAGACTAGATTTTGGAGGGTCGTCATGTTGATGAAGTCAGTTGTGCCACAACGGATGTGGTCAGGGGTATAGTTGGTTTATTTAACTATTCTTGGAGGATATCATGATTTTGGTTGATGGTTTTTCTAATAATCTAATCACTAAAATTCTATTCACCTTTTCTAGAAACTTTTTTCCATTCGTCCTCTTCCTCTGAATTAGTGGTAGAAACCCATGATACTTGTGAAAGTGGTTTTCCTAGATTTAGTTTCCCAGAGCCCACTATTTTTTCTACGATGTTTATGAAAACAATGCATTCCTGGATAGTGTGACCCAATTTCTGGTGGAAGGGGAAATAATTTGGGAGATCCTCAAGACCATCTTGATTGGGCCTCTTGGGTTTTGGAAATTTGAGCAAGTTGTTCTCCAAAGATGTTATGAAGTATCAAGTAATTTTCTCATCTTAGAAAAAATAAAATTTGTTTTTTAGTTCCTCAAACTAGTTTATCCTCTTCTCCCTTTTCTCATCCTAATGATGTGAGTATTTTTTTTATACTTAGGAGGGTTTGTAACATGATATGGCGTGGGATTTGGAGATAGAGATGGTATAAGGGATGGCTTAAGCATGACTTCCATAACGTCTACTTTCCCTATTATCTTCTCTTGAACTAATGGAATTACTTAAGAATTGGACTTTTTTTTCATGATGGAATATTCCAATATTTGAGAAACTATAGTGATATCCTAAAACCCTTCTGTATATTTCACAGGAATGAGAAGTGTACGCAACTCATCACAGATATTCTCTATAGAGATGGACAACAAATCTTCTTGGGGAAGCTGTAGGTTTAGGGAGTAGGAAAACCCCTTCCACCAAGAAATGAAATCTGAGACCCTCTCATTTATCCACTATTTTTTGTTTGAGAGTTCGAGAACTTTCATATTCTACAACCTTGAGCTAAACTTAATGATAAATTTCTGACAAAAGATCTTCCCATCCCATAATCAACTATGCCAACAAACTAGTGTACCACATGAAGGCTAGAACTTGTAGTGTTTTCAAAAATCACCTTAGTTTCACTAATTATTTTTGTACATGGGTGAACATAATGGGATCAAATTGGGACACAAAATGTTCTAAATTATACTTTAGATCCCTCGATCCATTAAAAATTAGAAATGTAGGGTTCTCAAAATTTGGTGGGGGAGGGGTCAGATCAACCCATTCAAGGTAAGTCTTCTTTTATGGCTGTAACGATGCACACCGTTCATCTATATCCTCTAATAAAGTTGTTTATGACTCAATGATATTGATAAGACCTTAAGGGATATTTTTTGGAAAATGAGCTTGAGTAGGGGTAGCAGCTGGTAGGGCTATCCATGGTAGCTCTATTTATACCTGCGGTGGGTAGCCTACAGGTACTGGTCCATGGGGATGTGTTTGAACCATACTTGGTTGTGTTCCCAAGGGAAAGAAATCATGATATCATTCTACCATAGGGTCCAATTATATTGGTTTTTGGTACCCCATGTTGAGTGGATATTATTCATCCATTTCATCTGTTGGGTCAAACCCTCTTTACTGAGGTGCATCGACTGGGAGCATGAGTTGAGTCTCTACTTATAGAACATATCCAGTAGGGACGTTTCCTTGGAGTAGTTATCCATTGAGTTTTCTAAACTCCTTCATCTCTTCCTAACACTAATAAAATATTTCTTAAAGTGCGAGGAGTTCAACCTCTTTAGGAGGTGGGTGGTGTGAAACCTTGCCATTACTCTTTTCCTTAGTGGATTCCCACTATGGAGGTAGTAGTGGAGTGGTTGAGGGAATCCCCAAATTCATAGCAAACCTCTGGTTTCAGGTATACACAACTCTTTTAATCATTTAAGCGTGGACCATATTATGAAAAAAACATCCTCCTCTTATACCTTTATATCATAATTGTGTTATGCAACGTCTTTATGGGTGGTGTTAATTACATTCACTAATGCATAACACATTGCGGTAATTTTTGTAGTTTATTTGAGAGAATTATTTTGTTTGTTCACAATATAAGGCCTCATCCTCTCCTCTACTTTTCCTCTTGGGATCGTCTAAAGAATTTTGATCCAAATGGAATCACTAGGAAATTTCATCATTCATGTTCTAAGTGAGGACAATGAGTCATAGGATATGACAAGCTAGTAAGATCCATTTTGTGGAGTTCCCCTTATTGGGAGAATACTGACTTCCATTGAGGAGGAGGAGGTTGGGGTAAAAAATCCCCCATCCTTGTGGAATGGGGCCACTCCCTTTCCCTTTTTGAAACCTTTTGTGCATGGTTTTGTAACCTAAAAGGTTGTGTTAAAAAATACCTCAGCCCTGCAGGCTCAGTTTGCTCCTGGATTGTCATGGATGTTGATTCCATGACTGATTTCCTGATTTTATAGATCTTTGTTCAAACATGGGATGGGTTCATTATATGATTTTTACTTAATATACATGATTCCAAAGATATTGGTGATTCTTGATGATTTTACTCCCATATTTAAGAGGATTGATCGATATTTTCATATGCTTGACTGTTGACACTCCTTTCTGTCACAAAGTCTAATGAATGGAAAAGGGGAATACCTTAAGCACAAAGAGAGTCATCCTTTGAAGAACATCAAAAATTGACAAAGGCATGAACAAGGAAACCTTTAAGAATGGGTCGTGCAAGTTTTCTTCTGGTTACGCAAGTCACTTGCGCGCCACATATTGGTCGTGTAAGTCACTTGCGCGCCATATTATTTTTTTCACCCAAAGTGTTCAGTGGCCTATAAATAGCCCCAATGGGCCCCCCATTTTAGGGACAGATTTTTCAAAAGTCAAATTCAAGCTTTGGTCGCCCAAGTATTCAACTCAACTCTTCCAAAAGCTTCTAAGGTAACTTTTTACCTAGAATGGAATACTTGAAGGAGTTGGATAAGGCCTAAGTGTTTATAATTCATCAACACTTGCGAACCTAAGTGTCCGAACCTCCTTAAAAGTAAAGACACTCGCGCTCCGCCTTTCCTTCTCAAGGGAACTTGTGCACCACTCTTCTAGAAGCCTCTAGGGATGATACTAAGGGCTTGAGTTCAAAGTCACCCAAGTATTACCCTATGGATTATTCATTTCCCAAGGTGACTCATGTCGTTCAAGTATACTTGTGCGGCCAGGACTTACGCGCTAGAACAATACTTTCACACCTCTTTCCTGGTCACCTCCTTTCCTCAAATTCACCTCTCCTCTGTAAGACATGGCCTTAAAAACCTTCTTTAAAGCCATTTATGACATGGTTCCTTTGTTGGATTCCTTATCTGAGATGAATTCAGTTGGGCCTCCTTCTCAGGAGTAAGTCCCAATCATAATTTCCATTAACTTTGGGTCTCCTTATTAGGATTAATCCCCAGGTTATAAGTTCCCTTTAATTGGGCCTCCTTCTCAGGAGTAATCCCCAACCATATTTTCTTTTGATTTGGGGCTTCCTTCTCAAGAATAAAACCCAATCACAATTCCCTCTTAATTTGGGATTCCTTTTCAAGAGTATGTCCCGAGTTAAAATTCTAAATCTCCATAAAGCACAAATACCTTTATGGACCCTTCTCCTGGGCTTCTTTCCTAAACTAAGTCCTGATCTTCATTTACTCGGGCCATCATACATACGTAAGCCCCACATAATTTTTTATGACTGCATCTTTCATGGAATAATCGTCAGATTTACTGATACTTCTTGTTTCTCACACCAAGCATGACTCACATGGGCTTAGAGTGTAAAAGTAATTACAACATCTCTCTTTGGGCCATTAATCATGCATAAACCTCATACTTCTTCACTCGAACTACGTGGAATCTGATCTCTACCTTAAAAGTAGAGTATGTAGGAATCCTTTCTAAGGTTCAAGCCTATATTTCATTAATTATTTTCTGTCCCATATGACGTTAAACTATATCCTTCCTATCGAACTGCGTGGGTTCTGATTCCTTCTTTAATGAGGATATGTAGGTAACCCATCTACGGGTACGATCCCAACTCTGAAATAATCCCTGTCTTTCTGAAGGATAAAAAACTTCAAGTGCCCCACTGAGTGGCTTTAAAACGAGTATGGTTATCATAATGACTAAGAGATTTATATATAACGTGTTAAAGGATACCATTGACTAAGAATCTCTAACAAATATGGATAATTCTCTATTGATGAATAACCTCAAATACATATAAAAGATTATCTAAATCCCATACCTATCAATCCTTGATTTCTATCTGAAGGAAAAAACTCATTTTTATGCTTGGTAAATTAATAAGTATTTGTGAACATAACTTAAATCTATAAGAGAGTCCCTGAGTAGACAATAATTCCCCCCAAAAAGGTGTGATGAGTCTGACCTCTCATCCTCTCGACCAATGAAAATTCTTAAGCCTCATCAGTCCATAACTAATGAGAACCTACCTTTGGAAAGTAGGTCCAAATGAATATATAATCATTGGATGTTTTCGGTTCTACGAATAAACCCATTAGAAAATGATTGGAAAGTTTGAACCTTAAACAAACAAGGTCATCCCCATTTCCAAGAGAAACAAAAAATGGTGAACCCGACGTGAATCCTTAACCAAGTTAAATGATGTTTTACTTATTTGTTAGGCCCCTATTTAACTCAATGTGAGGGCCAAAAAAGAAATCAATCACATATGTGTTCATCCAAAAGATGTAGTCTAGCCCAGATTATCTTTATTATGTCTGTTATATCAAACATGCACTCTTTTCCAAGATCTCTCTGCAATACATAAATGGATTCTTTAAAGTTCACACCTGTGAATTCCTCGGCTGCTACTCCTGCTGGATCCTCATCCGATCTGAGGATGACATCACCTACTCAGCGTGTTTAACGTCTGGTTGTCCGGGCAGTAACGACTAGTGGTAAAAAAGAAGGCAGTTCCAACCACCGTTTCCAACCGTTTCGGGTTGTTATCCCTGGAATGCAACAACCAGTCTCTCCCATATTATAGGGAGGTAAATAAAGAGGTCACCCAAGGCCTAAATTCAAGAAGACATGAGTCCTTTCCGAGGGCTCCCATAAATAATCGCCGCTAGACTCGTGTGGTAGTGCACTCTCAACATGATGATGGTATCAACTTTAGGGGTTCAGCTCAGGTTCCTCAGACCCGAGCACGCAAGACGAACCGACAGAGGCGAAATTCAGATAACAGGGAGAAGGTCCTTACTTCTACCCCCTCCGGAGAAGTCCATGAAGCTAACTTGATGGAAAACAATGAACGGGCATATACACCCGTCCGTCCTGATTTTACTGCCCAGCAGACCCGTTTGGCAGTAACACACCAATCCTACCAGGGAATTCCGGCAGAGTATTATAGGTAGACACATACACCTGTTTATAATTCATCAGCTAGTCAGCAGGCTTGTCTGACTGCAACCAAATAAACTCTCCAATTAAATGTGGTGGAGAACAATCAGTAGGCACATACACCTACAATTCATTAGGATAACCAACAGTCTCGTTTGGTAGCACCCGGAGATGTCAATTGGAAAGCTCCAATGACAAGCAGGAGGAAGATACAATTTTATACCCCCATATATGAGTACTTTCAGAATTCATTAGGAAAAGGAGGACATGAGCAGGAACATACAACTACTCCAGACACGAATTGGATGTATATTCCCATTCCAGAAACTGAAGTCACCAAGCACATTCTGACAATGGTAAAAGAGCAGAAGTAAATCTCTGCCCATATTCTGGATACCTGTCAGAATATTATAACAACTTCAGTGACATCACAGGGAAAGAAATATAAATTTGTCCCTATCATTGGAGTGACTCATCAACATGTCACTCTAGAGAAGATACACACCTCTGTTCCAGTCCAGGAAGGTTGTGGGGCATACTCCCCCATGTCATATGGACAATCAAGTCGGGCACCTACACCCAATTTAAATGGATATAATCAGCATAACCTGACAATTTCTCCTGAGAAGGCACATACATCTACCCATAATAACCAATTTCGTCAAAAATTGGTTTCCAAAGTGAGTAAGAAGGTGTCTAAGAAAAAGACCCGTCCAGCACAGTCGAGAAATCAAGAACCAATCTACAATAAGGCCTTGCTCAATGCTGGAGTTCTTGATGCACTCAGAAAATTGTCTGTTGCAACTCAAGATTCTACTATCTCATTTCTAGATTCCGGAAGTAACAACAACAATTTTGAAGGTCTTCATCAGACATTTCCTCATAAAGGCTTGGTTTATGACAGTTCAATCGATCTCGAAGTATCATATTCAGATGAGAGCCATAATAACCCTCTGCATGGCTAGAAGACCAAGGAGCAAGAGGTTTCATATTTTACTATAACCCACCATGGTGGTCCTCCCCATGATGATGAATTTAGCTATGAAATTCCTCTCCGTAGTAGTAATTCATATTGCCTGGAAAATTCTTCAATGGAAAATGTAGTAACGATAAAGCCCTCTTATCTTTAGGCACTTGTAAATGAGAATCCAGTCATGTATGATGCTTTACCACTAGTGGGTGAAATAATTTCTCAATAAGAAGATATCCCGGGGTGTAGGTCATTCTCCGAACCACCCCTGGGTAATTCATCTTCTAATTTGATAAATGAATTCTCTACTAATCTTATTGAATCTGATAAAGCAACAATGAAGAACCAGCTTTGGTCTAATCAGGTAGAATAATATTCATCGAATGATAAGGAGGAAGTGATGAATATGAGAAAACAACTGGTGAAAGGTGAAGTACCAGTCATGTTTTGGCCATTGGATGACTCTCAGTATGATATTACAGAAATGTTGACTGAAGATTTTATTCACGATGTTCATATCAACATGTGGAAAACTCTTTGTCACTTAAAAGAGAAAATATTATCTTATGATTAATATGAAAATCATGTCAAGATAATAGAAGGGTTACAATGCCAAATTGATTTGACATCTCTATTAGTTTCCCAACATCCAAAGGTTGAAAAGCAGCAGAGATCCCTTCAGCATTCATGCCTTGTCGTGTTAAAAAGGTTGCGCCAGTTAATTACCAATGCCCCATCTAGTATTCATATCAGGGGATGGGGTGTTCATGGAGCACTGCATTTCACTGTACTATCCAGTCAAAAAGCCTGCCAAAGGTGGTCTCGTGCAATGTTATTTCCCATGGCTGGCCACATCTAGTTGGTTTCGTGCATAATCAAAGGCTTGCCCAAGAACAGGACTCAACTAGTTCTTCCCAAAGTTAGGCATATAAAGAACAAGTTGTTGAATTACTCTTGCATCAAGCAAATGAGAATATCGAACAGGCTTCTCATTTAGAGCATGCACATCATCAGGTAACAGAAGTGTCAGAAATAATCCAATGGTCATCCAAGCCAGGTGATTTGAGTGGATGTTGGATGATGCATCAGGCTAATTTCCAGACTAAAGTCCGCAAAATTAGGAGATCTTTTAATAAATTCTCAGATGTAGCAGCTCAAGAGCCACCTCATCTTTCAAAACTAGGGACTCTTTTAATCCAACCCTCAAGATCAACAGATATGATTTGAGGAGTTGAGCAGGAACAGCAGGAACAGCCCCAGTCCACCGGACTGGGGACTTTTTCAAATTCTCAATCTCTTCCTTAGAGAAAGTCAGTCTTCTCTTGATTAGGGAAGAATTCACAGGAGGAACGTAGAGCCAAATTATTAGGAGATTCCCTCCAAATCACAGTTCATCAAGAAGTTCCTGAGGTATCAACTAAACAAAAGGCAATGTCTCATAAAGGACATTGAAGAAGACATTATCGCAGAAATGCCGACATAAGGGATGCAATGCATTATGCATCGATAAATGTCATCAATGTAGTTGTCACTGATCCCCCAAGACATGTGGTTCACTCAGAGGAATCAGATGAAGAAGTTCCTATTTAAGAGGCTGTACACACAGAAATAAATAAAGAAGGTGTGCGTACTAGAAGCCAAAGGGCTTCCCAGAGGCAAGATATTCCTTCAGGTAATGCCCTTCCATACTCCAGAAAGGCACATGATAAGGAAAAGGGTAAAATTCAGGTTACATCCCACCCTACCTCTGGAGAAGGCCAATCACTCTCATTAGAGGAAAATTTTGCACAACAGGAAGAAGAAATGAAGGAGTTAAGGAGGTTAAATGCAGAACTACTTCAAGGTAGTCTTCCTCCTAAGCGTGCTGGAGTCAGTCAGTCAAGGGAATTAATTACAGCTACTGGGATGGATCAAGAATATCCTCCTTTACAAGTACATACTCATAGGTCCAATCATATGGGTCATGCATGGCACTAACTGGTAGTACTACCATCAGTTACAGTACCAGTCACCACACCCGTCCAAACTCTAGTTATTGCACCTTCTCAGGTCCAAGATCAACCAGATGTTTCTCAAAAATTAATAACTACCATTGAGTCATTAACAACTCGGTTAGAAGCTATGTAAGGAAAATGTGCACATGTTCAACTGGAAAAGAAAGCTTACCCTGAATGGGTTGATTCAATTCCTCCCCCATCAAATTTTGAGAATACCACATTCCCAATTTTTAATGGTTCAGGATATACAGAACAACAATTAACACATTATGTTTCTCGTTGTGATCCTATGATGGGAACTCCTCAACAACAAGAAGCAGTTAAGCTCAGATGTTTTGTGCAGTCATTACAAGGGACTTCTTTTGTCTGGTATATAAGTTTGCAATCTCGGTCAATTACCGGATGAGAAGATCTCCTTCAAAGATTTATTCTTCAATTTAGCTCAATGTTTCCAAAGAAAACAGTTTTTGATCTTACAAATTGTAAGCAAAGGGAAAATGAAAGAGTTTCATATTTCATTTCTCGATGGAAGGGATTAACATATTCCTTAATTTTAGCACTCCCTCAAGAAGAATTTTTGCCAATCCATGTGGAAAATTTGTGTGATGAATTATGCACACCGTTGATCCTAGTGAAATATACAGGAGGGTTTTGAGACCATACTTCAATCGATCAGCAGATCGAAGACTCTCTTACAAAGACTAAGGCTAAAACTTGTGTAATTCCATTAGTTCTAGGAAGGAGAATAGGGAAAGCAGATACTGCTACAATTACACTTAAACAAGCACCTGTACCTATTTCCACTTTAAAACCTTCGTCATATCGAAGGGCTCCACCTCCTGAGCATCAACAACAACGGCTGCCTCGTCAAGATGATCAAAGAGATCAAAGACGGAAATAGTTTGAAGATTTGAAGAAAAAAGTTTATTCTTCCAGAATGAACAAGTTCCTGGATACTTCATCTCAGCTATAGAAAACAATCTGGTTCAGTTGTCAAGGCCCAAAAGGGAGAACAAGGAAGGATATGAAGACCTACCTAACTATTTCCCATTTCATCAGATGTTGGGGCATCCCATTCAGGAGTGTTTTGTCTTCAAAGACCTCCTGCAAAATATGGTGGACTCTAGACAGGTAAAATTGAAAGGTTCTTCAGCCTAGGTAGCATGTGTTACTGCTACTGATCCAGAGGAAGAAGGCGAGTGACATGAAGTCAAAATCAAAAATGTGCATAAATATGATGATTGGATGGTCAGGAAAATGATCAACCTAACTCATGCCATTTTATGAACACAATTTAATCAACCAATTGTGTCTTCTTCTATGAATTACACAATAAAACCCCCTTCATCATAAGGAAAATCTTCAAAAAGGCGGCAAAATTCGAAGAATGAATAACAGTCAGAAGAAGACGAGTTTGTGTAAAAGCCTAAATTATCTTTGACTCTGGAAGATTTTATGCCATCTGCTTAAAAAGAACAGGCACCACCCCACCAAATGGCACAGCCTAAATTAGCTAATCAGGAAAAATCTTTATCAGACGAAGAGTTGATCTTTGGTTCTGTTAACAAGATTCACTTAACAGATCCGTATGCCAGCCACACTTTCGATCTTGATGAGCCTGAGTTCCCAGTATCAAATAGAGGAACCAGAGGAAGAGACATAGGTCTAGGATACATGGGAAGATGTGGATATTCCAAAAGCCACTATTTCAATCCTACCCCTACTAGAACTATATATGTGGCAGAAACTCGTGGCAAAGCCCTTCAGCGGGATCAACAGGAACAAGAAAGTTCTTCCACACATGGTAGATTCAGTCCTGGCACAATTATTTTGGAGGATCGGTTAGAGGTTACACCTTCTTACTATCAGCATATAAATAGACCTATTAGGTCTAATCTTCCAAATCCAGGAGTATTTCCAACTCCTACCCCGATACGGGATGCATCTACTTCCAAAGCATCAACTTCTAAGGCAACTTCAAAACCACAGTTTCTTGTTGGGAAACATAGACCTTTGGACCAAAAGTATGATGTATTGAAACATTTGGCCCAAGCACCAGCCAAGTTATCAATTTTGGATGCCTTGAATCTATCAAAAGATCTTCAAGAGGCGCTTATTGAGGCTTTGTCAAGTCCTCAGGAATTCGAAACTAAAATTGTTGCAGCCAAGGTTTACCATAGAGAAAATGATCCTGCAGAATGCCATGTAGTGATATATTTTACAGATGAAGATGAAGATGATGTTGTACATGGACATATTAGAACTTTTTATTTATCTAGCAAGGTCAATGATATAGACATCCGACGAGCTTTCATTGATAATGGTTCAGGAGTCAACCTCATCCCTATTCATACACTTCATCGATTGGGCCTCACCGAATATGATTTATCTCCTTCTACTTTGATGTTGTAAGGATATGATAAAAATGAACAAGAAACTCTGGGTGAGATTACACTCAGAACTCGGTTTGGATACCTTGTGTCTAATTCAGATTTCATAGTTGTTGGTCATGACACAGCCTTCAACATTTTTCTTGGAAGACCTTGGCTACATCAACATGCGGCTATATTTTTATCATACCATCAATGTCTCAAATATTGTTTCAATGGTCAAATTGGGACATTTTATGGTGATAAATACCCATTAAAAACATGTGAATCTCAATACATTGAGGCATAATTCTATCACATAGAGGGAAATGAGAAATCCATGACAAAGAAGGTTACCAAAATTAATGATCCAAATGGTTTGGAAAAGATTCTAGTAAACACATTCATACATGTGAGTACAAATTATGTGTTTTCTATTAGTTAAATTGATAGGATAGACCCAAATCCAAACACTCTTATGAAAACTTCCATAATGTCAATTATGGAAATCAAGCCAGACAACATGGTAGAAATTGTTGATTGGCCAAGCAATGATGAAAGCTTAAATGGAGATGTCTTCATTTCATCCACTGAAATCCAGCAAATCTGTACTTTATTAACCAGGCCAGAAGAAGTTATAACAATGTCAAAGGAGAACGATGATGACCCTTCATCATCAATAGGGTCAAAAATGGTAGTCTCTTCTTCAAGATGTTCAAATTTTAACTTCTCCCATGATCATGAAAATTCTGCTTCAACATCGACTATGAACGTAGAAACAAAATAAGTAACACATATTTAAGAAGAATAGGAATATCTCAGGGATTCTCCTCTATAATTTGAAGAGGGTATCTCCACCACTGTGGATGAACTCAGAGAAATAAATTTGGGTACAAAAGAATATCCACCCCCACTTTAATTGGTGCGACCATGACTCTTGAAGATAAAGAAATGTATACTTCAATTTTAAAGCAAAATCGAGATGTTTTTTCTTGGAATTATACAGAAATTCTAGGTCTTGATCCCGATGTTGCCACTCATCATTTGGGTTTCCCACAAGAACATCGAGGATTCAAGAAAGCCTCAAGAAGAACACACCAAACTTATGCCTCCAAAATTGAAGCTGAAGTGGATAAGCTTATCAAGGCTAACTTCATTAGAGAAGTTCAATATCCCAAATGGCTGGCTAATATTGTCCCTGTGAAAAAGAAGAATGGACAAATTAGAGTTTGTATTGACTTTAGAGATCTTAATCGGCATTGTCCCAAGGTTGATTTTCCAGTTCTGATCACAGAACTCTTAATTGATGCAACAGCTGGATACGAAGCTCTTTCCTTCATGGATGGTTATTCTGGGTACAATCAAATATGAATATCCCTAGAGGATGATGAGTCTATAGCTTTCAGATCCCCTCAAGGTGTGTTTTTTTTATCAGGTAATGCCCTTTGGTCTGAAGAATTTAGGTGCAACGTATCAATGTTCCATGCACCACATATTCAAACCCTTTTTAGGGAAATTTGTTGAATGTTATGTGGATGATTTGGTGGTTAAATCCAGAAAACTTTATGATCATTTGGAAGATCTGGAAATCATATTCAACAAACTTCGACAACTCAATTTGAAGATGAACCCTTTGAAATGTGCTTTCGGAGTAACCTCAGGAAAATTTCTCGGCTTTGTTGTACGCAATCGTGGTATTGAAGTTGATCCTGAGAAGACAAAATCAATCCTTGGTATGTCACCTCCTCGAAATTTGAAAGAATTAAGAGGACTTCAAGGAAACTTGGCCTATATTCATCATTTCATTGCCAATTTGGTAGGAAAGTGTTTACCTTTTACCAAATTAATGAAGAAGGGAGTCACCTACCAGTGGATTGAAGAATGTTAAGAAGCATTCGATATTCTCAAGAGATATCTCTTGAGTCCACCAGTATTAATGCCACCCATTGAAGGAAGACCACTTATTCTTTATGTGACAGCTTTAGAGAAATCATTGGATGCCTTCCTTGCCCAAAAGAATGATGCTGGGAATGAAAATAACCTTTACTATCTTATTCGGACTATGCTTGAGGTAGAAAATCGATATTCAAGTATTGAAAAGTGTTGCCTAGAATTAATCTTTACAGTCCAAAAATTGAGACACTACCTGCAACATCATGAGTTCAAATTGGTATCTCACAATAACCCGCACAAATTTATCCTTAGTCTTCCAATGCTTACAGGACTTCTGGCAAGGTGGGCAGTTATTTTGCAACAGTTTGATATCCAGTATGTGTCTCAAAAGGTAATAAAGGGCCAATCTCTGGCTGATTTCCTTACTGAACACCCATCGGTAGAAGATACATCTTTAAATATTGAACTTCCTGATGAGGAAGTCCTCTCTATTCAAGATAATACTCAAACATGGGAAATATACTTTGATGGTGCTTCCAGAATTCCAACAGGGAAGAAATTGGAAGATCCTAAATTCAACAAAGTTAGGTTAGGAATTGTGCTTATTTCCCTGGAAAAGGCATTGATACCTTATTCCTTCTTATTTTTGGAAGGTGGTATAAACAATGAAGCAGAATATCAAGCTCTCATCATAGGATTGGAGTTGGCGCTTCAGGCATAGGTGAATCACTTGAAGGTAAAAGGTGATTCAGATTTGGTAATAAAACAAATCAATGTGGATTATGCCATCAAAAAAGAAGAGTTAATTCCTTTATGTAATTACGCTAGAGATTTACTGGAGGAATTTCTCTCTGAACCAACATTTTCTTATGTCCCGCGATCACAAAATGCCCAAGATGACGCACTGGCTAATGTAGCCACAACCCTGACAGATCCAAACCGGGACGAAACAATCATTATTATTGACCACCTTCATGTAGTTTCACCTTTTGTTCAAATCAGAACAGAGGAAATCAATGAAATCAGTCCCATTTCTGAACCATATGGTCATACTACAGGATGAATGACACCTATCAGGGAATACCTTCAAAATGGAACACTCCCACCTGATAGAGCTGGGAAAGAACAAGTCCAACGATGTGTGGTCAATTTTACTCTTTATGATATCCCATATCACCAAAAAATTCTCTAGAAGAGCGGTTTTGATGGAATTATCTTCAGATGTATTGATGGTGAAGAGACAATGGCTATCATGAATGAAGTAGATGCAGGAGTTTGTGGTGCCCACCATTCTGGACATAGACTATCTAATCAAATTCGAAGGCTTGGATACTTCTTGCCTTCAATGATACAAGATAGTGTTGATTTCACTAAGAAGTGTAATTCTTTCCAAGCATATGCCAATTTCATTCATCAACCCCCAGATTTTCTCCATACAGCTAAATACTCATGGCTATTTGCCACATGGGGAATGGATGCAGTAGGACCTTACCCCTCGACTACATCCAAGCAGTTTAAGTATATTCTTACTACTACTGACATCTTTTCCAAATGGGCAGAGGAAATACCTCTCAAAGAAGTTAGTTCTAAAAGCATTGTTAGCTTCATCAAGTCTAACATCATTACCAGATTTGGTGTCCCTCATACCATATTGATGGAAAATGGCACCAACTTCTGTTTATCCATGGTAAGGAAGTTGTATCAAGAATACAACATCAAATACAACCATTCATCTCGGTATCATGCAGCAGCTAATGGACAAATATAAGCATTCAATAAGACTCTTTCAAACATACTACAAAAGATGGTTGATAAAGATAAGAAATCATGGCCTGATAAATTTTTTCATGCTTTATGGGTTTATCGGATCACCACCCGCACTGCTACGCGGTCAACTCCATATTTATTGGTA
The DNA here is from genome assembly GCA_963277665.1 of Viscum album. Taxonomy (NCBI): domain Eukaryota; kingdom Viridiplantae; phylum Streptophyta; class Magnoliopsida; order Santalales; family Viscaceae; genus Viscum; species Viscum album. The sequence continues at coordinate 2,046,800,890 of OY728119.1, forward strand.
TATGGAACAGAAGTAGTCTTGCCCATCAAGGTTCAATTACCTTCGCTTAGAGTATCTATTTGTGATCATTTATCTACAGATGAACAATCTCAAAATTGATTGGATGAATTGAAATGATTAGTTGAAAAAATATTGTGCAGTCTGCACCACTTGGAAGTCTATCAGAATCGAATAGCACGAGCTTTCAAAAAAAGCTTGTATTCATTCATTCATTCAAGGAGAATTGGTATTGGTCCTCAGAAATCCAATAATACTAGGAAAGAAACCTCCAAATCTTGAGTCAAAGTGGGAAGGACCTTACTCAATACATAAGGTCTACTCCAATGGAGATTATTCTTTAATCTCAATGGATGGAGAACTCATCACGACTCCAACTAATGTCAGATTTCTGAAGAAGTATTTTGTATAACACAAATACACCATATAATCCTTACTTCAAGACTTTAAACTGCATGTTCCCTTTAGTCCTTACTATAAGACTTTAAACTGCATGGTCCCTTTAGTCCTTACTGTAAGACTTTAAACTGCAGGGTCCCTTTAGTCCTTACTACAAGACTTTAAACTGCATGGTCCCTTTAGTCCTTACTGCAAGACTTTAAACTGCATGGTCCCTTTAGTCCTTACTGCAAGACTTTAAACTGCATGATCCCTTTATTCTTTACAGCAAGAATTTAAACTGCATGGTCCCTTTAGTTTTTGCAGCAGGACATTAAACTGCATAACCCTTCTGTCGTCCAACATGACATTAAACTATTCGTCCGAGCTGCAAGACATTAAACTGCCAAGCACCCCATGTCTATGAAACATGTCATTTAAATTGTGAAACAATCCCTTATACATCCTACATGATGTTAAACTGTGTATCGTTAGGGTTGTTGCTACCTCTTGTTTCTCACACTGAGCACGACTCATGTGATCTTAGAGTAAGCTTCAATCATAACACCCTCTCTCGGCTGCTAACCATGCATAAGTCCCAACACCATATTTGGGTCGTTTTCCTCAAGTACAACTCGATCACCAATTCATTATTCAATTGAACTATGTGGACTTTGATCCTTGCCATCTAGGCTGGGTACGTAGGAAACCTCCTGAGGTTCAAGCCCAAAACCAATATCTTCACATTGATTCACCGTTGTCCTTGCTATATGACATTAAACTATACATTCCCCCACTATCCTCACTACAAGACATTAAATTGCATATCCATACATCTTAGCTACATGACTCTAAACTGTGCAGCATTGGTCCATGCATATGACCTTAAACTATTCGCACTTTTTCCTGTACGACAATAAATAACAAAATTCTTTGACACCCTCACCTGAGAGGGAATCATTATTGACATTGATTTCCAATCATGTTATATTCCAAATACTACATGCATACATGGAAATGCCCGAACATTTAATCTCAGATCCAACCATCATTGCACTAAAGTCCCCTTTCACCCTTCACATGTACGGACCAAATTTGTATAGAGGGTATTTCAAGAACTATGTATGGCTTGATTCCCATCTTTATGGGATACTTAGGAACATTCAAGAATCCCTCGAACCCAGCCCCAAGTCTTTGGTCCTAACCCCAAATTCCCCTTTCAGTCCCTTGACTGAAAATTCCCCCTATGAGCACATGAATGTGGTATGAAAACCCTACTCTTTATTCACATTAGGTTTATAACAAACACACAATGTGTCTCCCTCATTATGGTCCGAACTCCATGACCCTAAACTAAGATCTCCTACGCTTTCATCCCACATGACGTTAAACTGTATTTCAAGAACTATGTATGGATTGATTCTCATCCTAATGAGATATGTAGTGAAGTTCAACATCTCAATTCAGGACCCATCCACAATATGATTATGGTTAGCATTGGTCTATGTATCTCCTTCATGCATTTACAATACCCATTTTCATGTGTCATAATCCTAACCTTAAATACTTCTAGATCTCCAAAACCCTTTTAATGAATTCTGGTCACAAAAATGTCTGATACCCAGGAATTATTTTGTCTGACTATGCAACACATGCCCCTAGGTGGCCTTGCATAAGTAGTCTACACAACAGACCTTTCAGCCAAAGGATGCTATTATTTGACTATGCAGCCAATGCCCTTAAGTGGCCCTGCATACTTCAACCCCCTAACGGGTTTTTCAAATAGTGGTAACTTCATTATTGGGGGGAAAATCTCTTTTGTCCTTATTGGTCTTAATAACGATATATAGGGATCCACAAAAAAACAGTCATCCTTAACATATTTATCCCATGCTCTTTTTCATGATCTCAAGGTATTCAAGTCTATGGTTTATATTTCCCTACCCTACATTTGGGTCAGACCTTTGCAGGAGTGACATTCATCCAATTCTTTGACAATCTTGATTGGGAATATCCTCTCCATAATCAAGTACCTCTCTCCATACAACAGACTCTATGCTTTGGAAAATTTGAATCTCCAAAAACTTTCATTGGCTTTTAGCAATAGAAAAGTAAAATTTCTGAGAGTTCTTTTGTATGACTATGCAGCACATGCCCCTAGGTGGCCTTACATAAGTGGTCTATATAATGGACCTATCAGCCAAATGATGTTATTATTTGACTATGCAGCCAATGCCCTTAAGTGTCCCTTCATAATTCAACCCCTAACGAGTTTTTTAAATAGTGGTAACTTCACTCTTAGGAAATACTTCCTCTAATGCCCCTTATCCCTTTTTTCATATCATCCCTCAGATTCAAAATTTCTTATGTCATAGTTTACATGTTTTCCCCCATACTTGAATGTGGTATTATGTTTTAAAACAAATTATCAAGGAATTGAGTCAATTTTAATCCATTTGGTCAAATATATTTGACCATAAACATTAGCCTTTTTATATCTGAAATGCATGACTTTAAACTGCCAATAAGAGACAGGGCACTCATTAAATTGGGAACCTGTAAAAGGAACTCTAAACAAAATTCAAGTCCTAGCTCGCTAAACGTACATATTGTATGATTTAGGCAATATTTAGCAACAAAAGATAAAAAGTTTGTGGGGTTGTTTGTATAATCCTAGAAAAAAATAAAACTATGCTTACTAGGCCCTTTGTCTTAGGTAAAAAAAATACATAAGTAATTAGAAAGAGAATGTAGGTACAAATGATTGAAGATGAAATGTCTTTTTCATTGATGCACAAGATTAGAAGAACATCCACAGATTTTAGTCTCTTCTCTTTTTCAAGAATTACAAGAGGCTTTCAACATAACTTTTCATTTGATTTACGACATTCTGAGATTTATCACCTGCCACCTAGAATTCATTCATTCAACTGGATACAATAAGAGACATAGTGATACTAGCTCTTCTTGGAACAATTGTAAAAGAATGTTCTTGAGTGCGGTTTGATTAAATTTTCTGCTGATCAAACAGTGACTCTGTTTCTGTCCAAGAGACTTGGAAGATGGATACATGGATTTGAGAATGGAGCATTGGAAGTAAAGAACCATTTGGATAGATTACTCTTTTCAGATATTATTCTAATGTCATGATTGTATTATCTCCACCAACTGTAAGTGGAAAACATATCAGCCCATGGTTTTTCTATTTTCATATCTGCAAGGAAATGGCATGGAGAAAAAATTTGAAAGTTCACACCATTGTTCCTGCTCTTAATTTACAACATAACCGAAATAGAGTGATAATAGTGCAGATTCATCTTGAGCGTATGAGGTTTCAGATCTGGGGCACAAGGGATATGATGCATTATGAACGCCCTCTCTACTGTCCCAACATTGAAAAATGATCCTGCAACTGAAACATTTGCTGAAAAAAAGTTGGTGTAAGTCTGAAACCAGGAATGAGGAATATAATTCTTTGCATCTGGAATTTTGACTCCTTGTAGATGACCATGGCCATATAAAGGTAGATAAATGCTCTGTGGGAAATTGACATGACACTTCTTCAAGTACTTGTCCAAATTTGGGAGAGTACTATCACAGATATCATAATAGTCATGGCCAACGATGTTCATCATATCATCAATTCTTTTGCTAGCCAACTCATTAGCTGATCCAATTCTTTGGGGAGCCATTGAATCTGCACAAAGATATAATAGTTAAATTTTAAATAAGTCTATTTTTTATGAAATACTTCTGAAGAAAACAAAAAAATGGAAAAGGCATTAAGGCACACAAGTGTGGGCGCGCAGGTGTGGTCGTGCAAGTATGGTCGCACAAGTACTTTCGCACAAGTAAAAAACTTACCGGAGAAGCGCGACATAGAAAAAAAGCGACCGACCGAAGAGATGAAGAGACTTGCACAACGAGAGCTCAAAAACTCTGAAGGCAGGATGAGAAGTGCTAAGTAACACCCATATATATAGGCAATCCCACAACCCTGTGTGCTAGAACCTACGTGCCAGAACCTGCACGCCTACCACCTACGCACTGCCAAACTCTTGTTTCTCGTTTTCCTCAGAGTCAAATCCTCTTTCCTTTTTAGGATCCAACTCTAAGGGGGGAATTTTGTTGACGCTCCTTTCTGTCAAAAATTCTAATGAATGGAAAAGGGGAATACCTTAAGCACAAAGAGATTCATCCTTTGAAGAACATCAAAAATTGACAAAGGCATGAACAAGGAAACCATTAAGAATGGGTCATGCAAGTTTCCTTCTGGTCACAAAAGTCACTTATGTGCCACATATTGGTCGCGCAAGTCACTTGTGCGCCCTATTATTGTTTTCGCCCAAAGTGTTCAGTGGCCTATAAATAGCCCCTGTGGGCCCCCCATTTCAGGGAAATTTTTTTCAAAAGTCAAATTCAAGCTCTGGTTGCCCAAGTCTTCAACTCAACTCTTCCAAAAGCTTCTAAGGTAACTTTTTACCTAGAATGGAAGACTTTAAGGAGTTGGATAAGGCCTAAGTGTTTAGAATTCAACAACACTTGTGCGACTAAGTGTACAGACCTCCTTAAAAGTGAAGACACTTGCGCACTGCCTTTCCCTCTCAAGGGAACTTACATGCCACTCTTCTGGAAGCCTCTAGGGATGATACTAAGGGCTTGAGTTCAAAGTCACCCGAGTATTACCCTATGGATTCTTCGTCACCCAAGGTGACTCATGTCGCGCAAGTATACTTGCGTCACCAGGACTTGCGCTCTAGAACAATACTTGCACGCCTCTTTCCTGGTCACCTCCTTTTCGGAAATTCACCTCTCCTCTGTAAGACATGGCCTTCAAAACCTTCTTCAAAGCCATTTATGTCATGGTTCCTTTGCTGTCTTCCTTATCTGAGAGGAATTCAGTTGGGCCTCCTTCTCAGGAGTAAGTCCCAATCATAATTTCCTTTAACTTTGGGCCTCCTTCTCAGGATTAATCCCTAGGTTTTAAGTTCCCTTTAATTGGTCCTCCTTCTTAGGAGTAAGCCCCAACCTTATTTTCTTTTGATTTGGGGCTTCCTTCTTAGGAACAAAACCTAATCATAAGTCCCTCTTAATTTGGGCTTCCTTTTCAGGAGTAAGTCCCGAATTAAAATTCCAAATCTCCATAAAGAACAAATACCTTTATGGACTCTACTCCTGGGATTCTTTCCTAAACTAAGTCCTGATATTCATTTACTTGGACCTTTATACATACGTAATCCCCAAATCATTTCTTATGACTGCATCTTTCATGGCACAATCGTTAGATTTACTGATACTTCTTGTTTCTCACACCGAGCATGAATCACGTGGGCTTAGAGTGTAAAAGTAATTACGACATCTCTCTTTGAGCCATTAATCATGCATAAACCTCATACTTCTTCACTTGAACTATGTGGACTCTGATCTCTGCCTTAAAAGTAGAGTATGTAGGAAGCCTTTCTAAGGTTCAATCCCATCTTTCATTAATTATTTTCTGTCCCGTATGACATTAAACTATATCCTTCCTATCGAACTACATGGGTTCTGATTCCTTATTTAAAGAGTATACGTAGGTAACCCATCCATGGGTACCATCCCAACTCTGAAATAATCCCTGTCTTTCTGAACGACAATAAACTTCAAGTGCCCCACTGAGTGGATTTAAAACCAGTATGGTTATCATAATGACCAAGATATTTCTATATAATGTGTTGAAGGATACCATTGACTAAGAATCTCTAATAAATACCGATGATTCTCTATCTATGAAGAACCTAAAATACATATAAAATATTCTCTAAATCCCATACCTATCAATCATTGATTTCTATATGAATAAAAAACTCATTTTTATGCCTGGTAAATTAATAAGGATTCATGAACATAACTTAAATCTATAAGAGATTCTCGGAGTAGACAATAATTCCCCCCAAAAGGTGTGATGAGTCTGACCTCCCATCCTCTCTACCAATGCAAATTCTTAAGCCTCATCAGTCCACAACTAATGAGCACCTAACTTTGTAAAGTAGGTCCAAATGGATATAGAATCTTTGGATGTTTCTGGTTCTATGAATAAACCCGTTAGAAACCGATTGGAAAGTTTGAACCTTAAACAAACAAGGTCATCCCCATTTATAGGAGAAACATTGACACATGTGTTTATTTATGCCTCGCTCTATACTAGATCAAAGTCTTTGAGATTCATCTAGGTCCAGTTTCTACTAATCTTACTATCTATTGAAAATAGAGACTACTTATTAAATATGGACCTAGGCTATGAAATTTAATGATATCACCTTCAGTGGGCATTTATAATTTAGGGTAGAGGTGAAATTCAATGCTCTATGCTCTCCCCATCCTCTAATATGAACACCAGATAGAAAATTAGTGACTAGCTAATAAAAATATTTTAATGCATCGAGACATGTGAATTAAAGGGATCCTCATTGTTTTCCTAATTTCAAGTTTCGTGTAGCTTGGAGGGATGATATGTTGATTTGACGGTGTGTATCTTCCATTACCTTGATGTGACTTAGATATTTTTCATATGGAAATAATGTTTTATTTAAGTTTTGAAGGGTGGTCCTTATATTGAGGTCGATGTCGTGCACACAATATTCCAACAATGACTCTGGAATGTTGTATTGGGGAGTGGCTAAAGACCCAAACATGACTAGTATATTGTTATTAGCCAACTATATCCTTATGAGGAACATATATTCTTCACCTATTTCCAGAGGTTTCTCAACCTGGTCTGACCAAAGTGGAAGTTTCCCTACTAATTTATTGTACACAATAGGATAAATAAGGATTTACTCTATCACATTGAAGCTAGGTGATCCAAGGGTGGTTCAAAGAATGACCGTTTCCTTAGGATGTCTACTGATTGAGAAAGGATTTCACTTATCAATGAAGAGGTATCAGGCATGATTGGACTAATTTTTTCAAGTGCCTCATAGTAAGAGGGATTTCCCATAATTAAATCAGAAACGGGAGTAACTCCTTGTTGAAGTGAAGTGCCATCATGGGAAAGACTACCATCACAACTTGATATCTTACTACAAAGATAATTCCTGTAGTTTATACCCCAAGGAGGGTAGTTGGGGTCTAGCCTAGTGGAAAAGGCACCCTATAAAACTACATTAATCCCACGATCAAGTCCTAGACAACCCCAACATTTAGGGTAGCTATTTTAGTTTGGAGGCAGACTTATATGGAGGTGGTTCATGGTAGATTAGGCATCAATGGTGGTCGGGGCTCAGTGTGGAAGATCGGTTTCAATGGCGGCGGGGTTATCAAGCTTCTCGACGGAGGCAGGTTCAGTGGTCAGGCCATCAGTTTCAGGATCGTCGAAGTATAAGGTGGCTGGTGGGATGATTTTAGGAGTGTATTATGGAAACAATGGTGGGTTATTTTACCAGTGGCAGGGCTCGCTTATAGGTTATGGAATAGGAGCATCAAGATGGTGTTGGGGGTTAGACTAGTCAGGAATGTGGTAGAGAGATGCTATCAATGATAGAAAAAACAGGCCTCGATATCCTCTATTAGAGATATAAATGAGGTATTAGAACCAATCTTTGTAGGGATACCAGATTGGGAGAATGAGAGCATATAGCATTTTCCATTAGTACCAAGCACCGTTCATCTGTGCATGGGGAAATGCGAGTTATAAAGGCTTGTAATGTTGGAATCTAGGTTAATTGAAAAAAATTCCAGGGAGGGTCTATTCTAGTGGTGTTAGGTCTTTTGGGCCTTCATGGTCATGGTTTAACCAATATTACTATGGGACTATAGATCATACAAGGTTCCCCATCAACCCAATTGAAAATGGGATTATCCAAAATAAATAAAAATGTAAGGCCTTCAGGCTTTCAGTTATACCATTGAGAGGACCTTCAGGGAAGACAATGGAAAGGGGATGATCTCCTTAATATTAGATCTTCTAGCTATGTGGAGGACTATATTGGTTATCCTCAAGAGATGGTCTCTCATGATTGATCATATTTCGGACATGAAGCAATCCTTCATGGTAATATGTATGGGGAGGACCTCTCGAACCACTGCTAAAATTTATATAATTTGGTAATGAGAGAGTAGGATCTTGATCTTTCATTGATAAGTATATAAGGGATTCAATAACTACAACATTAAATAGAGTGGGATCATATATCGACTCTTCATTTTCCAACTACCTTTGTTGGAGCTTTATTTATGCCTTCTTGTGGTGACTGGGGGCATTTGTTGGGGATAATGTCTTTCATATATAGAATCTTATTTTATTATCTCCTGTGTCACTTCCATAATTTCTAACAGGCTTATATAATTTTGAAATAGGTTTTTTCTACCTTTTAATAGACACCGTAGTAGACTAATGACCTCAAATTAGAATGAGGGTATGTACCTGATATGGTTGTCTATATATCATGGGGAAATTTGTCCCATGACCCTCTTAGATGGGAGCTGGGATGTGCGTCTATTTCATAGTGACCCTTGTTTTGTGTCGATGAGTCACCCCAATTGTGGGTACATAGTTGTGTGTCTGACCCTCTACCACTCCCGCTATTGTTATTATGTCATGAAAAGTTTGTAGGATGTAAGAATAAATTTTCCTCTTCCCTTTCCCCATTGTTAGGGTGTGATGAGTAACTTCAAAATCTAGAATAGTAATATATATCCATTATATAGATAGACCATGGAAGTGTTCCTGATCATATTCTCCATTTCCTACTGGTATATTGATAGTAATTAGGTGTGTGGGTAGAGATATTGGTCTCCCCCCTATTTTTTGTCAGGATTTGTAGGATGGTTTCTCTAAATTCTTCCAAACTGTGATGACAGACTTGACTAATATGGGTAGGTGTTTGCTTCTATTCATGTTTTGATGCCATTTTTTATTGGTGGGATTTGTGGATGCGGGTGGGTGTTTGTTCTTGTCCTTATTTTTCCATCAAATTTGACTGGCACACTTCTCTAGATGCTACCAAACTATACCAATAGGATTGGCTAGTATGAGCAGGTGTTTGTGATAGATCATGGTTTACCATTGAATTTTAATGGTGGGATTCTTTAGAGGGAATATAGGTATGACTGTTTTCCTTGTTGTCTATTCACTACCCTCAATGGTCCATCTTGTGTCCCTAGGTCTGGGTGATAATGTCTATATTTTGTTAAGGACCCAACTGGTGCAGTAGTGAAAGCATATGTTTGCTGGAACTTGTAGATTCCATTTGGATTGAAGGGAGATGTAGTTGAAAGTGATTGAAATATATGAGAAAACCCAAAAAATAAAACACCATCTATGTAGAATCTCAATAAACTAACACATGCATAATTAATTTTTTTTGGATCCATGTTTGTCTTTATTTCATTTTGAGTGTGAAAGGGTCTTGAAATATGGGTGATACAATAATCTTGGTTAAGGATTCACTTCAGGTTCACCTTTTTTGTTTCTAAAAAAAGGTGTGCATGGATTTCTCATGATGGTTGATTTTTGTGGGTTTGAATTTTGCACAATGATTCACATGAGGTTCACCATTTTTATTTTCGACTAAAATGTGTGAACATATTTCACTTAACGATTCAGTGTGGGGGTTTTAATTTTGTACAATCATTCATGTCAGGTTCACCATTTTTGAACAGATTCCAATGGGTTTTGTTCGTGGATATGGAAACACCTAATGGTTCCCTTATTCAATATGTTTCATGAACCTACTTTCCAAAGGTAGGTGGTCATTGGGAAATGGATTCAATAATGCTTAAGGACTCACATTGGTCAAGAGGATGGGTGGTTAGGATTATCACACCCTTTTGGGGGGATTGTTTCCTACTTAAATACTCTCTTAAATATTAAAGGCATATTTGTGAATCCTTTATTAAATAAAAAATATAACACGGGTTTCCATTGGGTCAATAATGAATTATTATCATGTATGATATAATTTATAATCATATGTATGTATCTAAGGTTCTTCATCGATAGATACATCTGTATGTATATGAGGTTCCCCATAAATGGTACCCTTTTATATATATATTAGTGATTCTTTGGTCATTTATTATTACAATCTTGGTTTTAAGCTATATAGTGGGGCACTCTGGAATTTATCACCATCCAGGGAGATGAGAGTTATTTTGGTGTCAGGATCAGGACCATGAGATGGGCTTCCTACATATCCTTGTGAAAGGAATTTTAACCCATGTAGTTTTTATCCACTTAATGGAACACATCATTCCTTTTAAGGTCATGTGATGAGGACCAAACTATGCAGTTTAACATCATTCTATAAGTCAAGAAAAAGGTACCTAGTCAAAGTTTGGTGTGTGACTTAGGCCGAAGCAGCCAATGAGACCTGGAAGATCTGTTCCCTCCCATGATGGACATGACCCTACTAGGAATGCATACCAGATATAATTATGTATAATTTAGGGTGTTGGGTTTGGACCTTAAGGAGGCTTCCTATGTATCCCATTTGGATGGGAATAAAATCCCACATAGTTTGGTTATGGTGAATTTTGGGTGTTGGGTTTGAACCTCAGATAGGCTTCCTATATATCCCATTTGGATGGGAATAAAATACTATGTAGTTTATAACTTGGTGATTAAACCTATGAAGGGGGCCATTTGAGGATTTGTCTGATAGGGTATATGACTCTTTAAGATGAATCGATGCTTAGAGGACCCACACCTATAGCGACCCTATTAATATTTATCTCACAGGGGATATTGTACTTTGAGATTGATACATGGCTTTGAGTACCCATGGCTATGGAGGCCCTTTGAAGGTTTTTCTCACAACAGATATGTACCTTTGATATGGAAATATGGCTTTCAAGACCTATGCCTATGGAGACCCTCTGAAAGAAGGCTAGAGGAAGACCTAAAATAGGATTCATTATGAGGCATGCATATGATCATTAATAAGTCTTGATCGTTAGTAATATCTAAGACCATGATATTCATGCTACATGTGAGAAATAAGAGTAAGTGGAAAATCAGATAAACCACCTAATCTCATTTGTCCACTGGTGGGATATGCTAGGGCTATGGGAGATAGAAAGGGCCTTTAAGTGACTGTCTCCTCGTTTATTTTCACAGCCCATAGGATGGAATATAGGTGGGGTATAACCTCCAGTAATAAATTCTAGGGTCTTAATCTAGGAGGGATTACCTCTTCCTAGTTCTAGAGATGATTAGAGAAGGATCCAACACTAACCCTCATCAAAAGGAAAGTCAAGAAGATCACCCTCACAATCTGAAATGGGGAGGTCCCTGTCCTTATAGGCAATGGGGGAAGGACAAGGAAATCCCTCATGTATGAAGTTAGGAGGTCCCTAGAACTTCCACCAAGGTTGGGGTCCTCATTACCAAAGGGATACACAACTATACACACCCAGAGGACCCTACCCATCAGGTAGGACAAGTGTAGGAAAACTCTCACTAAAGGAATTCACAACTGAATGGGAGACACACTGGTGTGTATTTATCCATGTTCATGAAAATATGGAGGCCTCAGTGGAGGTTTTGATTTGGTCCCCCTTAGATGGGAGTCCCAGGGAGAGGGGTTATCTACCATCGGTGGTGAAGCAGACGTATCAAAGGGTGGATCACACAGGTAAGGTCTAGGTAAGCTAAATGTGGATCATGTAGGGTAGTATTGGGTGAGATTAGGATGATTCATGTAGGGTATGTCTAAATGAGCTGAAGATTCCTTTAAGTGATGTAAATCCTGGGAAACAACACTTGAGTGAGGACTTTATATAGGATCTAAGGGTTTCCTTAGGTATCCCTGGAAGAGTCTTGTATCGGTCTCGATTTTGGGAGGATACATTCTATTTAGTACTTTTCAACTAGGGGGAGTGGCTTCTCTTGAAAGTGTATTGTGTTTCACACACTGGAGGAACTTTAATCCCACAATTCCTCTTAATTCCATCTTCTCTTAGGTTTTAGAGAGCTACCTAGGTGGTTTTGTGGGCCTGGGAGAAGGGTTAGGTTGAGAAAATATTCAAGGCTTCTTATGAACTTCTAGTTTTTTTTTTCAAATTAGGAGACCTATGGTCCTATTTATAGGAAATACTAGGACCCTTGGTGAAAGAAGTTTTCCACATAGGCCCATCACATAAGTACCACATGCAGGTGTCACTTACAAGTGTAGATTCTTCTTTTGGGCTGCGAAGGCTATGACTGCATGAGCCTCTTGGCGTGTAGGGTGGGTGGGCATAGATCGACCTGGGTGAGTTCCTTGGTTCTCCTTAGTTTCTTTCACCTCTTTATTTCTTGAGGTATTTTACTTTGAATATTCTCACCTTCATTTGAAAAAATATGTGCCAGCATGAATACATCATATAGTTTCATTTCATCCAATTTAAGGTTGCGTAAATTAGAAATCAAATTTATTTTGGATAACTTTATCAAGGAATAAAAATTACAATGTATAAGACTCCTATTACAAATCCATGATTCATTAATTTCAACATTCAGATAGTTTAAATTTTTTATATGTAGATAATTAATATCTAAGGTATATACATTTTCAGTTCTTGGTTCCTTAAACTTGAGCGATTTATCTTTAAAAATTAAATATTCTTTGTTAGAAAAATAAACTGAATATTTATCATCAAAAAGTTGAGAAATATTTATTTGGTTACACTTTAAGCCTTTAACATAAAGTAAATTACTAATGGGGATTTATTGTGGACTTCCAACATAACCTATATCAACTATATTTTTCTTTTCCATTATCACCAAATATGATATGTACTCCATAAATCATTTATAGTGAGTGAAAGTTGAAAAAATCACCACTCATATATCTTGAATAACCAGTGTCCATAAACCATTTTTCATTTCTATTGATATATATTATTCCCTCATCAGTTTGTTCCTTGAAATACATGTTTGGATTATGATTAAATACTTAAACTTTAGAATCAAAACTGGAATCATTACTAGATTCCTCTGAGGCAGCCATGAATTATTCATAGATTTTTGTTATTTTTTCTTATAGACAAACTTCTTGAAGTACTTATTCTTAGACTTCTTATTGTCTTGAAATTGAGGTCAGTTTGGTTTTATTTGTCCAATATATAATCTTACTTTATTATTATTATTTCCATCATGCTTTTTATACTTATCGAAAGATTTTATGAATCCTCTCCTCTTATTTTATAACTTTTTGAGATTCTCGGAAAATTGAGTAAGATCATCACTTGACTCTGAATTGCTTAAAGTTTCTTTATTAGATGAGAATGAAAGTGACATATCTTTATTTTTCTTCTCATCCTTTAAAGTATATGATTTCAATGCAGTATCATCTCATTTTATCATCTTTTTATCTCTAGTATCAGTTTAATACACCATGGGTGTTTCAATGATATATTTTATTTTGAAATATTTCACATCAAAAGATTACCTATTGGCATGTGAAATTTCACTCCATTTAGATAGAATAACTCTGATAAATTTTAAAGCTTGGTCGGGTTCAGGAACTAGTTCTCTTAGAGAAGCAACATTATTTATAACTTATATCAACCTTTCATTCATATGAGTGATGATTCCTCCATAAATATTTTTAATTTATCAAACTTTAGATTTTTTGTGTTGTACTTGAGATGTATCACATTATCAGTACCTTCATAAGCTACTGAAATGGTAATACCTATTTCATATGCTATATCACACTGTGAAACTCTATTGAACTCATCTAAATAAAGTCCACATATGATAACATTCATTTATTTAGAGTTTAGATCATAGGTTTATTCAACAGTATAATACCAATTCTCAAGTTCAATATTTATAATTTCGTAGGGATAAAAAACATCAAATAAACTTTTAGACCCATATTTTTTAGATAGATAATCATTCGAGCGTTTTAGAATCCATAAATTTCTCTATTAAATAAGGGTGATCTAACCATAGATATTTCTTTATCTATTTTCATCCATTCCATTCATTTGAATATTATATTTATGAAATAAAATTTTTAGAGTTGAGAACTCACAAGTTGATTCTTTTGATACCAATTGTCTTTCAAATAAATTAAGTACAATGACTCAAGAGGGGGGGGGGGGTAAATTGGGTTCTTGAAATTTTATTAACTTTAAAACCACCCTCTCTTTAGGGAAAAAATATCTTGATCTTATATTATCACAAATAATAAATAAAATAAAAAAATAAGATAAATATAGAACATAGATTATTTATAGTGGTTTGGGGCATAAGGGTTCCCTTGTCTACTCCACCAATACTCTACTCCATGAGTTTGGTGTTTTTCACTATAAAACCCATTTTTCTAGGGTCTACCTAGATAAGTGAAATTAGTTGATACTTATTACAAAAGGTCCAAGATATTTCAACCAGCCTCTCCATTTACAATACCTATCCATGGTCTTAGCACACTCGAACACGTTGAGTGCAGAATGATACAAAGATGAAATATAAATATTGATATAGGTGAAACAAAAATTTGAAAGAAAAAACTAACAGATGAAGAAGAAACATATAGAGAAGAAGGATATCTTAGAAGAAAATATATCGATGTAACATCCTTGATCTGACATTACCTCATGTGACCAAGTTGGGTGGGTTACTTGACCTCAGGCATGCCCCCTATATGCTAGAGGCTACCAACTAGAAGAAAGGTTGTACGTGATATAGTGGTGAGACTAAAACCTATAGTATAAAGTTACAAAAATAGTGGAAAAATAATAGAGTAGTAGAAAATGTAAAAAAAAACATAAATAAAAAACCAGTATCCATGGAATAATAACAGAGGAATAAAATAATCCAATAATAAAAAAATCATGTAATGTTAGGATGAAATGTACCTAATGACATTCTATATGTCATGTGAATAAAAGAAAAGGTTAAAAAGATAAAATAATCCAAAATATATGGTCTTGAGTCCCATTTTAGTCCCATCTCCAAACTCTAACCCACTCAGTAAGCAACAATCAATAATAAAAAATAAGGACCCTTTCCCTTGTCCAAACCTGTATCCATGAAACCTTATTGGGTATCAAACGAATTCCTAAATAGAGTGTGAGTACAAATCAGTATCCTGACACCTACAATGTCTAGAAAATACTACTTAAATATATATAGTACATTCATTAAATTGATAAACAAGGGTATTAATTTAATAAATTAATTCTTCTCATGAAATAAACCCGCTAACCCTCAGACTCTGGGATGATATCCTAGGTCATCCAAACCTACTTCTACCCCATGTCATAATATCTATCAAGTGGTGGATTCTCTTATGACAGGATGAATCACCCAAACCACTGGTTGATCATCCTGTGTCAGGATGAATCACTGATATCATATCTCAAGTAACCCACTGAGATCCATGTGAATTCCCATGCTTTATTCTCTTACATATTCTTTAGAAACATGTCTCCATTGGGAGAATCTCAACTCATCTCATATCATATAGTGCTCCATGAGAATTCCCATGCCATAGCTTCTTATGTATTCCCATGTTCACATCATAAGTGGAGAATTTCAGCTCATATCAAGTGGTGGATTTTCCTATGTTAGGATGAATCATTGATTCCATGTCTCATGAGGCAGTAATCGAGACCTCAATACTTATGTTAGTAATATCAATGAAAAGAATATAAAGCATACAATTTATCACACTTCACATACTATTATGAGTTGACCAAAATATCCAATTATTGAATAATAAGGAATTTTTCCTATTTTGGTTGACACTCCTATGTCAGGATAGATCACCTCTATCAAAATAAGATAGTTTACAATTGAACATGAATTAAATGCTGTACCAAAATCATGTTTCCAAGACTATCAGTTCATCGTGATTCAAGGGTAGTATCTCCTCACAAGAGGATGTATGCCTAGTTTAAATTCCAAAAGACCCAACATGATCAAATAGATGGTCTAAGAATGTGAATATAATAAAATAATGATTCAACCATTTAGGTAGGTTGTGCACATAGTGTGATGGTGAGATCACACATACTAAAGAGAAGAAACAGTCATTTAGAGAGTTGTTTTAGACCACCCACCTCAAAATCATAGTAGGATAAAACAAATATCCATTCCCGAGGTAAGTATAGGTTATTAATTCCCCCCTTCAATGATGGAATGGAAAATATTTTAACACAAACTTGATCAAGTTAGGCCATCCTAATATATAGTTCCCCGCATGGAAAAAACCAATGAGACGAGAGGGATGAGAAAGTCTATGGATTACCTTCAAATATTAATCCAGAACATGATGATCCAATGGAATTAGTTTTTTTAGAAAGTAAGTCTCATGAATTATTGATAAAAGGTCATAAAATTCAAGATAGGAGGGTGGATCATGTTATTAGAATGTATGATATGCCATCAGAGGGTTAAAATTTGGATGAGTGTGACACATTTATCATGTGAATAGGGTATTTGAATTGTACTTCCCAATTTCCATATATGTTGAAAAACAAATCACCTATAATACCAAATAAAAACCAATTTTATGTTGTAAATAAGGATTATAATTTAAACCTGTGATTTATGGCTTACTCCGACGAACTTATGGCATGAATTGGTTTTATGGGTCCAGACCACCCAATCAGTTTATATGGAATATATATTATTTACACCATAAATTTGATTTAAAACCATACCTTATAAAACTCAACAACACTCAAACCAAATTTTTTCATAATTTCCCAAAAAGGCTAAAAAAAGACAATCAGACCCCAAAAGGTTTACTAAAACTTAAAAAGAGACATACCTGGAAAAGATGAGATCTTACAACCTTCCCACCATATAAAAAAATTTCCCTGAGCTATGCTTCAAATTATCTTGGTGGGTATCAATGAAAAAGTATTTCCACTCTGTCTTCATATCCGATTTACTCTCCCAGGTCTCCTATTGAACATGCCCATGTTACTACTACAATCACACTAGAGGTACAATATTCCCCCATAGATTCTTCTCACTATGGTCCATGATACAAATCAAACATTTCTCAAAGGAAACATCAACATATATATTGATTTCATAAACTTATATCATGTGATAAGTGTTAAGATGATATTTATTAATTTGTGACACATGAAACACACCATGCATGGAACTGTAGCACTATGGAAGGGAAGAATAGTACACTACTAGACCAACCCTTTCCATTGTCTCAAATGGACCAATAAACCTGGGTGCTAACTTCCCCTATTTCCTGATATGGTGTTCCCCCTCCCTAGGTGAAACCAAAAGGAAAACATGATGATCAACCTAAAAATAAAGAGGCCATCTTTGATGGTCAACATAGGATTTATACAAGCTCTTTGTAGTTACCTACTACTTCCTGATGAACTTCACCTGATTAGATGTCTCCTACGCAAGACTTGGTCCAAAGATCACTGAATCACATTCCTCTAACCAATAAGGAGGATAATATCACAAAAATCCATATAAATACTTGAAAGAATCTATTTGGATCAATTAATTAAAGCTATTATTATAGGAAAACTCCACGAGTTCAAGATGATGCTCTCAAGGACCACTGAAATCCAAAAAACAGGCTCACAACATATCCTCCAGAATATAAATTATCTGTTCATATTGTCCTTTAGTCTATAGATGATAGGATATGATTAGAAGAACCTATTATCCCCAAGACTTCTGAAGGACCTACAAGAACTGACATGTGAAATGAGGATCTTGATCAGCAATGATGTTCCTTAGAATACTATGCAACCGAACTATCTCTCACACATAGAGGACACCCGATCATCGATGGTGAAGGTCTACCTAATAAAGAAGAAGTGGGATAAATTCATCAGTTTATCCATGATCACCCATACTACATCATTCATGCAGGTTTTCCTAGGTAATAAGATCATTAAATCCATTGTGACAACATCCCACTTCCATTTCAGAATGGGTAAAGGCTGCAATATCCCAACAGACCTTTGATGCCCGACCTTCACCTACTGGTAGGTGAAACATATTTCCATGAATCCCATTATCTCCTTCTTCATTTTTGGACACCAGTACTAGATATAGATATTAAAATACATCTTTTTTAGACTAGTATGTACCTCCCATCTAGAATTATGAAACTCCCTCATCATCTTGTTGTTAAATCCCATAGGAACGCATATTCAACTACAAAAAAAAAGATCATCGCTACTTCCAAGTGACCCTACTTATGATGGATCTAAACTATATAAACTTTCCCTTAGATCTAGGAATTCTAGATCAGATAAAAGATCTCTCTTGATCCGGTCAAGAAGTAAAAATATAATAGATGTCAAAATCAGAGCCACTCATCCCTAGGACTCCTGAACATCTAGATAAATGTACGTAAGGAGTTCTATCAGCCAACACTTATCATAAGACTCCCACATTGACTCTATCCACACCTTATATATTAATTAATTGTAAATTTAAATCCTTTTCCTAGTGTGTAATCCATCTTGAAGTTGAAATACTAAAGATACTCGTCCCACCTCATCCGCTGAAGGTTTAGGTTTCATTGAGAAAAGATGTTCTTGAGGCTATTGTGGATCGTGTACACCTAAAACCTCTTTCTCAATAGATATTTTATCTAATATCTCAGGGTGTGTACCACCACTAATAACTCCAGATCATGACTAGGGTAATTACTCTCATTAGGTCTCATATTTTTGGAGTCATAAGAAACCACTTGGTCCTCTTGCATCAGAAATGATCCAAGTCTGTCTCTGGATGTGTGATTGTACATGGTATATTAATTACCCAAAATAGGTAAGTTGAGGATTTATTATAAGGCTAGAATACTCTTTAGTTCCTACATATCCCTCTTACAATAATCCAACCAAACAAAATTTACCCATTTCTCGATCATTCCAAACATTGGTGCTGTTAAATGGGAGAAGTCCTGGGTGAAATGCTGGTAGTAACCTGCTAAACCCAGAAATATCTAAATCTAGAAGATGTTATTAGGAAAACCCAAATATAATACTACTATAAATTTCTCTGGGTCTAATGAAACTAACGTCTCTGAGATGACATGACCAATTAAGTGCAATTTATCAATCCAAAAACTGTATTTGGATAGCTTGGTGTATAGATAATGCTCTCTCAATGCACTCAAGATGTTTTCAAGATGTTGGGAATGATCATCCATATATTTGGATTACACTAATATTTAATAAAAAAAACTACCAAAAATTGATCCAAGAAAGGAAGAAATACCAAATTCATCAAGGCCATGAATAATTCTAGTGCATTCATCAAAATGAATGACATTACCATGACTCATACAAACCATAATGGATTCTAAAAATAGTATGTATGACGGTCTCAACCTTAACTGGTGGTATCCTTTATTCAATTCAATCTTGGAGAATCTCCTGGTACCTCTTAGATGATCGAATAGATCTCTAATTCATATAATGGTATACCAGTTTTTGATGCCATTCAGTTTAATCTCCAATAATCCACACACAAGTGCAAAGTTTTATCATCCTTCTCAGTTAAAAAAATGAGAGAACCCCATAGAGAAGTACTAGGTCATATTTAACCCTTTGATTCCATATATTCCAACTAAACCTTCATATTAGGAATCCTTACTAGTATCATTCTATAAGGAAGAATAGAAATTGGATCTGATCCTGACACCAATTCGACCAAGAAATCGATCTTCTACTCAGGTTGAAAGATGGAGAAATATTTAGAAAATAAATCCTAAAAATATACCACCACTGGAGAAAAAGTATCCTACTTAATTTCACCATCATCTAGAACAATTATTGCTACAAGAACCTTAAGAAAATCAAATAATCGCTGAATTGGTATTGCATGACCATCCTAAAATATCCCTCTCACCCCAGTGAGTGTAGCTGCCCCTTCTAGTGATATAAATTTAATTATCCTATAATAATAGTAGATATTATCCTAATATAAAAATAACCAATCTATACCAAGGATAAAATCAAAACCCATCCTTTATAGTATAAAATACTCCTAAAGGAAATGATAGACACCAATTTCAAGAGATAATGCCTTGCAATGTTTGATATCCTCTAACCATACTCCCAACAGTGTGTCAATTATCATTAAACCATCCAATATTTCCAAAACAAATCCCAAAATATTTCCAAAATGAGTATATAAAAAGTAATGTGATGCTACTATTTCATATAAAATTCAATAAAGTGTAGATGATACAAGAATCGTACCTCTAACGGTAGAAGGTCTTGCATCTAAACTACTTGGAGTATATTGAATAGTGTGTAACTAACTCACCCCTATACCATGGGTTACTATATAACTTCTTTATACTATTAACTCTTCCTATACTATGGTAAATTTTCCCCCACTTAATCCTAAATGTTCAACAGAATTCCAGCCACTAGTTTGCTGAGGGGTAGCTAAGTCTCCCCCCAACTCAGGCACTGATCCTAATCCCCTACCACTATTATGATGTTGCAAAAGCCTATAGAACCTATGAAGTTAGACTAACCTTACATAATCATAGAATTTAGTTGTGGGGTAAGGACAATGATTCTAATTATTTAAAACCTTTACACACTGAAATCACTCTAACAAGATGAAATTCTGATAGAGATTCCCAATCCTCTGTCTACTGTTCCTACTACTACCCTAACAATAATTACTGTAGCGGTGCTTCCTACTACTAGAAAAAGTGTTCCCAGTTTTACCTGTTGAAACTTCCTAGACACCACTTGGGTTCTCTATCAAATTTTCTTATGTGATGATATCCCAATTCATCATTTTTTCAAAGATTATCAGGTGGAAGACAATCACCTGCAAACTTATCTCATAGAAAATACCATCCTAGAAATGTTTCATCTTGGTGACCTCATATTCTACTAAATATGGATAAAAAACTATAGTTTAGTGAATCATACAACATATTCCACCACTAAAATTCCTTCCTATGTCAATTACATCAACTAATAATCCCTCTTATCCTTAAATATATCTTGATAGAAGTGGATCGGGAACTTCACCTCAAAGTCCTTACATGATAGCTCATCTTACTACTAGGCTTGCTATAGAATGTCCCACCAATTCTTAGATGGTCCTCTAAGAATGTAATTAGAAAGATTCACCCTCTTATCCATGGGTGTATTAATATTCTTAAAGATCATCTGGACTAACTTGATCCAACACTCAGTTTTGCGGGTGCCTCACTTCCTAGTGAACTTAGGTAGATACTGAAATTGGAACTCTCTCATTAGCTCAAACATCAAAGGGGTGGTGTGAACAATATTCTCACCATGGATCACATGACTACCAGGAAACAATCATAAGGCTAATCATCCATCTGATTCTCAAGAGATGTTGGAAGTTTTAGCTTATCTGCATTATGAGCATTCTAATTTCTACTCACCTGATACCCAATTCAAATATGATGAGGAGACATTTTCTCTACAAAGGTTTAATGAACACCATAGAACATAAGTTACACAATAAGGTCAACCTAGACATAAGAAAATAACATAGGAACATTGGATCAAGGTTCATTTTCACTTGTCCAAATAGTTGAATCAGAATAACATAATAGTTTCCTTCCATTTATTTTTATCTGGATTATAAATGGATTTCTTTTCATAGTTCATATGCGAAAATATGTCACATGAAACAAGGATGTACCCAGAATGAATAATTCATGTCACCATATATACCTATATGAATATCATGATTTATGTATACCTATATAATTTCATACCATTCCATAATTAAAATCTCAATAACCAGTAACATTACACAATATGTGAATCACCCAAGGTGAAATAACATCATCCGTAACCAGCGAAAAACATAAATAACAATCCAATCCCTTAAAACTCAGGTTTTCCCCCATACATGGTTTAACCACTCCCATTAATGAGTTAATTAACAAGATCAAAAACATTCTAGTATCCGTTTTACCTTTCCCAAATAGTAAATTAACAAAAAATAAACCCAGAATTTGATAACACTTTATAACATCCCTAACTTGGTACTCCCTCATGTGATCGAGCTGGGTGGGTTAGGTGACCTTAGGCGTGCCTCCCCATATGCTAAAGGCTACTAACTAGAAATGATAGTGCAATAGATATATCAGGGTGACTATAACCTATGGTAAATAGTTCCGATAACAATGGAAAAATAATATAGTAGTGGATAAAGAGGAAAAAAACATAAATAATCAATCATCATCCAAAACAGAATAATGGAAGAATAAAAAAAATCCAATAATAAAAAAATCATGCAATGTCGGGATGAAATGTAACTAATGACATGTTGTATTTCATACAAATAAAAAAAATGAAGAAAAGATAAAAGACTCCAAAATCCCTAGTCATAATCCCCATGTCGATCCCATCTCCAAACTCCAACCATATATAAAGAAACAATCAATAATAGGGAACCTTTCCCTTGTCCAAACCAGCATCCATAAAACCTTCCCAGGTACCGAACGATGGCCTGGATAGGGTGTGAGTGTAACAGCCCGAGATTTTATGAAAAATATTCTTTTTATTTCACTAATGTCTTGTGTTGTACGCTACACCAAAAGGAGCTTGCACAACACGCATACTTGACTTGCCTTGCATTACACGCAATCACGACCTTCCTCGATAGCGTGTGTAGTACGCAATAACGAGTTTCACTAAATAGCGATATGCTATTAAAATGTTATTAAAACTAGCCGTTATGAATAGTAATAACCACTTTTTAAAATTTTGTAAATTTTATTTTTCAAAATGGATTTCATTTTTGGATTCGGAGTATCGAATTTAGCCTAAGGTGAAATTTTGGTACATTTCGGATAACTTTTATATTATGATGAATAGTGAAAATTACTAAATTTTAATTAAAAACAACTTTTTAATCGAAATAATTAATAGTGATAAATTATTAATTTGAGTGGTTTTAAAGTATATTTAGAATATATTTTTACAATTTAATACAATGTTGGTCATTGGTTGTAATTTCACATTTAAACCAGACATAATCAAGTGTCAATCTTTTGATAGATATTGTTTCTTAAAAACACGCTATTTGTTTTAACAGCGGGATTTAATTATAAAAATAATTAATGAAACTTCTATGTTATGAATTTGGTAAAATAGACTTTATTTTTGAATTCGGAATATAAAATATAGCTTAGGATGAAATTTTGGCATTGTTCTGAAAAACATCAATTTTTGATGAATAGTGAAACTACTAAGTGGTAGTTAAAAACTGAATTTTTCATAAAACTTAATTTTACCGCTTCTGTGAATGGAATTTCAAAAATACGAGAGACACGGTTGATGTCAGTAAGTAAAATTTGGTTCAATGAGATGAAAATAATTTTTTGGTGAATAGTAACTTTTTACTTTTTTTACCGCGGTTAATAGTAAATAGGGTAACTAAGGGTAAATATGATATTACTATTACCCTAACACATGTCCTAATTCTATTGGATAAGTGTAATTCGACCAAAAAAAACCTTATGAATAAAATATGATCATTTAGGCCCACTTGGATTAGATTAGGACATTTATTATTAATTTATTTAAAGAAGGGTTAAAATAGTTAAAATCAAAGTTTAATAAGTAAATCATTTTTAATATGGGGTTATACATAAGATAAATTCGACTATAAATATTAATTAGAAATCTAAGAAGATTTCCTACATAATGGTATTTTATTTGTAATTTTTAGACATTAAATAATTTAATTTATTTATGACACAATGATGATGCAGTAATTATCTTATTAATGAAATATTGACATAATTGATGTTATAAACACCAAAATAAATGTAATTTGAGACTTTTTATGAATTAAACTAATTTTCTAGGTTACTATGATATATTAGTGTTGATTTAATCAACTTTGTTCGAACATATAATTCTGTTATGACTTTTACAAAAATCATATATCAAATAGTGTCAAAATTGACACAAAATAGTTTTTAAATAAAATATTATATTATTAATTGTTATTTTATTCCTAAAAATCTAAGGTTCGGCCAAATGACTTAGATAAGGATATATATATTAATAATAAACAATTTGGGGTTCTTTTGGCATATTATAGTAAGTGTATTAACCATATAGTGAAAGAAAACAAAAAGACACGGTAAAAGTTAAATTATTTAACTTAGAGTTAAATCTAATTGATAAGGTTAAAATAATACCCTAAACTTGTCTAAATCTTATTGGTTGATATTATTTCGACCCTTACCCACTTTAGCTTCGAAATAAGACCCTTTGGAACCATTATAAACCGATTTTGACTTTAATATAAAATAATATTTTGAGATATTCCTAAGGTGCCCCTCTCCCCCCTTATAAAAGGGCACCTCCTCCCCCTCCTCCTCACACCAATTTGAGCACTCAATCTCGGCCAACCCCTGCCATTTTCTCCTCTCCACTTCCCTAGAATAATCCTAGAGGTCCTGGTCTTCTTCAAAGACCAATCTTAGTTCCCTAAGTGGAGAATTCAAAGAGGCGTTCCAAAGAAGAGGTAATATCCATTACCGATCTTTTCAATTTCTTTCTTCTTCAACTTCTTCTTCTTTAGTTGTTTCATGATAAAGTAATAACATCAGTATTACTTACATACTGATATGTTATTATAAATATTAAACAACCCTAATTCACCTTCTATCCATCCTACGGAAAAATGAAATCACCGCGCGTGCGTACGTACGGAATACCGTCTCCACGCCGTGGTGTAATCTATTTTCCACCACCACCTTACAAGGATGGGTATAATGGTGTAATGAGTAACTATTTATGATTATTATAAAGTAATATTGATACTGAAATAATATACATATACTTCAATACAATTCCACGATCATAGGAATGATATCATCACTCGTGCGTACGTACGGAATACCGTCTCCACGATGTGATGCGACTCGTTCTACATGATCATCATTACATAGTAATTATATAAATGAATTGAATGAATAAATATGATATATGTTACACTAATACCATTCTGGATATAAGGTATCTATAACCTTAAAAGAAGAATAAGAATTTATTCGAAAAAACACGCATAAGAACAAAAGGCAATGAAGACCCGAGTAACAAGTAACAATGAAATATTAATAATAAGAAGCTAAGAATATGACCATATATGATATCATATCAATATGTATGATTCTTTAATAAGTCAATAACATTATTTAAACCATTATACAGGAGCTTCGGACACATACAAAGCAAATCGGACCTAAGGTAAGGGAAATATCACAATCTCATTTTTATCCGAGATTGTTTATTCGTAAGTATTTATTGGGGTGTATTTTATCATCCACATCCATGTTTCCTCAATATGTAATATTATTTCCATCCAAATACAATTGTTTAAATCAAATTTTACCCTTTGGTGAATTTTAGTAAAAGATAAGAAAGGAATCTTTTGTCGTTTTTCTTACGAGGTACTTTTTAACTTTTCCGACAAAAGTACAAAGAATGTTTTTTTAACTTATACGGCATGAATGGATTTCAAAAAAAAAAATTATTTCCAATAAACTTCCTTTACAAGTTTATTTTTAATCAAATTCTTTTATTTTAAAGTCGTATGACATGTTATGAAACGAAAAATGTTTTTGAAGAAGAAAGGATATTTTCCTCAAGAATGGATTTCAAGTGTTTTATCAAAATTATTTTCCATCTAAGATAATAAAGGGTTCTGTTTTTATCCCTATTATTACATTGATTTGATTATGTTTTGCGGGAATTATTTTTATGAAGTCATTTACCTTATATGATTTGTTTTATGATGTCATGATATTTCAAGAATCCCATTTTTGTTACATGTGTTATGCGATGATGTATGATTTATGATTATGTGGCACACATAAGAAAGGATTCATTATAAGATGGGTGGGACCTATATCTCCCTCCAATGCATTGGGTAAAGATTTTATATCTCATGAGATAGACAGAGCTGGAATGGTAGGTTATACCGGTTCAGTGAAACAGGACTGAAACGAGGGTTACTCGATTCAGAAAGGGACTTTGTCCACTAAGATAGTCTTGGCAATGAGTCTTGACTAACAAGAAATGATTCTCTATGATTATGTGTGAATGCCACAAAGTTTCATGTTTTAAGTTATGATTATTGTGATTACATTTCACTGCCATGATTTATCCCATGTTATGAAATTTTGATCTCTTTTGCAGGTTAAGATTTCCAAAAGTTATGTGCTTGTGTATATGATGTGATTGATATTTCTTTTGTTTACCCTTACTGAGCATTTGAGCTCACCCTTTTATGTTTTCTTTTCCCCAGGATATAAAGAAAGGTTTTAGGTTAAAAAAAAGGGAAGATCTTTATGGGAGATATTGAAGATCTTTCACCATGATTAGAAGATTACGTTCCGAGTTTCCAAAGACACTAAACTATTACGATCCTTGTGTGTGTGTTTTTGTTATGTACTAAGTATTCCGCAAAAGTAATGTAATGTCAATGTACGTCAAGCTTCGGGTCTCTACAGTTGGTATCAGAGGAAAGGTTTAGTCAACCTTTGGAAACTAGTATGCGAGAACTTTAGTGAGATCCCTAGAGATATTTCTAAGGCATGTTTAGGGATGTCTCTAAGGTTAAGTATGCGTATAGGTTATAGTACTAGAATTACGCTAACGATCATAGAATTAAACCTAAGATGTTAGATATTGAAGGTACTCCCCCTTTATTATGTTGTTTTCCCTAGCATGATTTTTGCCTCTCACACTATTCTTTTTGGGTTTTAGATAATGGCTGGAACCCGAAGGAACCGTGTTGATCAATGCAATGGACAATGCAATGATTGTCCTCCTGAACAAACAAATGTTATGGGAGATGGAGTGAAAAATCTTATTGCTATACTTACACAAGCTATGAATCATTCTGGACTTCCAAATGAGTAGAGAAGAGAACAATATTCTATTGAGTCCTTCATGAGGCAACGTCCACCTTCTTTCAGTGGGTCTTCTGATCCACTTGTTGCTGAACAATGGATCAGTACCACTGAAAAGATATTTTCAGTTCTTCAATGTTCTGAACATGATAAAGTCATCTTAGCAGTATATCGTTTGGAAGGTGAAGCTGATCAATGGTGGAATCTTATCAAGAATACAAGGCAAAGAGATGAAATTGAGTCCATGGAATGGGACGAGTTGAAGAACTTATTTTTCAATAAGTACTTCCCTCATATTCTTCGAACAAAGATGGAGAAAGAGTTTCTTGAACTAAAGCAAAGGGATGATGAATCTGTTGGTATATATGAAGCGAATTTTACAAGACTTGCAAGGTATGAATCTGGCATTATCATCCAACCTGAAAGTAAAGTTGATCGATTTTTCAGTGGCTTAAAACCAAGTCTTCGAAGGAAATTAGCTATAAGAGACTTCAGTAGCTATGAAGAAATTGTGCGTTATGCTATCAAGGTAGAAATGGAAGTTGGTGTTACATATCCATCTCATGGTTTTGACAAAAAACGAAAGATGGAGTTCAAGGAGAAATCTCAGAATAATGGTGAAAAGAAGATGAATGTTTCCTTATGCACAAAGTGTGGAAAGAAGCATGGTGGAGATTGTCTTAAAGGGACTAGAAAATGTTTTAAGTGTGGAAAAGAAGGTCACCGAGCAGCTGAGTGTCGAAGTAATGGAAAAAGGGTTTCTAATGATGTGAATAAATCAAACACTGTAGAGAACGCACCACCAACACTTCAATGCTTCAAGTGCAAGGAAATGAGGCATTATGCTAATAAATGCCCTAATCCAAGGTTTAGTGATGATCAACATGAGCAACCACTGAAGGCAAAGGACAAAGGGAATTCACATGCGATCACTATTGGCAATGTTGAATATGACAACGATGTGGTGGAATGATTAAGTGTTTATGTAATGGGATTTCGAAATAATGTTGTATCATTGAGTATTGCAATATTTATTGATGTGGTATTCAAAGTGATTGATATATTTTGATAATGAAGGGAAAACGAGAAAATGAAATGTTTAATAGTATTCATGAGCTCATGATTAATATAAGGACTAAGTGATATCATGGTTTGAGTATATACAATTTTGAGGATTTTGGTATGTGGAAGGTGTTAACTTTTAACTACATTCAAGTTTTCACTATGGTTCAATGGGTATTCAAGAGAATACATGATTAAGGCCTTTGAATGTTTGGAATGTGACCAACAAGACATATATATGGGGATTAACGATAGTATTAAATCTCTGGTAATCGTTTTCACTATATTATGAGAGTGGACTGCAGTATTATGGATAAGCCTAAAGATTAGAATGGATTATGTTGGAAATAAGTTAGTATTGTTTAAGGATAGAAGGTTTTTGATATTATTGATGGGATGTTATAGTAATATAGTTTTAGAAAAAGGACAACCTGCAGGACGGGCGACAGCCCATCGCGTCGGACAAGGCTGTGGGAATCGAACCCACAACCGAAGTGCGACTGGCCTTTATCGCCTACCACTGGCCTACAGGAAGTCCCTGTTTAGTAGAAACTAGTTTTATTATATTAAGCAGTATGATATATGAAGTATAAGTCCATTTTAGGAACCATATATGATTAATCTCACTATAGACCGACTTATGTATATAATTTTTGCTAACCTTTTGTTTGAGACAGATGGAATGACCCGTCATTCTATCACATAATCTGCTAACACTTCACGAATAACAAATTCAACTTCATTTATTTAAGAGATGAAGTGGAAATTGTTCAAGGCACGAACAACAGTGAGATTGTACCAAAATAAAGTAAGTATTTATTCTAATTCAAATTTTCAACTTTAGGGAAATGATCTTGAAAACCAAAAATGTTGTCCTAGTGATGTTATACCTGATGAATCAGATGGTACCTTATATCATCACAAATCTATGGATTTGTGATTACTGGCTTTTCCATAGCCATGTTCTCTACCACTCTCCATCAGAACATGATGGTTAGATTTCTCTTCTATATCCATATTTTTACCTATGTGGAAACCCAGCGATTAGTTTATTTGGGTAATCGTTACATTTCATACTTTAGTTTTTAAAGCCAAGTTTTGGTATTCCTTTTTACGATGTGGGATTCTATTAAAGAAACTTTCGAATAGTAAACCATTTATAACCCCGACGAATTTCGAGGGCGAAATTCATTTTAAGGGGGGTAGAATGTAACAGCCCGAGATTTTATGAAAAATATTCTTTTTATTTCACTAATGTCTTGTGTTGTACGCTACACCAAAAGGAGCTTGCACAACACGCATCCTTGACTTTCCTTTCATTACACGCAATCGCGACCTTCCTCGATAGCGTGTGTAGTACGCAATAACGAGTTTCACTAAACAGCGATATGCTATTAAAATGTTATTAAAACTAGCCGTTATGAATAGTAATAACCACTTTTTGAAATTTTGTAAATTTTATTTTTCAAAATGGATTTCATTTTTGGATTCGGAGTATCGAATTTAGCCTAAGGTGAAATTTTGGTACATTTCGGATAACTTTCATATTCTGATGAATAGTGAAAATTATTAAATTTTAATTAAAAACAACTTTTTTAATAGAAATAATTAATAGTGATAAATTATTAATTTGAGTGGTTTTAAAGTATATTTAGAATATATTTTTACAATTTAATACAATGTTGGTCATTGGTTTTAATTTGACATTTAAACCAGACATAATCAAGTGTCAATCTTTTGGTAGATATTGTTTCTTAAAAACACGCTATTTGTTTTAACAGCGGGATTTAATTATAAAAATAATTAATGAAACTTCTATGTTATGAATTTGGTAAAATAGACTTTATTTTTTAATTCGGAATATAAAATATAGATTAGGATGAAATTTTGGCATTGTTCTGAAAAACATCAATTTTTGATGAATAGTGAAACTACTAAGTGGTAGTTAAAAAACTGAATTTTTCATAAAACTTAATTTTACCGCTTCTGTGAATGGAATTTCAAAAATCCGAGAGACACGGTTGATGTCAGTAAGTAAAATGTGGTTCAATGAGATGAAAATAATATTTTGGTGAATAGTAACTTTTTACTTTTTTTACCGCGGTTAATAGTAAATAGGGTAACTAAGGGTAAATATGATATTACTATTACCCTAACACATGTCCTAATTCTATTGGATAAGTGTAATTCGACCAAAAACAACCTTATGAATAAAATATGACCATTTAGGCCCACTTGGATTAGATTAGGACATTTATTATTAATTTATTTAAAGAAGGGTTAAAATAGTTAAAATCAAAGTTTAATAAGTAAATCATTTTTAATATGGGGTTATACATAAGATAAATTCGACTATAAATATTAATTAGAAAGATAAAAAGATTTCCTACATAATGGTAGTTTATTTGTAATTTTTAGACATTAAATAATTTAATTTATTTATGACACAATGATGATGCAGTAATTATCTTATTAATGAAATATTGACATAATTGATGTTATAAACACCAAAATAAATGTAATTTGAGACTTTTTATGAATTACACTAATTTTCTAGGTTACTATGATATATTAGTGTTGATTTAATCAACTTGGTTTGAAAATATAATTCTGTTATGACTTTCACAAAAATCATATATCAAATAGTGTCAAAATTGACACAAAATAGTTTTTAAATCAAATATTATATTATTAATTGTTATTTTATTCATACAAATCTAAGGTTCGGCCAAATGACTTAGATAAGGATATATATATTAATAATAAACAATTTGGGGTTCGTTTGGCATGTTATAGTAAGTGTATTAACCATATAGTGAAAGAAAACAAAAAGACACGGTAAAAGTTAAATTATTTAACTTAGAGTTAAATCTAATTGATAAGGTTAAAATAATACCCTAAACTTGTATAAATCTTATTGGTTGATAGGATTTCGACCCTTCCCCACTTTAGCTTCGAAATAAGACCCTTTGGAACCATTATAAACCGATTTTGAATTTAATATAAAATAATATTTTGAGATATTCCTAAGGTGCCCCTCTCCCCCCTTATAAAAGGGCACCTCCTCCCCCTCCTCCTCACACCAATTTGAGCACTCAAGCTCGGCCAACCCCTGCCATTTTCTCCTCTCCTCTTCCCTATAATAATCCTAGAGGTCCTGGTCTTCTTCAAAGACCAATCTTAGTTCCCTAAGTGGAGAATTCAAAGAGGCGTTCCAAAGAAGAGGTAATATCCATTACCGATCTTTTCAATTTCTTTCTTCTTCAACTTCTTCTTCTTTAGTTGTTTCATGATAAAGTAATAACATCAGTATTACTTACATACTGATATGTTATTATAAATATGAAACAACCCTAATTCACCTTCTATCCATCCTACGGAAAAATGAAATCACCGCGCGTGCGTACGTACGAAATACCGTCTCCACGCCGTGGTGTAATCTATTTTCCACCACCACCTTACAAGGATGGGTATAATGGTGTAATGAGTAACTATTTATGATTATTATAAAGTAATATTGATACTGAAATAATATACATATACTCCAATACAATTCCACGATCATAGGAATGATATCATCACTCGTGCGTACGTACGGAATACCGTCTCCACGATGTGATGCGACTCGTTCTACATGATCATCATTACATAGTAATTATATAAATGAATTGAATGAATAAATATGATATATGTTACACTAATACCATTCTGGATATAAGGTATCTATAACCTTAAAAGAAGAATAAGAATTTATTCGACAAAACACGCATAAGAACAAAAGGCAATAAAGACCCGAGTAACAAGTAACAATGAAATATTACTAATAAGAAGCTAAGAATATGACCATATATGATATCATATCAATATGTATGATTCTGGAATAAGTCAATAACATTATTTAAACCATTATACAGGAGATTCGGACACATACAAAGCAAATCGGACCTAAGGTAAGGGAAATATCACAATCTCATTTTTATCCGAGATTGTTTATTCATAAGTATTTATTGGGGTGTATTTTATCATCCACATCCATGTTTCCTCAATATGTAATATTATTTCCATCCACCTACAATTGTTTAAATCCAATTTTACCCTTTGGTGAATTTTAGTAAAAGATAAGAAAGGAATCTTTTGTCGTTTTTCGTACGAGGTACTTTTTGACTTTTCCGACAAAAGTACAAAGAATGTTTTTTTAAATTATACGGCATGAATGGATTTCAAAAAAAAAATTATTTCCAAGAAACTTCCTTTACAAGTTTTCAAGTTTATTTTTAATCAAATTCTTTTATTTTAAAGTCGTATGACATGTTATGAAACGAAAAATGTTTTTGAAGAAGAAAGGATATTTTCCTCAAGAATGGAGTTCAAGTGTTTTATCAAAATTATTTTCCATATAAGATAATAAAGGGTTCTGTTTTTATCCCTATTATTACATTTATTTGATTATGTTTTGCGGGAATTATTTTTATTAAGTCATTTACCTTATATGATTTGTTTTATGATGTCATGATATTTCAAGAATCCCATTTTTGTTACATGTGTTATGCGATGATGTATGATTTATGATTATGTGGCACACATAAGAAAGGATTAATTATAAGATGGGTGGGACCTATATCTCCCTCCAATGCATTGGGTAAAGATTTTATATCTCATGAGATAGACAGGGCTGGAATGGTAGGTTATACCGGTTCAGTGAAACAGGACTGAAACGAGGGTTACTCGATTCAGAAAGGGACTTTGTCCACTAAGATAGTCTTGGCAATGAGTCTTGACTAACAAGAAATGATTCTCTATGATTATGTGTGAATGCCACAAAGTTTCATGTTTTAAGTTATGATTATTGTGATTACATTTCACTGCCATGATTTATCCCATGTTATGAAATTTTGATCTCTTTTGCAGGTTAAGATTTCCAAAAGTTATGTGCTTGTGTATATGATGTGATTGATATTTCTTTTGTTTACCCTTACTGAGCATTTGAGCTCACCCTTTTATGTTTTCTTTTCCCCAGGATATAAAGAAAGGTTTTAGGTTAAAAAAAAGGGAAGATCTTTATGGGAGATATTGAAGATCTTTCACCACGATTAGAAGATTACGTTTCGAGTTTCCAAAGACACTAAACTATTACGATCCTTGTGTGTGTGTTTTTGTTATGTACTAAGTATTCCGCAAAAGTAATGTAATGTCAATGTACGTCAAGCTTCGGGTCTCTACAGTTGGTATCAGAGGAAAGGTTTAGTCAACCTTTGGAAACTAGGATGCGAGAACTTTAGTGAGATCCCTTGAGATATTTCTAAGGTATGTCTAGGGATGTCTCTAAGGTTAAGTATGCGTATAGGTTATAGTACTAGAATTACGCTAACGATCATAGAATTAAACCTAAGATGTTAGATATTGAAGGTACTCCCCCTTTATTATGTTGTTTTCCCTAGCATGATTTTTGCCTCTCACACTATTCTTTTTGGGTTTTAGATGATGGCTGGAACCCGAAGGAACCGTGTTGATCAATGCAATGGACAATGCAATGATTGTCCTCCTGAACAAACAAATGTTATGGGAGATGGAGTGCAAAATCTTATTGCTATACTTACACAAGCTATGAATCATTCTGGACTTCCAAATGAGTAGAGAAGGGAACAATATTCTATTGAGTCCTTCATGAGGCAACGTCCACCTTCTTTCAGTGGGTCTTCTGATCCACTTGTTTCTGAACAATGGATCAATACCACTGAAAAGATATTTTCAGTTCTTCAATGTTCTGAACATGATAAAGTCATCTTAGCAGTATATCGTTTGGAAGGTGAAGCTGATCAATGGTGGAATCTTATCAAGAATACAAGGCAAAGAGATGAAATTGAGTCCATGGAATGGGACGAGTTAAAGAACTTATTTTACAATAAGTACTTCCCTCGTATTCTTCGAACAAAGATGGAGAAAGAGTTTCTTGAACTAAAGCAAAGGGATGATGAATCTGTTGGTATATACGAAGCGAATTTTACAAGACTTGCAAGGTATGAATCTGGCATTATCATCCAACCTGAAAGTAAAGTTGATCGATTTTTCAGTGGCTTAAAACCAAGTCTTCGAAGGGAATTAGCTATAAGAGACTTCAGTAGCTATGAAGAAATTGTGCGTTGTGCTATCAAGGTAGAAATGGAAGTTGGTGTTACATATCCATCTCATGGTTTTGACAAAAAAAGAAAGATGGAGTTCAAGGAGAAATCTCAGAATAATGGTGAAAAGAAGATGAATGTTTCCTTATGCACAAAGTGTGGAAAGAAGCATGGTGGAGATTGTCTTAAAGGGACTAGAAAATGTTTTAAGTGTGGAAAAGAAGGTCATCGAGCAGCTGAGTGTCGAAGTAATGGAAAAAGGGTTTCTAATGATGTGAATAAATCAAACACTACAGAGAACGCACCACCAACACTTCAATGCTTCAAGTGCAAGGAAATGGGGCATTATGCTTATAAATGCCCTAATCCAAGGGTTAGTGATGATCAACATGAGCAACCACTGAAGGCAAAGGACAAAGGGAAGTCACATGCGATCACTATTGGCAATGTTGAACATGACAATGATGTGGTGGAATGATTAAGTGTTTATGTAATGGGATTTTGAAATAATGTTGTATCATTGAGTATTGCAATATTTATTGATGTGGTATTCAAAGTGATTGATATATTTTGATAATGAAGGGAAAACGAGAAAATGAAATGTTTAATAGTATTCATGAGCTCATGATTAATATAAGGACTAAGTGATATCATGGTTTGAGTATATACAATTTTGAGTATTTTGGTATGTGAAAGGTGTTAACTTTTAACTACATTCAAGTTTTCACTATGGTTCAATGGGTATTCAAGAGAATACATGATTAAGGCCTTTGAATGTTTGGAATGTGACCAACAAGACATATATATGGGGATTAACGATAGTATTAAATCTCTGGTAATCGTTTTCACTATATTATGAGAGTGGACTGCAGTATTATGGATAAGCCTAAAGATTAGAATGGATTATGTTGGACATAAGTTAGTATTGTTTAAGGATAGAAGTTTTTTCGATATTATTGATGGGATGTTATAGTAATATAGTTTTAGAAAAAGGACAACCTGCAGGACGGGCGACAGCCCATCGCGTCGGACAAGGCTGTGGGAATCGAACCCACAACCGAAGTGCGACTGGCCTTTATCGCCTACCACTGGCCTACAGGAAGTCCCTGTTTAGTAGAAACTAGTTTTATTATATTAAGCAGTATGATATATGAAGTATAAGTCCATTTTAGGAACCATATATGATTAATCTCACTATAGACCGACTTATGTATATAATTTTTGCTAACCTTTTGTTTGAGACAGATGGAATGACCCGTCATTCTATCACATAATCTGCTAACACTTCACGAATAACAAATTCAACTTCATTTATTTAAGAGATGAAGTGGAAATTGTTCAAGGCACGAACAACAGTGAGATTGTACCAAAATAAAGTAAGTATTTATTCTAATTCAAATTTTCAACTTTAGGGAAATGATCTTGAAAACCAAAAATGTTGTCCTAGTGATCTTATACCCGATGAATCAGATGGTACCTTATATCATCACAAATCTATGGATTTGTGATTACTGGATTTTCCATAGCCATGTTCTCTACCACTCTCCATCAGAACATGATGGTTAGATTTCTCTTCTATATCCATATTTTTACCTATGTGGAAACCCAGCGATTAGTTTATTTGGGTAATCGTTACATTTCATACTTTAGTTTTTAAAGCCAAGTTTTGGTATTCCTTTTTACGATGTGGGATTCTATTAAAGAAACTTTCGAATAGTAAACCATTTATAACCCCGACGAATTTCGAGGGCGAAATTCATTTTAAGGGGGGTAGAATGTAACAGCCCGAGATTTTATGAAAAATATTCTTTTTATTTCACTAATGTCTTGTGTTGTACGCTACACCAAAAGGAGCTTGCACAACACACATCCTTGACTTGCCTTGCATTACACGCAATCGCGACCTTCCTCGATAGCGTGTGTAGTACGCAATAACGAGTTTCACTAAACAGCGATATGCTATTAAAATGTTATTAAAACCAGCCGTTATGAATAGTAATAACCACTTTTTGAAATTTTGTAAATTTTATTTTTCAAAATGGATTTCATTTTTGGATTCGGAGTATCGAATTTAGACTAAGGTGAAATTTTGGTACATTTCGGATAACTTTCATATTCTGATGAATAGTGAAAATTACTAAATTTTAATTAAAAACAACTTTTTTAATCGAAATAATTAAAAGTGATAAATTATTAATTTGAGTGGTTTTAAAGTATATTTAGAATATATTTTTACAATTTAATACAATGATGGTCATTGGTTGTAATTTCACATTTAAACCAGACATAATCAAGTGTCAATCTTTTGGTAGATATTGTTTCTTAAAAACACGCTATTTGTTTTAACAGCGGGATTTAATTATAAAAATAATTAATGAAACTTCTATGTTATGAATTTGGTAAAATAGACTTTATTTTTTAATTCGGAATATAAAATATAGCTTAGGATGAAATTTTGGCATTGTTCTGAAAAACATCAATTTTTGATGAATAGTGAAACTACTAAGTGGTAGTTAAAAAACTGAATTTTTCATAAAACTTAATTTTACCGCTTCTGTGAATGGAATTTCAAAAATCCGAGAGACACGGTTGATGTCAGTAAGTAAAATGTGGTTCAATGAGATGAAAATAATTTTTTGGTGAATATTAACTTTTTACTTTTTTTACTGCGGTTAATAGTAAATAGGGTAACTAAGGGTAAATATGATATTACTATTACCCTAAAACATGTTTTAATTCTATTGGATAAGTGTAATTCGACCAAAAACAACCTTATGAATAAAATATGACCATTTAGGCCCACTTGGATTAGATTAGGACATTTATTATTAATTTATTTTAAGAAGGGTTAAAATAGTTAAAATCAAAGTTTAATAAGTAAATCATTTTTAATATGGGGTTATACATAAGATAAATTCGACTATAAATATTAATTAGAAAGATAAAAAGATTTCCTACATAATGGTATTTTATTTGTAATTTTTAGACATTAAATAATTTAATTTATTTATGACACAATGATGCTGCAGTAATTATCTTATTAATGAAATATTGACATAATTGATGTTATAAACACCAAAATAAATGTAATTTGAGACTTTTTATGAATTCCACTAATTTTCTAGGTTACTATGATATATTAGTGTGGATTTAATCAACTTGGTTCGAACATATAATTCTGTTATGACTTTCACAAAAATCATATATCAAATAGTGTCAAAATTGACACAAAATAGTTTTTAAATCAAATATTATATTATTAATTGTTATTTTATTCCTAAAAATCTAATGTTCGGCCAAATGACTTAGATAAGGATATATATATTAATAATAAACAATTTGGGGTTCGTTTGGCATGTTATAGTAAGTGTATTAACCATATAGTGAAAGAAAACAAAAAGACACGGTAAAAGTTAAATTATTTAACTTAGAGTTAAATCTAATTGATAAGGTTAAAATAATACCCTAAACTTGTCTAAATCTTATTGGTTGATAGGATTTCGACCCTTCCCCACTTTAGATTCGAAATAAGACCCTTTGGAACCATTATAAACCGATTTTGACTTTAATATAAAATAATATTTTGAGATATTCCTAAGGTGCCCCTCTCCCCCCTTATAAAAGGGCACCTCCTCCCCCTCCTCCTCACACCAATTTGAGCACTCAAGCTCGGCCAACCCCTGCCATTTTCTCCTCTCCACTTCCCTAGAATAATCCTAGATGTCCTGGTATTCTTCAAAGACCAATCTTAGTTCCCTAAGTGGAGAATTCAAAGAGGCGTTCCAAAGAAGAGGTAATATCCATTACCGATCTTTTCAATTTATTTCTTCTTCAACTTCTTCTTCTTTAGTTGTTTCATGATAAAGTAATAACATCAGTATTACTTACATACTGATATGTTATTATAAAAATGAAACAACCCTAATTCACCTTCTATCCATCCTACGGAAAAATGAAATCACCGCGCGTGCGTACGTACGGAATACCATCTCCACGCCGTGGTGTAATCTATTTTCCACCACCACCTTACAAGGATGGGTATAATGGTGTAATGAGTAACTATTTATGATTATTATAAAGTAATATTGATACTGAAATAATATACATATACTCCAATACAATTCCACGATCATAGGAATGATATCATCACTCGTGCGTACGTACGGAATACCGTCTCCACGATGTGATGCGACTCGTTCTACATGATCATCATTACATAGTAATTATATAAATCAATTGAATGAATAAATATGATATATGTTACACTAATACCATTCTGGATATAAGGTATCTATAACCTTAAAAGAATAATAAGAATTTATTCGACAAAACACGCATAAGAACAAAAGGCAATAAAGACCCGAGTAACAAGTAACAATGAAATATTACTAATAAGAAGCTAAGAATATGACTATATATGATATCATATCAATATGTATGATTCTGGAATAAGTCAATAACATTATTTAAACCATTATACAGGAGATTCGGACACATACAAAGCAAATCGGACCTAAGGTAAGGGAAATATCACAATCTCATTTTTATCCGAGATTGTTTATTCGTAAGTATTTATTGGGGTGTATTTTATCATCCACATCCATGTTTCCTCAATATATAATATTATTTCCATCCAACTACAATTGTTTAAATCCAATTTTACCCTTTGGTGAATTTTAGTAAAAGATAAGAAAGGAATATTTTGTCGTTTTTCGTACGAGTTACTTTTTGACTTTTCCGACAAAAGTACAAAGAATGTTTTTTTAACTTATACGGCATGAATGGATTTCAAAAAAAAATTATTTCCAAGAAACTTCCTTTACAAGTTTTCAAGTTTATTTTTAATCAAATTCTTTTATTTTAAAGTCGTATGACATGTTATGAAACGAAAAATGTTTTTGAAGAAGAAAGGATATTTTCCTCAAGAATGGAGTTCAAGTGTTTTATCAAAATTATTTTCCATATAAGATAATAAAGGGTTATGTTTTTATCCCTATTATTACATTGATTTTATTATGTTTTGCGGGAATTATTTTTATTAAGTCATTTACCTTATATGATTTGTTTTATGATGTCATGATATTTCAAGAATCCCATTTTTGTTACATGTGTTATGCGATGATGTATGATTTATGATTATGTGGAACACATAAGAAAGGATTCATTATAAGATGGGTGGGACCTATATCTCCCTCCAATGCATTGGGTAAAGATTTTATATCTCATGAGACAGACAGGGCTGGAACGGTAGGTTATACCGGTTCAGTGAAACAGGACTGAAACGAGGGTTACTCGATTCAGAAAGGGACTTTGTCCACTAAGATAGTCTTGGAAATGAGTCTTGACTAACAAGAAATGATTATCTATGATTATGTGTGAATGCCACAAAGTTTCATGTTTTAAGTTATGATTATTGTGATTACATTTTACTGCCATGATTTATCCCATGTTATGAAATTTTGATCTCTTTTGCAGGTTAAGATTTCCAAAAGTTATGTGCTTGTGTATATGATGTGATTGATATTTCTTTTGTTTACCCTTACTGAGCATTTGAGCTCACCCTTTTATGTTTTCTTTTGCCCAGGATATAAAGAAAGGTTTTAGGTTAAAAAAAAGGGAAGATCTTTATGGGAGATATTGAAGATCTTTCACCACGATTAGAAGATTACGTTCCGAGTTTCCAAAGACACTAAACTATTACGATCCTTGTGTGTGTGTTTTTGTTATGTACTAAGTATTCCGCAAAAGTAATGTAATGTCAATGTACGTCAAGCTTCAGGTCTCTACAGTGAGTAAAAC
This sequence comes from Viscum album, assembly GCA_963277665.1. Classification (NCBI taxonomy): domain Eukaryota; kingdom Viridiplantae; phylum Streptophyta; class Magnoliopsida; order Santalales; family Viscaceae; genus Viscum; species Viscum album. Next base: position 2,046,841,103 of record OY728119.1, read on the forward strand.
TCAATAGGCTAACAACCACAATTTCTAAACAACACTTCTTGAATATATATAGTTCAGGTAATAAAATGATAAACTAGGGTATTAATTTAATAAATAAATACCACACATGAAATAAACTTTCTAACCCTAGAGCTCTTGAATGACATCCTAGGTTAGAAAAATCTACTTTGGATCCATGCCAAAATCTCTATCAAGACGGAGATTCTATTTTTATAGGATGAATCATCCAAACTACTGGATGATCCTCTTATGTCTTACCAAATTGCTAGTATCATGTCTCAAGTAACCTAATGGCATCCATGAAAATTCCCATAATGGAGTATCTTATGTATTTCTAAGGTGTACATTGCTAAGGGTCTAATCTCATATCATCTCATCTCATATAGGGATCCATGAAAATTCCCATGTTGGAGTCTCTCACATCTTCCCATGTTCACATCACAAGGGGATAATCTCAGCTCATATAAACTGGCAGATTCTTCTACATTAGGATGAATCAATAATGAAGTGTCTCACCAGTTAGTAATCAATCCCTTAGGCATCATGTCAGTAATATCAATGAAAAGAAACCAAAAAATATAATTTATCACAATTCAAATATTATTCCGAGTTGGCCAAAATATCCAGTTATCAAATAACAAGGAATTTATCCTTTGTTGGTAGACACTCCTATGTCAGGATGAAACACCAATATGAAAAGTTGGGTTACTATTTACTATAAATTATATACTATGCCAAAATCATGTTTTCAAGACTGCCAGTTCATTATGGTTCAAGGGTAGGCTCTCCTCACAGGATTCCTCAAGCCCTATATCAATGACAAATGACCATATGAGATCCAATGGAAGGTTTAAGCATATGAACCTCATTAATTAGTTATTAATCTATTTAGGAAGGCTGCGTTCATAGTGCGTTGACATGATCACATATATTTCATATACCAAAGAGAAGAAATAAACATTTAGGGAGTTTTTCTAAACCGCCAACTTCAAAAGTAGAGTAGAATTCAAAAAATATCAATGTGTGAGGTAAGGATAGGTTCCTCCTTTATTTCCTTCAATTACAATAAGGAAAATTTGTTAACACATATTTGATCCAGTTAGGATGTCTTGATCTAGGGTTCTATACATGGGAAAAACCAATGAGATGAGAGGGAGGATAAAGATAGAGGCTTATTTTTAACTCTTGATCTAGAACATGATGATTGAATAGAATAATATTTTGGTTCAAAGAGTAAGTCTCATTCATTACCATTGTAAGGTATAAAAGTTTGAGAGAGGAGGGGAGATCATATTATCAGAATTCACAATAGGCTGCTGAAGGGTTACAAATTAGATAATCATGGAACATTTTTGATGTGAATAGATGATTCATGTCATAAACTTTCCCATTACCATATATTCTAAAAAAATCATCTCTTAGAATAAAAACACAATAAAAACTAATTTTACACCTTAAATAAGACTTACAACACAAACCTATGATTAACGTCTTTCCCTGAAAAACTTATAGACTTCATTGGTTTTAGACTTCATTGGTTTTACAGGTTCATCCCCCTTGATAAATTTATGTTGTAAATATATAATTTACACCACATATTTACTCCACAACTTTCCCTTATGAAACTCTGAAGTACTCACCCTGAACCTTTATATATTTACCCACTAAGGCTCAAAAAAATACAATCAGACCCCAAAAGGTTAATAAAAACTTAAAGAGAGACATACCTAGAAAAGATGATATATCACACTATAGGTTATTCAATTTCAGAGGATAATATTGTAAGCACAAAAAAGTGATGATCAAGAAATTATTATGTAGTAGAGAAAATACTATGAGTATCATATATATTCTTCTTATCTTTTATATATATTTTCAAGAATCTGTGTGATCTCTTTTTTATCTCCTATTTTTGAATCTGAACTAAGAAAACTTATTAATACCAATGATTGAGAGAATAATCCTTTTCAAAATCTAAAGTGATAAGATCTTAATTAACATGTGACCTTCTTTTCCAAATAAGGCGTGAACACAGATTAAAAATATAGAATATTTCATCTTCATCAGATTTTTCTATTAATGGAAAAGAGTTACACTACCCAAATCCACCTTTCCTTATTTTTACATCTTATTTTCTAATGTACATAAAAGAAAAAGTTTAATTTTCCAAAGATATGAAAATGGTAGAGTATATCTAAATGAAACTCTAACTCTAAGAAAATAATATTGATCCTCCATAAGATGAATCGATCTGTATAAGATAAAATATTGGAAGCACTATTCCTATAAGATAATTTCAGTGTTGAAAGATAAGAAACATACGTAAGATAAAAACACTTTTTATATCTTTGAATTCTCCAGTGCATAAGATAATTGATATGGATTTACTTTTTCCATAAGATGATTCTTATTCATAGGAAAAAATGATCCTGTATAAGATTAATGGTTCATCAACACTTAAACTTCGTAATCTCATAAGATAAAAATATTGACTGTAAGATAATTACCTTTTCATATGGAGTCATCATCTTTTATAAGATAATATTCAATTACTACAAGAAAAATGACTTATTATATGGTTTCATTAATTCCCATAAGATAATTATAGATTGGTGTCAGATAAAGGATTTAGTAGAATACTTATTCATTCATAAAAAAATTTAATCATGAATTTCCTTTTCATAAGATAATTCATTTACACATTCCTTTTCATAAGATAATTCTTCTATGACATAGGATAATTTTATTACATTTCTCATTCATAAGAAAATTACTTTATCTCAAATTAAATTCCAATCAAAGTACTAAGTTCACTTTGTAAGAGATTTCTTTGAAGTATAAGATAAAATACTCTATTTAGGATGAATTCCATTGACATATAAACCACATAATATAAATTAATTTGGAATTTATTTATCTACCAACTCATGTATTTTAAATAGATTTAAAATTTGGATAAGATAAAAACCTGAAATGATTAAGATAAATTCATCAGAAAAATAAATAGGGATTTTATAATCATAAAAAAACATAAAGTATTGAGATATTTTTGACCAACATAAGTCTTTACAACATATTTATGATATACCAATTCATATCCATCCAAAATTAAGATTTTTATTTCAAAATAGGAAAGAAAGAAGTACAATACATGGGACTTCATCTCGGGAGGCCAGAAATAATGAATCCTCAGAGCATCACCCCTAACCAGGTTCACCCCCTCCAGTTTAAAAAGCGAGACATTAGAATAACAAACCAAAGGATATTCCGGGACTGCAAGGGAGGCCAAGTAGTCTGCCACTTTGTTTTCTTCATGCCAAGTATGAGTGACCCTAACTCTGTCCGAGAGGAGAGACTTACATTGTCTGATAGTATAGGTGATCGACCACAGTGTGATACCCCTTCCCAGCAAGGCATCGTGGACAATATTTGAATCTATTTCAACCTGTGCGATGCTGAGGTTCCTCTGCTTACACACCGACAACCCTGTGAGCACTGCAAGGGCCTCCGCCCAGAACGAATTACCACTACCATAATAAGCCGAGAAAGCCAAGGCCACACTTCCACTATGATCACGTAAGACCCCACCACCACACATGACCTCCGTGACATAGGAACCATCAATATTTATCTTAAAACCTTCCTCAGGAGGCAACCAACGGATCCAGATCCCCTGTAACCTGGAACCATTCCTCCTAGACTCAGTAAGCAGAGACTGCAAACAACGAAATAGAGATGCCTCCTTCCCAATAACCACCATGCCAACCAGGTAAAACAATATGCATCTGGTTCTGGCCACCACCTCCCTCCCTGTAGACGACATCCCTTGATACTTAGCACGATTTCTAGCTTTCCATAGTATCTAGTAGCCTGCTTTGAAAAAAAGGCCCGTGCCTCAGTCTATCTTATACTATCACTTATTCCTTGGAACCATTGCACCAATAAACTCTCATAGTTACCAGCATGAAAGGAAAAACCAGCAAGCCCCCCAAAGAATCTCCAAACCTCACGGGCCCAATCTCCCTTGAAGAAAATACGATCCATGCTCTCCTCCTTCCTGAACTCTCAGAAATGGAAATAAGAGACCATAATAATACTCATCCTTTTGATGTTATCATCCGATAGAATAACATTATACTGAAACCACCAAGTAAAGAAGTTAATCATTACGAGAATACTCTTTCACCAGACCACCCTGTTCCAGCTCACGCTCTCCTAAGGACCTCCAAAACTAGTGCTTCTTCGAAAATCATTGACATTGAACCTTCTTGAACATGAGGGGGTATAAAAACACCTATCCTTATCAGATTTAAGAATGATAGAGTCATAAACATTCTATTGAGAGGAATCTAGGATCGATCTGAAAAACAGAGGGTGCGAACTAGCCTCTTTGAAGGTGATAAATGGAGCCGGGCACCCCAGATAACTCAGAACCTTCCTCGACCAGTTCTGCTTCCAGAAGAGGACACTCCCCTCCCCAACAATCCATTGAGAATGAAGAAGAATCATTGGAATGATATTACACAGCGCAGCCCATAGAGACACCTCTCCTCCCAAAGGACGAGTTGCGCCTGTTGTGTATCTCTGATCCATGCTTCTCCCCCACAGTGTACATTCCTCGACAATTTCCCATGCAAGCTTGTCATGTACCCCATGTACTGCCTCCGCCATACTCCTGAAATTGATTCCTCCTTCCCCAAATGGCAAAGCCATATTCCCCCACGCAACCCACATATTTTTATTTTCCAACAAGGCATCCTAGATAAACCGAGCCATGATTCTATCCATGGTCCTGATGACCCACTTTGGCACACTCGTAGAAGCCATAGCATGCACCGGTACCGCAGACAGCACGCTTTTCACCAAGGTGATTCACCCCCAAATGATAAAAAATGATTTTTCCAGTCCAAAATGCAGGCCATCATCCTATCCACCACTTTGTCGAAATCCCTGGTTCGCAGCCTACCAGATGAAACCGGTGTACCCAGGTATTCCATAGGGAAAGAGCCCTTCCCCATTCCCAGCTCACCGCTCAACCTGTTCACCCTCCCTACACCACAAGAACCAGAAATATAAAAACTAATCTTCTCCCTATTAACAATATACCCACTTAATCGGAAATACTCCTCCAATATTTTGTTAAAATCCCAAATCGACCTCCTTCCAGCATTCATGAAGATGATAGTATCATCTGCATACATTAATTGTTAGATAGAAAGACTTCCATGTTTCCTCCTGAAAGGGAGAATCTACCCATTAACAAAACCTTTATTAATAATCCTACTAAGGGTGTCCTGCATCAGTATAAATATACTCAGAGATAACATATCACCTTTCCGAAGACCCCACATAGATTTAAAGAAACCATGCGTTCTCCCCATGAAGGACACCACCAAACATGGTGAGAAAACACACCTGAAAACTATATCGCATTCCCACTTTGAGAAACCCATCTTGGAGAGAACCCTGTTTATAAATCCCTATTACAACATATCATATTCCTTGTTCGTATCAATCTTGATTGCCACGTTATAACCATGAGATTTCTTGTTCAGATCCCTTATCATCTCCTAAGCCATCGCCATGGCCCCCTGTATCGATCGATCATGCACAAAACCGTGTTTCTTCATGGAGACCCACCAAGGTAGACAACATGACAGCCTTTTATTGATCACACTAGCCAAAAATTTATATGAGAATTTGCACAAGCCAATCAGTCAGTAATGATTGAGAGAAGAGGGGGCTTTAGTCTTCGGCAAGAGAATCAAAGAAGTGGCAGCCACAATCTGAGGGATGATCCCTCCATGAAAGAAATCCTCTATGGCCCGAACTAGATCCCCTTTAACCACCTCCCATGTACCCCTGTAGAAAGATCCTAGAAACCTGTCAGGACGAGGTGCACTATCCAGATTCAGACTCCACCCGACCTCCTTCACCTCCTCCTCCTCGGGGATTCTTTCAAGAATCTCATTATCCTATTCAGAGACAATATTTGGAATCGAATCCCATAAACAAGCCTCCCCAGAGGGATACCCCCGAGGCATACCGACACTCGGGCCTGCCATAAGGTCTTTAAAAAATGTCAAATCCAAACCCCCAACCACCTCTCTATCATCCGAAAACGACCCATCCTCCAGCGCTAGGTTGGGATTCACCATTTGCCTCTTATCCTTAAGACATGCATGGAAATGGGCAGTATTCTTGTCCCCTTTCTTGATCCACTTTATCCTAGAATGATCCCACACCCTATGCTCTTGAGCCACCAGTAACTCCTTCAAAGATTTCTTTTTATCTAAAAGTTCCTCAAACAAAGCATCGTCCCAACAACCTTCTAGACCAGATTCTAGATTCTCAATGTCCTGTTTAAGGATATACAGACCCCTATCCCATGGGGGAAGAGAAACAACCCATATCAAGAGGGCCTGCTTCAACCGCCTCAGTTTATGGTGAAAATCCACCCACAAAAAACCCCACGACGGTTCACTCCAGGTCTATGACACCACATGGTGGAAATCCGGGTTTCCCACCCACTAACTGGAAAACCTGAAACACTCCTGAGTGGCCTCCAACCTACCGAGTGAGAGAAGAAGTGGAGTGTGATCAGAGATGCTTCACGTCAGATGCCTAACCTTCATGTCTGGAAACTTGTCGATGGAATGCACATTATCCATGAACCGTTCAAGCCTGCTCCAGCTACGTCTGTCCCCCTTTGGATTGTTGCACCATGTGAAAGGGTCTCCAGAGAACCCCACGTCCATGAGACCCTCACCCGCCATGCATTGAACGAAGGCCAAACTCGCTTGCCATGGAAAATCACCATGACCCTTCCTCTCCTCAGGCCTCGAAACAATGTTAAAATCCCCACTCACTAGCCATGGAAGATCCCCTGGTTCGAACGCATTCAACTCTGACCAAAGCACCTCCCTACACTGAGCATCACAACTTCCGTAGATGAAGGAAATATACCACTCTACACCTTCCCTCGACACCTTCGTCATTAAATGTTGGTCCCCAACCTACACCTTAATCACCAAGACACCCCTCTTATAGAATATCCATATATGGTTATTCTCCAGGCTTCCATGCATGGCTGCATGCATACCGATCTTCTGAGTGACCTCATGCAACTTAGCATTGTTTTTCTTATGCTCAACAATCGCCACCAACATGACTGTGTGATTCTTGGACTCCGAGGAAATAAAATCAGTCTTCACCCTAGCCCCGATCCCACGGGAGTTCCAAATCAATATGGTAAACATTTAAACGATAACATGACTGGCTTTGGCCCCAGGAAAAGTGGTCATTCTCATAGGAGATCGAGACCTCTCCCTAACTTGAAGCCTCTTCAACATCAGCCTCATGCATACACCTAGGCTCAAGGAAGATCCACCTGTGCATAAAAGCATGAAAACAGAAAATAGCAAAGAGGGACCTCCATTACCCCCCTTACATACCCCCTCAGCTGAGAAACCAAACACTACCACATCCTTACCTTTACTGTTAGCAGAGCCACAAGGACCGCTCTACCTCAAACTTCTATATACCTCGGAAAACAATCATTTAGAGATCCCAAAGATCTTGCTAGAAATAGAGCCCCCCCTAGACTCGGAACCCACCATAAAAACAAGCACAGAAGGTCTAGCCGCCAATCCACCCCACCCCCAATATAAAAACCTGATCCCCTAGACGCCCCAGGAGGGACCAGTGAGGGGGGTACTGGGACAAACCTGAAGCATATCAGAAAAGAACCAACCAAATCTTCGAACAACATCATCTTTGAGGATGCCAAATATCCTGACTTTGAAGACTGTAGAGAGAAAAGAACCAAATCCGAGCAGGCGATATAGTTATTGCAACCAAACGAAACTATCTCGTTGGAGCCCGGGAGGAGGTTCTTCGAACATGAAGACAGGACGGACATCGGTGGCTGAACTGAGGCCGAGGGAGACCCAAGCCTTCGTTTTTTAGTACCAGGCATCAATGTCTATTCCGAGACCAAGGGATACCATGGTATTGTCTTAGCGGGAAACACAGAGTGATGGAAATCCACATCAAGATTACCATCACGATGTTTATGAAAAGACTGGATCGAGTACCCCTACAACAAGCATGATGAGAAGTACCTAGGGAACACCGGAAACATGATCGCCTGAGACCACTCCACAGTACTAAGCACCGAGAGGGAGATATTCTCCGGGATCGTAAGAGAAAGATCCAGCTCCACACATATCCGAGGCGCCGAAACCTCCACACCGCTATCAGTACTATCATCCGAACAGAGGAAACCCCCCAACGCATTGCCAATGGACTTGAGGAAAGCACCATTCTGGAAAGGAAGGGGAAGCCCAGGAAAACTAACCCACACTGCAGCCCGAGCACTCTCCTTCCCTTTGTAAACCTCCATCGACCAATGAGACAGATTGAAATGCCAGCGACCCCAAGCCCGGGGAGCCTTAAACCACGCCAACACAAAATCCTCTTCTGAAGAAATCACCATGCAGAACGATTGCCGATCGATCGCCGACACTCGAACGTCCCCCTGCAAACCCCAAGAATCCACGAACCGCTAAAAAATAGGTAGAGAGGGTTTCATCGAACCAAACCTTTTTATGAGCATACATTTTAGACCGGCCACAGCCTCTCAAAAATCCCGCTCCAGCACCACCAATTAAATAGAGGAGGCCTCCCTCACGACCAAGTGGGAGAAAGGATAAATCTCTGATAAACATGGGTACAAAACAGCTAGGCCCAAACCGCGCACCACGTCCCTGAAGGAACTCTCCGGAATATCCCTCCGACGTGAAGAATTGAGCCCCCATGGGGGACGTGGGGCCGCCGTTAGAGGGCCAGGCCCCAGAACAAACTCCACCAGAGACAAAGACGTCAGAGGATGGAGAGATGGGGGGAAGAAATGGTCAGAAATTTTAAAAAAATGCTAGGCGTGTGCAACGCGTTCTCCCAAGAGAAAGAAGCAGACATTGTTCTCTCTATTTTTTTTATAAGTCATATGATATGATATAACATGCAGTGTAATTGTTTATTTTAACCATACAATATGATATTCCTATATTGTATTACATGACTTCTCTATAAGCATCCAATGCAAATTGAAAAAACTCATGCCTTATGATTTTCTCCAAATTGTTAAATATAATGACCCATAATATATATATATATATATATCCCATATATTTAAAGATTCAGGGTATATATATCCTTTACAACCACTATTGGATTAGTGTACCCACTTAATAATGGAGGTTGTTGCCATATAAAACAATCTAACGAGGTTGATCCTTATTTCGAGGAAACTGGTTGCTCCATGTGGATAAGGTTATTCATCATAATCGGAGTTAATTTCCCTATAATAGTAATAATTTGAACAATATAAACATTAGCTCCATTATCACAATTATTTAGATAATCCACACATTTTACTTGATTGTTTCCTTAGTTTCCATTTCTTCTAGAAAGTGCCATTATCTAATAAATGAAATAAATTAATTTGTAATATTATAAACTATTAATTTATTAAACATGATATATATATATCATGGTTTCCTAAAATATGATTCTATGCATAGGATACATATCAAACCAATTCTCTCAAATTTTCTAGAGGTAAAATTTTTGTTCTCTACCTATGTTTCTTTAAATATAATTCCTAAGGTTTTTACTAAACCTTACCATGATACTAATTGTAATGCCTCTTAAATTGTTCATCTAGAGGTGTTGGGTTATTTATTACATTTCAATCATATTACATGAGATTACATACCTAAGATTAGGATTAATAGTCCTTAAAATACTAGATACATAAAATTACATCACATTATCACATATTACACCATTTAAGTATAAATCAATATTCCTTAATTATACCCATAAATCCCATCATATATAATATTCCTCTTTATAACTTGTTTAAATGGGAAATAAAAGAAAATGGTGATATTAGATTCTTAGTAAGGGATATTATACAATAGAATCTAAGATGAAATAATAATGACATAATAAATGTAATGAGAATAGATAAATAAATTATTCCCTAGAAATAAATATATAAACATAAAATAATCCATGGATTAAAGATGATATAATAATCACATGGATAAATTAAATTATATAATAATAATTGAAATGATGGGAATGTAGAATTTCTAACACCATAAACATACCTCCAAGTACCTTTTCCAATATATCATATATAAAGGCTAAGGATGCCCCCATTACCCTATCTTAGGTGTATCATGAGACCTAATGGTTCATTATGGGGATTTATATTTTTGGGACCCACTCATCACATAAAATTATAATTCATTCCATAACATACTAAAATATTATAGGCAATACATGGTGTCATGTTCAATAATGAACAACTTAAAAATACTTAGCATAATTTCTCAATGAATCTTATCTTACAAAAATTTCTTTTATAAAATAAAGGATTAAACAGGAAGGAAAATAGATTTCCCCAATTAATTAATTAATAAGTATATCTACATGAATTCCCTTGAACCAAATATTTTGTTGATTCAAAATGTTAATAAGTACCCTTATCAAGTAAGAAATAAGGAATTTGTAGTTATCAAGTACTTATAAAGATAAATATGATCATTGTGTTTGGAAAATTGAATACATGTATTTTTAATGGAAGGATACCAAACCATTTATGGATAATCACCTCTTAATTCATGAGTATTTAATCATACATATTTGATATGAATTATAGATATAAAATTTCCTTAAAAAGAAACCTCCAAGTTGGTATACTTTGATGACAAAGGTTAACTTGTGACAAAATTGATTTTAACTCACATGGGATATGATAAAGGCTCCAAGAGATACATTTTTTTCATCATTTTTTACTAAATTTCCCTATATTAGAAATAATGTATCCATAATACCAAATATACATAGAATACATAGTATTTTTTTTATCATGGAACAATATAAAGCTTTATGTAAATTTGTTTAATTTTAGCATAATAATGGCTTATTAATGGAGTATAATGTGAGTGAAATAGGATACCACATTTATTGGATATCATAAAGACCACAATTATATTGATATAAATAATAAATTGGATATATAAGTGGATACTACAATGATAATGTAAATTTGAATTTTAAAGAGAGATAAAAAGGACATTTACCTCTATCGAGCTTCTTAGCCTAGAGCTGAACCTTAGAACCAACAAACTATTCAAGATTTAAGAGAGAGATATGGGAGATATTCCTTGAGATATATATGAGGAGGGAACTTAATTTTTTTGGGGGAAGAAATGAGAAGATGAGGTGGGTATTTAAAGGTGTGATGAGTGGAATTTCATGGAATAAAGCATTGAATATTTTTTTCCAGTATCACAACTTTTTTAAATAAAATTTTGTATATTCTTTAAGTAGTTTAGTGTTTATAATGTTTTTATAGAGAATTTTTTATTTTAATTTTTTCATAATTTTCAAAAATTTTGAATTCATGTTTACGTAGACATATATGATGTTTACATAGACATAGTTGATGTTTATACAAACGAGGATCATGTTTATACATAACTGAATTGATTTATACACACATATAAAATAATATTTATGAAAATTAGATAATGTTTACATAGAATCTAAAATGATACTTATGAATAAAATATGATGTTTATGAAAAAGTTTAAATGGATGCCTAATGTTGAATTGATCCATATGACTCATTTCATGATTACAATATTTTTTTATCCATATAACTAAAATTATTATTATGGATCATTTCATTCTTATAATAATTTCATGCTTATAATATATTTCATCCTTATGGATTTTTATGCTTAAAGTATATTCATGCTTACATATAATTTACTTAAATTTTTAAAGGCATTTCAATACTCTGTTTTGAAAACATTTTGATATTTTGATTTATAACAATCATATTTGGTGTATTTTATATGTTTTATCAATTTATAAAATACATATATAATTTAATAATTTATGAGTATTATTTTTTATTTTTTTATAGAAGGTTTAACATGTTACTTTTCCTCATACAGGTAAATGATAATATTCCATGTTTTTATTATTTCTAACCATGACATCTTATTATTAGTTCTTAAGAAACTTCAATGTGATAATAAAGATCATGAAGTTTGTAAAAAGGAATTTGAACATTTAATAAATCATTTATAACTTATAATTAATGAACTTAAAGAACACATAAATCATACAAACTAAATCATGAAGTATTGAGTTTTTTCTACTTTGACTACTGTGAGATCATGAAGGAGATTCAATGTTCATTTTTTTTTCTAAAGTGATAGATCTACATTGAAATTATTCTATTATTTATTATTAGTCTAGTTTCTCATGATTTCATATTTTATTTATACTTATGTTATAAATTGTTGGTTTATACATTTCCTATTCAAAAATCACATCCATGTTATTGGTTATAACTCCTATCTAAAAGGTATGTCCTTGGGTTGGGAAAACCGAACAAAATTCATATTTTTTTGTTATGTCTTAGTATGTAAGAAGGTGGGTTTTTTTCTAGTTTATTCCATTGGGAGACAAGAAGTCCATATTTGTAAAAGGTTATCACACCTTTCAAAAGTGAGGTTTTTGGTGAGTAACATTCTTCACACTGAGTAGAGAGGAGTGAAGATTAGATATAGGATCATTTGATCTGAACCATTATAAAAATTATGGATTAATGTTTTTTATATTTCCATTATATATCTGTATTATATTATTCTGCATGTTTTAAAGTTCCATTCAAATATGTATGTTCTATTAAAATTTGATATTAAAAACTATAATTTGATTTGTTTTTAAGCTATTAAAATTTTAAGAAGGTCCACTCACCCCCACTTTAGATGATTTCAACATCATACATTGGGCCAACAATTTGTATTAGAGATAGTTCCTTTTAAGGATTTGGTTGGTTATTTTATTATTTTATCTATGACAAATTGAATATATTAGACCTAATTGTCTAAGGAAAATGTTTTTTTAATATGGAAGAAATGAAATTAAAAGATGATTGGATACCAAAAAACACCATATTTTGATTTGAATGATTGTATTTATTGGTTGGTGGGAATATAGGCACACCTAGAGAATTTAAGCATTGATCATTAGATGATAACTATAAAACCATAGAAGCTTCTAGATGATAATTCAGATACTCTTGTAAGTAATTATGTAGTAAAGTATGTTTTGAATTAAAAGTTCATTAATATATTATATTATTCTATTAGTAAAAACATGTTTATTTATATCTCATCATGCAAGATAGATAAATACATTTAGAGAACACTAAAAATTAGACACTATGTCTCAGACATGCATAAAAGAAGGAAACTTAGGATTCTATGTGTCGAGTAACAAAACTTTATAATGGGTGAAGATGAATATGTGAATCAGATGTTTCCAATATTTAAAATCATTATTAATGGTATAATTGTTCTTGGTTTAGTTCTTGATAATATAGTATTGGATGAAAAGGAATTACAATCACAACCTAAAAAGTGGAATGTAAAGAAATCGGCAATCATTGAGAGTAAGAATTTTAAGGAGTATAATTTGGATGAACTCATTGGTTTGTTGTGGTATTAAGAATATGGATTAAATAATAATATGGATGAAGAAAATTCTAAGTATAAAGGTATTTCATTCAAATATTATATTAACTTTTATTCCAACTCTTGTAAATTTGAATCATAAGGAAGAGATAAGGCTTAATTATCTCATTTAACTAAAAGAGTTTATAATATGATGGAAAATGAAAAGGAATTAAAGAATCTATTCAAAAATAAAGATCAGGATGGAAGTAAGAAATTTAACACTAGAAATAGTAATGATATTTTTAGATTTAACTTGCAATGACTGTAGAAATAAGGGACATATTAAGAACGACTATTAAAAATTAAATAACTTAAGAAAATATAATAACTACAAGAAAAAAGAGAAGTTATATCTTTATTGTGGATGGAGTTATATTAAATATTCTGATTCAAGCAGCGATTATGGAAGTGAAAAGGATATTGGTAACCATTTATTGATGGTTACATGTTCCAAGGTAACTGAATCAACTTTTACACAACTATTAAGACCTAATGATGTAAGTTTTAATGTTAATACATAAAATAAAATCAATATTTTTTTGATTAAAATTTCAGATATAATTTTATTTCTAAAAATTATAATGTCAACGAATTATTTAAAAAAAATAAGAAACTATAATAAGATGTTTTAAGAATTTCTTAGTTGTATAAAAAGAAAAAACGAAAAAAAGAACTTGCTAGACAAACCAAGAAACTGATTCAAGATAATGGGAATCTTGAAATTAAAGCATCAAGTTCTAATGAGAAAGTTCATGATGATTATAATCTTAAATATGTAAATAATAATTAAAAAATAGAAAATGTGACACTTAAAGATTTAAATAAAAGGATTAAATATTTTATTTCTAAAAATAATGAAAGCGAAGGAAGGAAATTTAATAATCTATTGGATAAAATGCATTAAATTTATAAATAATGTTATAATATCAAGTATAAAAATAAGATACAAATAAATACATCTTCATATTCAAATGAGAAAGTTTGTGATGATTTTGAATCTAATAAAAAAAAGAAAATTTAAAAATTGAAAAATAAAATAGTTAATTTGATGAAAAAATTATATACTTTTGTTTGAGGCAAAGAGAAATATTCTAAAATATTTTCAATAAAGAAATCAAGAAAAAATAGAACTAGTTTTGAATCTAATAAAAAATTACCAAGGATAAATAAAACTTTATTTATTAAAATCTCAAAAGGAAGTGTTTTAAATGTTATATGTTTTAGATGTTTTATTTAAGGGAATTATGCTAAAAAATGTTCATTGAGATTCACTTGACCTTTAGTCATACCAAAGATTTTATTTTAAATATTCTATATTTTATAATACCTAGTATTAAAATTTTAAAATCTATTTGGGTACCTAAGAACTATATTACTAACCCTATTGGATCCAAGATGGGGTGGGCACTGAAACTATATACTTGATTGATTTCATGAAATCTTCCCTAAGGGTATCAATTATTCATGGTTTATGGAAAATAGTTGTTCCATAAACATAGATGGTAATCCTTCTAAATTTATATCTTTTAATCAATGTGATAGAGGCTATTCTATATTCAGTGATAACTCTAAAGGACAGATTAAAGGTTATGGGGTGTTTTTTATGAAATGGTTATAATTTCCAAGGTTTTATTTATTTATGGTTTGAAAAAAAATTAATTAGTATTTCAAAACTTGGTGATGATGGAATTAATGTGAAATTTAAAAATGATAGGTTCTTAGTTTTTAGGAATGAAATTATTTTATTATATGAAAACATGGAAGATAACATTTACTCTATTTATTTTTTAACTAACCAATCAAAATATAAAGTGTTTAAAAGATATAGAAATAAATAATATTTTATGTCATAGAAGGCTTGGATTTTTTTTTTGATTTTTCATAAATTAGAAAAGTATGTACAGCTTCAGGATTAACCCAAACTAAAATTAAGTAAATATTTTATATGTGATTCATGTTTAAAAGTTAAAAAACATAAGGAAAATTTTAAATATATTAATTATGTAAACAATTATAGAAATATTTATTTATTACATTTTTATTTATTTATACCTATGAAAACTATTATATTTTTTTGCAAGGAGTATGATTTTTTAATTTTTGAAGATTATAGTAGATTTATCTAGACTCATTTCTTAACTCATAAAAGTGAAACTTTAACTAGGTTTATTCCATTATGTAAACTAGTTCAAAATCAAAATGCTTACCTAATCATATCTATTAGAATTAATAAAATAGGTGAGTTTGTAAATCTATATTTTTAAAAATTATTTGAAGATAATGGATATTAATATTATTTTTCTCCTCCTAAAAGACCACAAAAAAATATCATTGTAGAAAGTAAAAATAGATCTATTAAAGAAATGGATAGGAATATTCTTACTGAATATAATTTTCCTAAATATTTTAGGCCTAAAGCTATGAATATAAATTATCAGGTTTTAAACAGAATTCAAATTATACCAATTCTAAAGAAGATCCTTTATGAATTGAATAGAGTATTTAAACCCAAGATTTGTTATTGAAAAGTATTTTTGTGTAAAATTTTTATCTAAAATTTTTAGGAAAATTTTGATAACATTTTTTCTAAAAGAGATGAAGGTATTTTCTAGGATATTATTATAATATTAAGGCTTTTAGAGTTTATAATAAGATAACTTTGGTTCTTGAAGAGTTTTTTTATGTTAATTTTGTTGGAAATAATAATGTAAAACTGAATTTAGATTTAGATAATCTAGATAAATAATTTAGAGAGTTTAATTTGGAGAAAATAAACCTAAAAATGATAGTGTATTAGTTGGGAGTAGTATATACCTTCTCAATATGATCCTAAAAATTGTAAATCTATTAAATATCATTCTCTATAAAAATTAATTAGAAATGTTGAAACTGAAATTCAAACTAGAAAATTCGTTTTGAATTCCTATGACAATTATATTTTTATATTGGATTTTATACCTAATAATATTGATGAAGCTTTGAAAGATGTTAATTATATTTTTTCTATGCAATATTATCTCAATCAATCTGATTTTTTTTGAAATACAATTTGACCCCATAAATATTAAAAAATTATAGGAAAAAAATTATTTTTTAGAAATAAAATGAGTGAATATTGTAATATAGTTAAAAAATATATAAATTTCTTGCTCAAGTATATTCCCAAGAAGAAGGTGTCAAATTTGATGAATATTTTACCCTGGTTTCTAGGATAGAAGATATTTTAATTTTTTTTATTTTTCTCCTTTTTAAATTTTAAACTATTTTAAATAGATGTTAAAAGTGTTAAATGGACTGATTTTTGAAGAGGTGTAAGTTAATAAACCACCTGCATTTATACATGATTTTTTTTGAAAATCATGTTTTCAAAATCTCAAAATATTTATATGGACATACACAAAATACTAGTACTTGACATGTGACATGATAATATTTTCATACATTTTATATGGAGTTTCAATTATTTTAAACCCACCATTTTGTGTAGATCTTGTGTTTATATCACATTTTGTAGTTTTAGATATAATTTGGAGTTTAATTGATAAATGAATTAAATATTGAGTTTTAATTGTTTATTTGATCATTGGAAATTATTAAAATAAGGACTACACTTAACATTTGGTGTTGGATGATTATTTCAGGTGATTAAAATATATTTTAAATGAATATGAGAAGCTTTGTGAAACATGGGAAATTATGGAAATGTTGTAGATAATCAACCTTGATGATCAACTTGCCACACACTTCTTAGCCTTATGGTCGATCCATCGACCATGAAAAGGAATCCAATAAACTATGTGAAAGGATCAACCACAATAAAAAATTCTTCAAAAGAATAAATTTGACTGACCATAAGAACTGAAGATACATAAGAAGGAATCTGATCTACCATTCCTAGAAATGCATTAAAGTATTGAAGTGAGCTTATGTGCAATCAAAATCACCTTATGAAGATTGACCAAATGGTCACTTGTCTACTGTTATTACACTTGTCTATAATTTGGTCACTCATAATTCACAGTTAATTCATACACCAACTATACACATCATAGATAGTCCATGACTTAGGCAATTATTAAATAATTTACCGGATAGAAAATTATAGCTCACGTGGAGGATTTATGAAATTCATCTTGACTTTGAACCAAAACCTTATGATTACATGCAAACATTCATGTGACTGATAAGAGTCCAACACATGGATTTATTCATGAAAGATATTTCAAAAAGTGTAAAGAAGAAAATATGGGGGGTTTCATGGAAGACTAAATCATAAAGGAGGAAATATCTAAGGAAAGAGGAGAAATAAATATTTTTTTAGAAGAATTATATTTTAAAGGTTTGATCAACCAAATAAGAAAGGAAATTCAAATATTGGAAGAATTAAATCACAATCTATAAATAAAAGGTGATGTACTTTGGAGAATGGGTATTTTTCCCTAGACCTACTCATGTGATCAGTTGGAGTTTTTCTACTTATTTTTTTACTTCATATTTATTTCCTATTTTATGTTTTGTAATTTCCGCTCCTTTCAACTTATACTATTTTACCCTTTGAATAGAGGGGTAATTATTGAGTTATCAAGTAAGGGAAGAAATATATTTTATAATTCATGATTATTTAAATTTTAATTAATAAAATATCTCTATTTCTTGTGAATTAGTTTTGATATTCAGTGGTAGATTTTAATTTTGAATTTGGTTATATTTGATTTAATTTTGTTTATTGACTATTTCATGGGTCGAGTATTTATCATCTCCCCCCACTCAATTTTGGACTATATAAAGTGGAATAATCTAGGCTAAGTGGTGATGTGTCTGATGGTTTCTGACACAAGAGTAAAGTAAAATATCTATTCATATATTTCTTGGGAATGACAAGACCTAATTGGGTGTTTCTTAAGTGAACAAGGGGTTATTTTCAATATCATTTTCTCACATAAGAAGTAGGGTAGGATAAAGAAAAGGTATTTGTTAGTATATTATAACCATAATAATTCAAAGAAGGGTGAGAGGGTAAGAAGTTATAGAATCTCTAATTTTTTAGCTAATAAGAAGAAGATATTAACATTTATAGACCATGATAACATTACATTTAGAAATTCAACCCTGACCTAATTAACTTCTCATCTTCTATTTTAAAATACTTGTTTAATTGTTTTTTTTTCAAAATCACAAAACCAAATTAAAACCCATTTTTTTTAATTTTAAAAAATATTGAAAACTAATATTTATGTGCACTCCTCTCAAGGTGAAAATCTATGGTTCGCACTATAACTACATTTAACATAGGAAATAATTGATTTTCACAACCCATGAAAAGATTAATTCCAAACTTTCCACCATTTATAGGGAGGTTGTACTATAAAAAAACTAAATTAACATTGAATGAAATGAACATCTATTAAACCATTTCTTGAGTTTGATATGAAAATTGAATAACTTTGAATAAATTAAAAAACATAGATTTGTAGTTTGATTTTGGGGAAGTTACTCTTGCAGAATTGAGTGAAACCTTAAGTGTTTACTCAAATCCTAATATATTTTCTGAAATTACCATCTAGACTCTTAGAGATCTATGTGAACCATGGTTTTATAACTGACATAATAAAATTTCTATGTCTGGATTTTAATTGAAAAGTGGTCTAATACACATGTTTTCCAAGTTTCATGGCCTTTTAGGAGAAGAACCTAACATGAGAATATAGGCATTCACACATGTTTTATATACACATTGAAGAGTAGTAGATGAATAAGTATTGTTAATGGAATTTGAATTCCCCCTTAAAGGAGAAACAAAGGAGTGGTTATACAACCTATAACTAGGAGAGATCCATGAATGGTAAGAGTTACATATATACTTTAGGAAAATATTTTTTCTAACCTCTAGAAGAAAATCCATAAAGAAAGATATTTTTTCCATCATGCAGTAATAAGGTGAAACTCTACATGAGTATTGGTAAATATTTAAAAAATATATTCTTTCTACCCACATTATGAAGTAGAATAGAACCATTTATTTATGTTATTATATCAAATACTACTATATAATGAAATGAACTTATTGGATGTATCATCTATAGGATCATTGATTGATAAGTTACCAAAATAATCCGAGGGACTAATTGAGAAGATTTCCTAGAACTCAAAATAATCCAGCACAAGAGGTCCCAAAACAAGATGTATTAATGAGGTATGAACTTATGATTTTTCAAATTTTCTAGAAACTAAGATTGAAAACATAACCAATTTAGTGAGACAAATGCCTCTAAACATGTCACTAGACAATAAACGCTAACTAAATTATGTGGTTTATGCTCATCACCAAACAATTTCAATGACCAGTGTGCTAAAGTGTATAACATAGAGAGTTGTGAAACAAACTTTCAACGAAGGAAATTTCAAAAACAAAATCAAGGATACATGATCAAACTCCAAGTATAGTATGGGTTTGAAAATAAAAAATAATAGTAAAACCAATTCAAAAAAAACCACCTACAAAGAGAAAACTAGACCCCATACCAGAACCAATTTTAATAACTTCCCCCATTCCATCCATAACACCAACACCCACCAATTTTGCATCAATCATTAAAATAATTGTACAACCAACCTACTTATCACAAAAATCCACATTTTTATCAAAAGTGACCCTATGATCATCCATATACTAGCGAAAAACCAAAAATATATCTTCAAGAATGTGAAGTTTATAAGATGATGAATTAAGTGGGAGAGTTAAAGAACTAGATTATAAATCTAGTAGAGCTTTTATCTAAAAATATTGAGAAAATACTTGGGAAAATAGTCCCTAATCATGATAACCACCCAAATTGGAAAGGAAATACACCCCATGACCAAACCTGATCTAGAGACAAACCAAACAAGTAGTGAAGTAGAAGAATTTAAAAGTCCCACACATGAACAGTTATATGCCAAAATTAAAGAAAACTCTATAAAGGATGATGAACAAATCCAATAGAAACCAGTTTTTAAAGAACCTGGATAGTAGTTAAAGGACAAGGAATAAAATAAGGAAGATGGAGGGAGAGATGGACCAAGGAAGAAAAAACCTAGGACACCATGGAAAAGGAAACAAGGGGAGAAGAAGGATTTCCCACTTCTCTTACCATATAGAATAATTTAGTCTAAAAATATATAATAAAAAGACTTACAAATATAGGTTCTAAAGACTTTCCATAAAGTATAGATCAACATACCCCCTATTTAATCACTCATAAATATTATCACGTATGCTAAATTTCTTAAGGAATATTTTTATTAATAAATGAGGCTTCAAGGAAATAAAAAATTAATTTGGGAATAAGTGTTTTATCCCTAGTTACACCATAATAAGTTATAAAATATTATTATCTAGGGACATTTTATATCCATTAAACCAATAGATCTATGAATTTTTCGAATATTTTGTGTGATTTAGGTGCTTCAATAATTTTAATGCCTCACTTATTTTTTATAACTTTGTAGATAGGATATCCCAAACCCAAAAGAGTGATGGAAAACTAGAAATCTAATACACTATATTTATTGTAAGAGTTTTGGAGGATTTCATTATGAAAGTCCAAGATCTCCTCTTCTCAGCATAATTATATGTATAGAAAATGGAGGAATATAGGAGACCATCATAATCACCTATCATTTCATGTTATTTACAAGTGACCATTACTCTAGAGGGATAATAAAAGAATGCATTTACATGTCTCTTTGGAAACTTTTCTTATAGGAGGATTCAATTTGGATTATATAGTAATATAGGTACATTTAAAATGTTAATAGTGAGACTAATTTTTATTCATATTAAGGATTTCATGGAGGTATTCTTGGATTATTTCACAGTTTTTGGAAATTCTATTGGTTATTGTTTAAAACATCTATAAAAATATTTGAAAGGAGGAATTAAAAGGAATATTTTTTTGAATTTTGAAATGTGTCACTTCATGGTAGAGAGATAAATTTTCCTTGGTAATATCATTTAACAAAAAATGAATTAATGTGGATAAATAAAAAATTGAATTAATAAATTCTTTTCAATACCCAACTTTTGTAAAGCATGTTAGAGTTTTTAGGACATATAGTATTTTATTAGAGGTTTGTCAAGGATTTTAGTTAGATTTATCTCCCTATATCTCAATTTATTTCTATTGATGCTAATTTTTAGTTCAATTATTAGTGTAGGGAATACTTTGATGAGTTTAATAGGTGGCTGATAACCCCACCAGTAATACAACCACCAAATTGGGAATAACCATTCAAGATAATTTGTGATGCTTCCAACCAAGAAGTTGTGGCAACCATTTTTCAGAAAATTAGGGGCAGGAAATAAGTCATTCTTATACTATAAGAACCTTAAATGCATGCCAATTCAACTATATAACAAAAAAAATATTTTTTGGTATTAGTATGTTCTTTGGATAGATTAAGATTATATTTTACTCAATATAATGTGTTTATTTTATCTAACCATGTAGCTCTTAGATATTTGATGAATAAGGAAGAATACAAGTCCCAAATTCTGATATGAATAATACTATTTTAGGAGTTCAAGTTAGAAATCAATGGTAAGAATGGAGTTTAGAACCAAGTGGTTGGTCACTTGAGTAGACTTCCCAACACAACCGAATGAGAGATTATAGACCACACACCAGTACCATAACTCATTATAAGGGAGAATATTTACTTGTTTGAAGGTGAATTACCATGGTATACTGATATGGTAAACTATTTAGAAATATATTATACCCTAAACCATTAAAATCCCCACAAAATTTAAAAACTAAAATCTAAATATATATTATTTGTTTAGGAAGAACCATTCCTTTAGAAAATTTACAATGATCAAGTAATAAAAAAATGATTTCCTAAAAGTGAAATTAAATATATTTTTGAGTTTTGTCACACTTCATCTTATAGAGTCCACTTTTGACCTAAAAGGACAACAAGCAAGATTTTGAATCTAGAATTTAATGGCCCACCTTATTAAAATATGGTCATTAGTTTTTTAAAAAGTATAAAAAATATAAAAGTTTCTAGAAATATTTCAAAATGATAACAAATGCTTGAAAAACCATTACCTTTTGTGAAAATTTTAATGTTTGGGGGATAGAATTTATAGGAACTTTCAAAATATCATTTGGAAATTCTTGTACTTTCTAATAGTGGGATATGTTTCAAAATGTGTAAAAACCAAAGATACCAAAACTGATGATGCTCATGCTGTTTGTGATTTTTTAGGATATAATATTTTATAGGTTTGGAGTTCCCAAGTCCATCATCAATGATTAAAGAACTATTTTTCTCAATAGGAAAATAGATACTTTTATAAGAACATATATGGTACATCATAAAAAATTAACACCCTATCATCCAAAAACTATTGGCCAACCAGAGTGTACAACATGAAAATCAAGGGAATTTTAGAGAAGAACATAAAAACAAAAAGGAAGGATTAGAGATAAAGGTTGGAAGAAACATTATGGTATTCTAGGATAGCCTAGAAAAAACCCTTTGGAATGAGGCCATATAAGATGATTTATGGGAAAATATACCACCTAATTGTAGAATTAAAACACAAAGCATAATGGACTATGAGAGATATGAATTCAGGCCTTGATAGAGTTAGAAAAGAGAGGATATTTCACTTATATGAGTTTTAGGAAATAATAAGAGAATATTTTAAAAATTATATAATTTATAAATAAAGGAAAAGGATGGATCACGATAAGATGATCCAATAAAAATACTTCCATCCTAGAGACCAAGTTTTTCTTTAAAAATCTTAACTCAAGCTAATTCTAGGTAAGATTTATTCTAGATGGGAAAGTCTATTTATAGTCACTCATGTATATCATTTCGGTGTTGTAAATATTTTTAAATAAGGAAAATAAACCCCATTCACTATTAATTGGAACAATATGAATAAGTACCAAGGTAACCCACCCTAATAACCAGTGGAGGAGAACACACTACTCTAATATATTTATCAATGAAGACCCACTAGGTTATACCCATACTTAATATTTTTTTACATTTTTTGATTCAATTTAAAATATACTTACATGATACATCCATTTTAATGAATTTAAGACACTATATAAATTAAGTACGGGGGAGGGAACCTTTATAGTTAAGGACTTTTCAAATTTTCTATTTTTGTGTCTTTTTTAAATTTCCATGTCTTTAATTTTTCCATTTTATTGTGTTTCTGAGACCTATAAACTTAATTGGAATACCTTTGGAAACTTTTAATCCATTTCAATGTTGAGAATATTGATTTAAACCATAAAATCACTTTAGATAAATTCTAAAGTGGATTTTTTTTTCAAATTATAAGTGAAGGAATTTCATGCATAACCCACTGATGTTTTTACAATGCATGCCATGAAATGTTGTCAGAAAATTTTAATCAATTACTTGAGAAGATTTTAATTTTTTTACATTTTATTTATAATTTTTATTTCTTAATATAACCAAAACATAATTTAATAACCATAATTTTCTAAGTAATCTAATAAAAACCTTATAGAATTCAAGAAACTCTTTCTAAAATGATTGAGTTTTTTTAATCTAATCCCCCTTTTAAATGAACTCTATTTCAATAATAACTATACATTAATACATTATATCCATTATAATCCATGAATTAATTTTTTAGGAATCCAAATTACATGCAAAATAACCATATCTACCATTCTATAGAATCTTTTTCATGATCTAATTTGAATTTAAGTATGGGGGAGGGAAGAAAAGAAGAAGAAAAATTTGTTTAAAATAATCCATTGGAATTTAAAGAATAATTTTCTAAAACTTTTTTGATACTATTTTGGGTGAAAAATAATTATGGGAAGAATAGAACAAATATTTTTAATGTCATCTAATGTCAGCCTTGAAAATCCCCCACTATTTGGAAGTAAAAGAGCCACACTATTTCCATTAAAAATATGATTCTAAAGATAAATTAAAGATCTATATGAAACAATACTACTATAAAAGTAGTAATTATGAAATAAATTGACAATTTTATTGAATTTATAAAAGGGACATATTTTATAAGAAGTAGGATAAAAGTTTGAATGTCTGTTAGAGTTGTAACCTATTTATGTGTTCTATTTGAAGGAGATAGTGGAGATAAAGTTTGAAGAATGCCCTAGAAACATCCAAAGGAAGAGAAAATACTTCTTATATTGGGGAAATAAAAGTACCACACCCACCATAGAAATTATGAAGTCTCTCTATTCCTTCAATAGTAGAACCAATATAAAAAAAAAATATTTGAAGAACCCTGCTAGAGGAAGAAGGGAGAGGAATATTTACTACATTTAGATTGAAAAAAGGTGTGGGATATACTTAAATATTTAAAAGGAGTGAATAGAATATATTTAAGAGGAGGTAAAGGGGGGAATCCACTATTTCAAGATACAGAAAATAATACATTGAGATTTAAATTAAATCCAAACCTCCTCATTCAGCCTCAATTGTTTAACATTAAAATCCTACCAACCCTTAAAACTCAAAAAAACCTAATTAAGCCCTCATAATGTGAAAAAATATTTTAATCATTGGGTGGAGATGAATAAATTCATCAAGACTATAGTAAAACATGTATGATTTTTGAATGAGAAAAACCTTTCATGAAAAGCATACATGAGTGTTGGGTGAAATATTATGGGAATGTAGGAATAAGTGTGTATAATAAGATAAAAGAAGTGGGAATTAATTGAATATAATTAAAAAATAAAATGAAAAAAAACATTGAATAGACATGATAAATAAAGGGATATGTTTCTAAAAGAAGAACTCATATTGGATAGGTATTTGAATATTACCTTGGTAATCTTTTTGAAATCCACTTGTCTGGTGTTCAAGTATCAAGTATAGGGAAATTAACAAGAAATTGTTTTTATACATTTTATTTAGATTTTCAATGATTTTAAATCCAATATTTTGAGTAGATCCTATGTTTATATCACCTTTTTTAGTTTTAGAAATAATCTGGAATTTAACAAATAAATGGCTTAAGTATTAATTTTTAATTGATTATTTAGTCTTTAGAAATTATTATAATACTACATGCAATTAATATTTGGTATCTGGTAACTATTTCATGTGATTGAAAAGTATTTAAAAGGAATTTGAGGAGATTTATGAAATATAGGAAATTTTAGAAATGATACAGAAAATTAACTACACAAACCTCAAATTACCAAGTTATTTTCATCTTTATGGTCGATCCATTGAATGGAAGAAGGAATATGATAAACTGTATGAATGGATCAACCAAAAATAAAATTTTTGCAATGTTTTGAAGCCACCGTTAGAAGAAATATGACTGACCATATGAATTGAATCCACCATAAGAATGTGTCACCCTAGACCATCATTCTAAAATCTGACACTCATAAATACCTTATTTACATACTAACTTTGAAATTAACCAGAGTGACCAAAATTTTGACCATCAATAATTGCAATATCACAAACAAAATTTAAGTCACTTATATTCAAAATAACTTTTAGGCTTATATATTTAGAGAGTTTGAAAAAACCTTTAACTAAAAAAGTTCATGTATACCACATGGAATGGAAAGTTTTCCACTGAATAAGAAACTACTTAATTTTTAATAAGTCTTAAATATCTCCCAAAAAATTATCCACACAAGTTATTCTAATAGATTTATCATCTGTAATACATTTCTTCATAAACTGGGGAAATAAAAACATAATTAGGGGTGAGATAAAATACCCAGTAAGGGTAAACATAAGTGATAATAATCAAAGATCATAAGTGAGAATATAAAGAGAATAAATAATATGGAAGTAACTAATAATCAAAATAATTCCATACTCAAAAGAAATAGTGAGAATAACACATGCATGGTTAACATATAAAAAAAATAAACACATCGATTAAAATAACTGGTTACTTAGTGATTAAATTAAAAATTCCAAACAAATAATTCCATAACCTAAGCCAAGACATCAGGATCTTAGACATCAGGATCTTAACATCAAGTCCCAATAACTAGGTAATATTTTGTTATAGGAAAAAATACACCAAAATACCCAATATAGTTTGTCTCATGAGACCTATTGATGCATTAAAGGGACATCTATACCAAGCCTGACCCATAACTGATTGAGTCCAATTAATTAATCATATAAAGGAATGAAAAAAATATACAAAACATAACCAACATCCCTTAATAATAATTAATAAACATATATATTGAAATAACAAGTATATGAATTTTCAATATTTCCCCAATCAAAAAATAGAAAATATTTCTATGTAGGAATACCTAAAAATAAAAAAATATTGAGTAATGGTATACTTTTAAGTTAATAATTTTCCTAATCAATCAAATTATAGATATCTATGTTAATTTCCTTTAAATAGTGTAATGAAAAATAGGGTATTCATAGAGAAAAGGAATTGGAATAAAAATTATGCCTATAATAGAGGATGATTTTAAAGACAAAAATTAGTGATGGATTTTTGTAAGTTTAATCCCATAGAGTAAAATAGTATGATAGGATTTAAAAGGTAATACATTTACAATATATACACAAAATAAAGGAAACAAGTGGTGAATAAAAATTATATATCAATGAAACAAAATTGATATGAAAACACTCTTATAATAATGGTAATGTAAGAAAAAAAGAACATGATTGAGATAACATAAAATTAAAATATAATGAAATGAAAGATATTAATTATTCTTAAAGGAAATAGGAAAGTTAATACACCATATAAAAGAAAATATAGTGCACAATATCAAAAATATCTTATAGAATTGAAAATAGAGATAAATAACACATACGACTTTATAAATTTTATACTAAAAGACATTGAAGTATTGAATTTAAAATGAGACATTAACTACCATGAATAATGAGATGAAAATGATACAAAATATTAAAGTGGAAGTAGATACACCATATAAAATAAAACATGGAATATAATATGAAATGCATCTCAAGGGGGTAAAAATTGAGATAAGAAACCCCTTTCAAGTAACATAATATTTGAGGTAAGAATCACTTGATTATAGCAACCTGACCCTAATAAGCTCGAAGCCAGTGCCTACTACCATTACATTGGAATAAGATATAAGGAAATACACCCTGAAGAACCTAATTGTTTAGTAGTCTTGGTAAACTGGATACATACATGAGTTTTACATTACATTTGAATACACAAATTACAACATAATTTTTTTATAATAACATTATTCCATATAGCATAACCCTACATATCAATCATAGTAAAATTCATGAATTCATCAAAAAGGAAACAAAATAATGGTGATCTAAAATGCTCAGTAATGGTTAAATATAGAGGAATAAATAATAAATCAATAAAAAAATCAACATGGAAAGGTAAATAATTGATCACACATTTTATTTAAATAACTGGATAAGGCATAATAAATATTAAAAGGTAAATAACTTAAGACACATACCATTTAAACAATGAATTGAAAATGAAATGCATCGATAGATTCTATAATTACGAAAATATCATGGATAATAACAACTAAATTCTAAATGCAGGAAACACTTAATTGTTGAACATTATGTTTCCCAAGAACATGATACCTTTACAATCAATACCATTCACAAGATAGTTTAGAACATACTACTATCAAGACCTTTCATAAGGAAGTTTAAAACATACTGATTACAAATGCATAGGGTTTGTCTAACTAATTTCATCTCATGAGACTAATGATGCATTGAGGGACTATATAAAGTCCAAGCCCACCCTTCACTACCAGTCCAAATAATTCATCATATATCTAATAATCAATTTAACTCATAAAAAATGTGCCTTATCATCAAATATCCATATTGAGTAAAAGATACAGATTTATTAATATTTCCCCAATTAATCAAATAACTAGAAAATAAAACACCGTATGTAAAAATGGTATAAAATTTAGTAAATAAACATATCAATGATAAATAATATGGATATTTAAGGTAAATTTAATGTATAATTATAATAGTAAAGTAAATATTTCCAGGGGAAGTTAATGAAAAAAATGAATGAAGGAAGTGAATGTCAATACTTTACTTGTTCAAAGTGAACATAAACCATCCAGAAGAATATTAAGGATAATATAAATTCAATATATACACATTGGGGTTAATTTATGAATAAAAACAACATAAATGATCTTTAAAAACATTATTGAGGAAAATATCCTTTTCATTTTGATTTTTAAAAAAATCATTTTCTTTGAAAATAAATTTTAAAGACTAAAACATCATAAAATGTTTTAAAAATAATTTTTTTTGAAAATAACCTTTGAAACTTATAAAACAATCTTGAAAACATTTGAGTGGACATAACTTTTAGAAATTCTGTTCATGTCGTATATGTTAAAACAAAGTTTTATTTCACTTTTTTATAAAATACAAACATGCATTATTTTTGAAAATAAAGAAAGATTACTTTGAAAACATTTTTTAAATAGTAAAAATGGGTAAAAATTACTTTAATAAATCATTTTGATAAAGTTAAAATATTTTGGAAAACATTTTTAGAAAACATCGTTTTGGAAGAAAATATATTTCTGACCAAAAAGAGAAATGAAGTCGGATTTTATTGAAAACATTTTCTAAAACAATTTAAGTAACAAAGAGTGAAAAAATGGTACTATTATTTGAAATATTTCATTAATAAATAGAGAATAATAAAATTTAGTGGTTTATTAGGAAATGGTAAATTAATTTCCTTCAATTTATATTCAAGAATAAACAATCTTGATTAGAATGATATTGTGAAATAAACCCTTAAAATGATCATAACATTGAAGTGAGAGTTAATAAATGAATCAATTATGTGTTTACATTATAAATAACCATAAAAAGTGAAATTAAAATATAATTTAATAAATTTTTTTGACACACATAATCTTATCAGGACAGAATCAATGAAGTGAAATTTTAACCTAATGAGTGGAAATTGAGTTAAGAAATCCATTACCTTACACTTCATTTTTGTTGAACGATCTTTAACCTCATATAGAATGGTTTTAAGAATATATATTATTAAATTAATAAAACCATATTAATATTTATAATATCATATATTATCATTTTATAATATATTATCACCTGATTGTTAATAATATTTCTTTATTTTCATTATTTTGGGTGTTAATTGCCATGTTTTTAAAGTATGTTTTGACTTGTTAATTTTTTAACTTTTAATTAGATCATGATTTCATCATCTATAAAATGTAAGCCATGATTTAAATATTATAAATATTTATTATATATGTATTTATAGTAATCCATAAAATTTAGTGATGGGAAATAAAATACAACACTCATTGAGATGGTGGGTTGTATGTATGCGTGAATGTTGTTTTCATTTTCTTATAATATCGAAAGAAATAAAATTAAATGATATATATATATATATATATTATTCCAGTATCATTAATATTTCATATATATCACATATTTTTATTAAAAACAACTTCAATACATTTCATTCAAAGTGTGAAAGAATCACATCACTTCGCAAGGCTGTAGTCCGCCGTACACACGAGTGACATTACCATATTACAAAAAAAATGGAAATAATAAAGGTATGTGTAATATAATAATTATATAAAATTTAAAATATCATAAATATTATAAATATCATATATAAATAGTATGTCCATCATTATTTGAAACCTTGATAGGTAGTAATGGAAAAACGAATGACAACAGTTTGTGAGGCGGTAGTCCACCGTACACACGAACCATGATTTCATAACCCATTAGATGGAAGTGTGTGTGTTTTTAGGTCATAAAATTAATTCAACTACATATAATTATATGGAAGATACTTAGGTTATTTTAATATCATATAATAAAAATAATTGAAGGAGGTGGAGAAGGAAATAAAATAAAAACACTTTTAGAAGAACATTACCTATTATTCAGGTTTCCTCCTTAGGTTTACATGAAAAACATTAAATGTTTGATTTATTCCCAAAATAAGACTTATATTATTATTTTAGGGAATTTATGGAGTGATTTGGGTAGGTATTGGCATTTTATAAGTGAGAGAGAGGATACACTTATCATTTTTGAAAAGAAGTTATCCATGCCCACGTTTTTACCAAACACTAGGCCCCAATATTGGACCAAAGTTGAGACTACAAGGGATAAGAAATAAATATGGACATAAAATGGGTTTTTAAAAATTTTGGATCATTTTTAGTCCTTATATTCTAAGTTTAACCACTAAGTAATCTTGTTTTTACCTTAATCACTGTAATTAATTTTAATTGCTTTCACTAATTAATTTGGTAAAAAATTAAGTTAAAATTATTATAAAATATAAACTACACTGATTAAAAATATTTAATACATTTTAAAAAATTCAACTCAAATAAGTGGCATAATTTATTTTAAAAATAATCCCACAGCCGTGACGATAAAACTATTTTTGAATGTGAAAATGTTTGAAAGTTTGAAATGTTTTTATATCAAAATTCGATATAGAATTGATTCCAATGACCTAAATAGGATTAATAAATATAAAATTGACATATTATTACTTTGAAACCAATTTAAAATATAATTTATTATTTTAAAATATTTAAACAAAAATTCAGTTTTCAATTAAAATTCAGTAATTTTCACTATTCATCAAAAAATAAAATTTCTTAGAAAAATATAAAAAATTCACCCTAAGATAATTTTTAAATTCCTATTTCAAAAATGAATTTTATTTTTCCAAATAAAATTTATATAAGTGTCAAAATTTTGTTTTAAATCAAGTACACCATTAAAAGGTGGCAAAATGCCTTTAGAAAAATACATCTTTTTTATGTGTAAAATTAGACATGATCTTATCTTATGCCTATTAAATCTATTGGGTGAATGTCAAAAAAAAATTGAATATATAATATATAAATTTAATTAATATCAACCAATAATATTAATTAGTTTAATTTATTAAGATAAAATACCTTTAGTGCATAAAAATAGTTTTTATAAAAATATTTCCTTCATATTTAATTGTTTTTTATATTAATTTCTAGTTAATTAGTAACAAATGAATTTAACCATATATTTTTATAAGTTAGTTAATACTATTTATAACTTCCAATTTAACTTCTTGGAAAATAATTTCATTTTAAATAATAATATTAAATTTATTTGGTAAAAATCAATTTTGCATGTAACATAATCCATAGAAGAAATTCATTATTGTGTGCAATGAAAGATAACTTAGTATTACGTGAATTGAAAACTATAAAATAGATTTAATTTATTTAAAATAGTAAATATATCATAAATTATCAAGATTTTATATTCCTTTCAACACTTGGTGTAATGACCCAAAGTTTCAATAATGGAAATCCCTCTTGATCTAATTAAATGTCTCTTTATGTTTATATAAAATGTCAACTTCTTTGGTTTTATGTTAAGAATTTTGACCATTTCTAATATAGCCGTTGAACAGTGATCACATGATTAGTATAAATATAGGACTTTAACAAATCCAATTTACTCAGATAAAGGAAGCGATGGCCTCATCCAGTAGAATTGCCCCCTACGAAGCCCATTTGTCGGAGCTCGGAAAAGAGGTGGCTTCTTTGGGCTTCTCCCTTGACCAAGCCCAAGCTAAGCTTCATCATGTCAAGCTCGAACGTGACCGTCTACGGGAAAAGTGGAAGTTGATTGAAATTACCACTCGAACGATGTTATCTGAGCCACCTCAAGAGTCTGTCACCATCGCACACCTTACCCTTAGGTCTTATGTGGCTGTTTTAAGGGGTTATGTAACAAATAAGTAGTACTATGTTCATGTACATTATTTTTGTATATAATAATGAATATAATTTCTAGTCATTTTTGATACATTGTAAATAGTTTTTAAAGTACAAATGGTGTTTTTAGTTATTATTTAATTAAGAAATCTATTTTATTAAATTAAGGGATTTTTGAATTAAATAATATTTTAATAAAATAATAATATTATTATTAAATTAATTTTTATTAAATATAAATGATCTTATAATTTTATGAATGCAATTAAAATTTTTATTAAGGTTTGAAAGCCATTTCTGTCAAAACCCGTGAATTTTCGATAAATGTCGGTTTTTATGTTAAAAGTGAAAATTAACATATTTAGAAAATTATTTAGATAAAATAAATGTTATTTCTGGAATCAGGACGTCGAAATTGTCCAACGGTAAAATTTTCATAATTTTCTGAGACAGTCAAATTTTTGGGTAAAAATTAAATACCGTTTAAATATATAATGTGTTTTATGACATCATAATGACCTAATAGTGATGTAATAAAATACTATAATCTTTTTTTTCGGCAAATATATGTTTTAACATTAAAATAATGTGATTTTTGGTTTGTTTGACTTACTTTTCAAAGCATTAATGGACCCCTCAAGACTTATTCAACACCTTGCCTTTTTAAATTAATTTCCATGGGAGTGTGACTCACCTCCACATAAGAAACCCTAATATTTTAAGAAGTTTGGACTTTGTCCTTATAAAATATTGTTTTCCTCTTCCCTTTTCCAAAAACCATGGGCAAAAACCATGGTATGGTTTGTGGTTTGGATTAATTTAATGTAAGGGGGACCCAAACCTAAATAATAAAGAATTCCCTCACCTTTCCTATATAAACCCACCCAAGATCCCACTTCCTCCTCACTAAAATCCTTTGGAGTTCGTCCAACCTCTTCCATACTCTCTCTATAATCCTCCCAAGGCACCCCAATCTCTCAAGAAGCCTCTCTCAATCCTCTATCAAGCCTTTGGAAGCACACTTCCAAGTAAGGGTATTTTCTTCCTTTCTCATTTTTGTCCAATTTTCTTTAAGTTGTTTTTTCCATTTTAATTTCAAATATGAATGTT
Source organism: Viscum album (assembly GCA_963277665.1). Taxonomy (NCBI): domain Eukaryota; kingdom Viridiplantae; phylum Streptophyta; class Magnoliopsida; order Santalales; family Viscaceae; genus Viscum; species Viscum album. The sequence goes on from OY728119.1 coordinate 2,046,874,626, forward strand.
GGGGTATGGTTTCTCACCTCCCTCATACTGCCCTATTTATTTTTGAATGATTGTTGACCCTTTATCTCTCATTAAATTCCTCCCATGTACACCCGTTTCTTTGCCGAAATTCCGAAAGAAACTTCTCTCTCCTCTTTTAAATTCAAGCAATACTTTTGTATCATGAATCTAAATTCCATTTCAATTGTTGGGAAATGTATCTATATGACCTCCTTACTGTCAATTACATGTAAATATGATGAGGAACCCCTTTCTCTCTTATCAACCATTTTTATGAATTCTTATGTCACGCCGTTACGCTGCCGAAATTACACCGATTTTCTAAGCCAATGTCATTGTGTAGTGAATACCATGCCCATTTCTCCATCAAGGGTATTCAACTTTATGAACATTTACATATTGATCATAAAGTTTCATGTATAAATTCCACATTCCTTTATCCTGGAATAAATGATTATGTTTTATGAATCCATGTTTTATGATCCATGTGGCACACTTATGCATGAAATGAAATGTTTAAGAAGGGTGCGCCCTTATAGCGCTCCAATGCATTGGGTAAAGTATAGTATCATGATACGTCATGTGAAATGAGTGTTGAATCATGCTAATTCAAGTGCAACGAGGGTTTACTCGTGCTTTATGTGCAATGAGGATTTACTCATGCTCCATGTGCAATGGGCCTTGGCTCATGCTAATTCCATGTTAAGTGTTGTTGCCACATTTCCATGTTATGATTATCATGATTTATCATGCCTTTATGTTCATGTTTCTTTTATTTTCTATTGATATTCCCATTGTCTAACATGTATTGTACTCCTCATGTTATTCCATGTGTACTCCCTTATTGGGCTTTATAGCTCACCCTTTTCTTATGCATGTCCTCAGGTTATCCCATGCAATGCTAAGTATGAGGGAATGTAGTGGTCATGTAAAGGAAGTTTTCAATAAAGATGTTGTATTTCATGTTTTAAGTTTTTATGTAATGATCCTAAGCCCCAAAGACACTAAACCTGCCGATCTTCTTGTTGTATCAAGTGAAGTTTAATGTAATAAATCATGTTTAAGTTTGTAATAAAAGCAGGGTTGTCATAGTTGGTATCAGAGGATATGTTTAGTTATTTTTTTGGGATTAGGAAACCCTAGTAAAGCCTTAGATACAAGACTAAGTATAATAAAAACATCCCTATGTTTTGGTAAGTACTGGGTAAGTGGTTTATCAAACAAATACATCCCTTTCTGGATACGAGCAGGTAGAGGCGGCTCTGGCATAGATGTATCCTAGGAGTAAAACTCGAAAACACCGCTTTGAGCTAGATTCGAACAGGAACTGGTGCACAACAACAGGCCTTGCTGCACTCTTGGTTACGACACTCCCGAGGGATATGTTTTGATAAATTCAAAAGCTTAGTATGAACCCTTATTAAGGGAATTAAAAAAATGCCTCTATGAATATATGTTAGAAAGTAGATCATGAAAAGCCTAGATTGAAGACTATAGACTCATGAGTTAAGTAAATAAAAGTTTATTTATAAGTCATCAACTTTTGTCTTTGGATTACCCTTTATGTGTTACCCCTACCTTTCCTTTTATTCCAGCCAATGGATGGTAATAGGAGGACTCAGGCTAATAACCGTTGTGAAGATCAGTGTGATGACTGTATTAATGAGATGCCCAATCCAATGGGAGCGGGAATCGCGAACTTTGTCACGCTTCTCTCTCAGATAACTAAAGTTTTGAATAGAAACACGGGTCAAGAGGAACGTCCAAACCCCCCTAAGAAGGAACAAGTCGCTATCAAGAGCTTTATGAGGCAAAAACCTCCTACTTTTAGTGGATTATCCGATCCCACGATCACTGAACAATGGATCAACTCCATTGAAAATATCTTCTCCATCCTTCAATGTTATGAACAAGAGAAGGTTCTCCTGGCTGCTTATCTTATGGAGGGTGAAGCTGATCAATGGTGGACTTTGATCAAAAATACGAATCCTGAGGAGGAGATCGAGGCGTTGGAATAGAAGGATTTTTGGAAGATATTTTTCAATAAATATTTTCTGCGCACCCTCCGACTTAATATGGAAAGGGACTTCCTTTCCTTCAAGAAAAAAGATGAAGAATCTGTTGGAGCGTACGAGGAAAACTTCAAAAGGCTTGCACGTTACGCTTCTGGCTTTGTCGTTACCCCCGAATGCAAAGTTGACCGCTTCTTTGGTGGGATGAAGCCTAGCTTGCGGAAAGCATTAGCGATCCTTGAATTCGACAGCTATGAGGAAATTGTTTGATGTGCTGTCAAGGTTGAAATGGAGATCGATGAATCATAGGGGTATCATGGGGACAAGAAGCATAAGGTGGAATTCAATGCTGGTGGTCCGATGGATAAATCCAATGGTGCTAAGAAGATCCAGCACCCCACTTACCAAAAGTGTGGGAAGAAGCACCCTAGAAATTGCCTTAAGGGAAGGAGAAAATACTTCAGGTGTGGAGGAGAAGGGCACCTAGCTGTTAACTATCGGAAAGAAAGAGCCACGGCTGTGATAGAGGAGAGGAACGCTCTGTTCGAACCTCAACGCATTGTTCAATGCTAAAAATTCAAATAACCGGGTCATTTTACAAATCAGTGCCCTAATCCAAGGGTTTTCAGAGACAACCAACAACCTCCAAGGCAGCAAGGAAGATATTTTGCCATCACTTCTGCCGAAGTGAACCCCGAAAACGAAGTGGTGACAGGTACGCTAGTTATTCATTCAAGAATAGCAAATGTACTTTTTGATTTAGGTTCTACGCATTCTTTTATATCTTGAAAGTTTAGTAGAACAATCTCAGCACCACCACAAATCATGGAAGTAAAGATGTCAGTGAGTGCGGAAAATGGGGCAATCATTTCATCCCATGAATATAAGTCCTCCCCTGGTATAATCTATGGATTGAATTTCCCGGCGAACCTCGTCATACTCCCTCTGGTGTAATTTGATGCAATTCTTGGCATGTATTGGCTTTCCTTATATAGAGCCAACGTAAATTGTCGGGAGAAGGAAATCACACTCCATATGGAGAATCGACCCCCGATTTTTTACAAGTGTCAGGAGGAAGATGAATCTCCTTTAGCTCCATAATCTCAAGCATGGATATTAATGCCTTATGAGAACACGTATCTGGCTCAGATGATTGAGTCCAAGGAAGAAACCATCCTTGAAGAAATTCCTATTGTGAGGGAATTCGCTGAAGTGTTTCCCGAGGAACTGCCTGGTCTTCCTCCTAGAAGAGATGTTGAGTTCTCAATTGAACTTATACCTGGGGCGCTACCAATATCCAAGAATCCATATAGAATGGATGTTTTTGATCTTGAAGATATGGAGAAACAACTACAGGAGAATCTGGATAAAGGGTTTATACGCCCAAGTGCTTCACCATGGGGTGCACCAGTCCTCTTCGTCAAGAAGAAGGATGGGTCAATGCCGCTTTGCATCGATTATTATGAACTTAACAAAATCACGATAGAGAACAAGTATCCTCTCCCAAGAATCGATGACTTATTTGATCAGCTGCGTGGAGCACAATACTTCTCCAAGGTGGATTTGTGGTCGGGATATTATCAAGTAAGGGTGAAGAAGGAAGATTTCCCCAATACTGCTTTTCGTACAAGATACAGGCACTATGAATTCATAGTAATGCCTTTAGGACTCACCAATGATCCAACAATATTTATGGACTTGGTGAATAGAGTCTTTAGAGATTACCTTGACAAATTTGCGGTAGTCTTTATAGATGATATTCTAATATACTCCAAAACCAAGGAGGATCATGAGGAGCATTTAAAAACTGTACTAGAGACTTTTCACAAGGAGAAGCTCTATGCAAAGTACAGAAAGTGTGAGTTCTGGTTGAAGGAGGTCTCATTCTTGGGCCATATCATCACAAGCAATGAGATATCTGTGGACCCCTCCAAAACAGATGCAATTGAGGGATGTCCGAGTCCAACATCGGTAACAGATATTCGTAGCTTCTTAGGGTTAGCTGGATATTATCGACGATTTGTGAGAAATTTCTCACGATTGTCCAACTCTTTTACTAAGCTAACTCAAAAGGGAGTAAAGTTTTCTTGGAGTGATGAATGCGAAGAAAGCTTCACGGAGTTGAAAAGGAGGCTTATCACTGCGCCCGTGCTCACTTTACCCACAAGTGGGGAACTTTTTGTTGTTTTTAGTGATGATTCGAAGAAGGGATTAGGCTGTGTGCTGATGCAGAATGATAAAGTGATATCCTATGCCTCAAGGCAGTTGAAAATCCATGAGTGAAACTATCCAATACATGATCTGGAGTTGGCAGTTGTGATCTTTGCCTTGAAAATCTGGCGGCATTATCTCTATGGAGAGAAATGTGAGATATATACTGACCACAAGATTCTTAAATATATATTCACACAGAAAGAGCTTAATATGTGCCAGAGAAGATGGATATAGATCATCAAGGATTATGACAACTCAATACATTACCACCCTAGGAAAACGAACAAGGTGGCAGATGCCCTAAGTAGAAAGGACCCATCAATTCTATCAATGATGAGAATTGAGAAGGATCCAATCTTCTTAGAATTGATGAAGATGGACGTGAGAATCATAAAGAAGGGAACATCATCAATCCTTTCACAAATTATTGCTCAAAAATCTCTTTTGGAAAGGTTAAATGATTCTCAAAAGGATGATGTGGGAATTAAAGAAAAAGTAGAAGCTATCAAAAAGGGTAAATCCTCGGAGTTTAATGTTAATGAAGAAGGAATTGTGCGGTTTGGGAAAAGACTATGTGTTCCATCAAGTTCGGAGCTGAAGAAGGAACTTTTGGATGATGCACATAGTTCAAATTTTTCTATTCACCCAGGGATCACAAATATGTATCGAGATCTCTGAGAAAACTTTTGGTGGGATAATATGAAGAAGGAGATCGTTGAATATACATCAAAGTGCCTGGTGTGTCAGCAATTGAAAGCAGAGAGGCAGAAGTCTAAGGGGATGATGAAACCATTGACCATACTAGAATGAAAATGGGAGAACATCACTATGGACTTTGTCACCGGACTTCCAAGGACATCCAAAGGCAACAATGCAATCTGGGTTGTTGTGGATCGTCTTACAAAGACTGCACACTTCATTTCTATTCGGGAGGATTTCTCTTTGGATCAACTGACATAGATATATATCAGGAAAGTGGTAAGGTTGCATGGAGTACCACTATCTATTGTGTCTGACCGATATCCAAGATTCACCTCTAAGTTTTGGAAGAGTCTTCAATATGATCTGAATACTGAACTGAACTTCAGTACGACCTATCATCCTCAAACTGATGGCCAATCTGAGCAGACTATCCAAACACTTGAGGACATGTTGAGAGCATGCTCAATGGAATTTAAAGGAGGATGGGATCAACATCTTCCTCTGGTTGATTTCTATTATAACAATAGTTTTCAATCGAGCATCCAAATGGAACCATATGAAGCCCTGTATGGGAAAAGGTGTAGAACACCGGCATGTTGGGATGTGGTCGGTGAACGTAAGCTAATTGGACCAGAAATGGTCGAAGAAATGGTGGAGAAGGTGAAAAACATTCAGCAGCATATCAAGGAATCCCAGAGTCGACAGAAGAGTTATGCAGATAATTGTCGATGAGACCTTGAGTTTAAAGCTGGAGACATGGTGTTTCTATGCATATCTCTGTGGAAGAAGGTCATGAGGTTTGGAAGGAAAGGGAAGTTAAGTCCAAGGTACATCGGCCCCTTCGAGATTCTTGATCGTGTCGGGGATGTGGCCTATCGACTAGCACTTCCACCTACCATAGCCAAAGTACATAATTTATTTCATGTATCCCTCTTAAGGAAGTACATACCAGACCCTTCACATGTACTCTCTTCTGAGGTGGTACAATTGGAAGATGATCTTTCTTATGAGGAAAAACCAGTGAAGATCTTAGATCATAGAGAAAAAGTTCTACGAAATAAGACAATGCCCCTCGTCAAGGTGTTGTGGAGAAAGCATAAGTTTGAAGAAGCAACTTGGGAATCAGAGGAATTGATGAAGCTGAGTTACCCACATCTATTTTAGTGTGGGTAAAGGAAAATTTCGAGGGCGAAATTTCTTAAGGGGGGAATATTGTAATGACCCAAAGTTCCATTAATGGAAATCCCTCTTGATATAATTAAATGTCTCTTTATGTTTATATAAAATGTCAACTTCTTTGGTTTTATGTTAATAATTTTGATCATTGCTAATATAGCTATTGAACAGCGATCACATGATTAGTATAAATATAGGACTTTAACAAATCCAATTTTCTCAGACAAAGGAAGCGATGACCTTATCCAGTAGAATTGCCCAATACGAAGCCCATTTGTCGGAGCTAGGAAAAGAGGTGACATCTTTGGGCTTTTACCTTGACCAAGCCCAAGTTTAGCTTCATCATGTCAAGCTCGAACGTGACCGTCTACGGGAAAAGTGGAAGTTGATTGAAATTACCACTCGAGCGATGTTATCTGAGCCACCCCAAGAGTCTGTCACCATCACACACCTTACCCTTAGGTCTTATGCGGCTGTTTTAAGGGGTTATGTAACAAATAAGTAGTACTATGTTCATGTACATTATTTTTTATATAATAATGAATATAATTTCTAGTCATTTTTGATACATTGTAAATAGTTTTTAAAGTACAAACGGTGTTTTTAGTTATATTTAATTAAGAAATATATTTTATTAAATTAAGGGATTTTTGAATTAAATAATATTTTAATAAAATAATAATAATATTATTAAATTAATTTTTATTAAATATAAATGATCTTATAATTTTATGAATGCAATTAAAATTTTTATTAAGGTTTGAAAGCCATTTCTGTCAAAACCCGTGAATTTTCGATAAATGTCGGTTTTTATTTTAAAAGTGAAAATTAACATATTTAGAAAATTATTTAGATAAAATAAATGTTATTTCTGGAATTAGGACGTCGAAATTATCCAACGGTAACATTTTCATAATTTTCTGAGACAGTCAAATTTTTGGGTAAAAATTAAATACCGTTTAAATATATAATGTGTTTTATGACATCATAATGACCCAATAGTGATGTAATAAAATACTATAATCTTTTTTTTCGGCCAATATATGTTTTAACATTAAAATAATGTGATTTTGGGTTTGTTTGACTTACTTTTCAAAGCATTAATGGACCCCTCAAGACTTATTCAACACCTTGCCTTTTTAAATTAATTTTCATGGGAGTGTGACTCACCTCCACATAAGCAACCATAATATTTTAAGAAGTTTGGACTTTGGCCTTATAAAATATTGTTTTCCTATTCCCTTTTCCAAAAACCATGGGCAAAAACCATGTGATGGTTTGTGGTTTGGATTAATTTAATGTAAGGGGGACCCAAACCAAAATAATAAAGAATTCCCTCACCTTTCCTATATAAACCCACCCAAGCTCCCACTTCCTCACTAAAATACTTTGTAGTTAGTCCATACTATGCCCTAATCTCCCTATAATCCTCCCAAGGTTCCCCAAGCTCCCAAGAAGCCTCTCTCAAGCCTCTCTCAAGCCTTTGGAAGCACACTTCCAAGTAAGGGTTTTTTCGTTCTTTCTCATTTTTGTCCAATTTTCTTTAAGTTGTTTTTCCCTTTTGATTTCAATTATGAATGTTGGGGTATGTTTTTCACCTCCCTCATACTTCCCTCTTTATGTTTGAATGATGGGAGACCCTTTATCTCTCATTAAATTCCTCCCATGTACACCCGTTACTATGCCGAAATTTCGAAAGGAACTTCTCTCTCCTATTTTAAATTCAAGCAATACTTTTGTATCATGAATCTAAATTCCATTTCAATTGTTGGGACATGTATCTATATGACCTACTTACTTCCAATTACATGTAAATATGATTATTAAACCCTTTCTCTCTCATCAACCATTTTTATGAATTCTTATGTCATGCCGTTACGCTGCCGAAATTACACCGATTTTCTAAGCCAATGTCATTGTGTAGTGAATACCATGCCCATTTCTCCATCAAGGGTATTCACCTTTATGCACATTTAAATATTGATTATAAAGTTTCATGTATTAATTCCACATTCCTTTATCGTGTAATAAATGATTATGTTTTATGAATCCATGTTTTATGATCCATGTGGCACACTTATGCATGAAATGAAATGTTTAAGAAGGGTGCGCCCTTATAGCGCTCCGATGCATTAGGTAAAGTATAGTATCGGTGTTGACTCATGCTAATCCAAGTACAACGAGGGTTTACTCGTTCATTATGTGCAATGAGGATTTACTCATGCTCCATGTGCAATGGGCCTTGGCTCATGCTAATTCCATGTTAAGTGTTGTTGCCACATTTCCATGTTATGATTATCATGATTTATCATGCCTTTATGTTCATGTTTCTTTTATGCTCTATTGATATGACCATTGTCTAACATGTATTGTACTCCTCATGTTATTCCATGTGTACTCCCTTACCGGGCTTTATAACTCACCCTTTTCTTATGCATGTCCTCAGGTTATCCCATGCAATGCTAAGTACGAGGGAATGTAGTGGTCATGTAAAGGAAGTTTTCAATAAAGATGTTGTATTTCATGTTTTAAGTTTTTATTTAATGATCCTAAGCCCCAAAGACACTAAACCTCCCGATCTTCTTGTTTTATCAAGTGAAGTTTAATGTAATAAATCATGTTTAAGTTTGTAATAAAAGCAGGGTTTTCATACTTGGTGTATCATTTCATACACACTATGAAATAAAATTTTATTCTTTTATAATTTTTGGATTGTTACATTCTCCCCACCTTAAATAAATTGCATCCTCAAAATTTAAACTTGATCTTAGAAACATTGAGTTTGAAATTTAGAAATTCCATTTTGGATAATACCATACAGTAAAATATTTAATAAAGTATCCTTTTAATAAGAGATAAAGTTAAGTATGAAAGTCATATGGAATAACACATATATAGGTTTCTAAGTAGGTGGAAATTGATGGAAAGTGAAGATATGGTCATACTGGAAAAGCATAAATATTTATAGAGTGATTGAGGTCATTGATCATAAGAAAGTGAGTGATAAATTTAAAGTTTATGGGATCAAAAATATAAATATTTGACGATTTAAAAGACCACTGATTCAACAAAAATGAAGGTACTAGGATAATATTTTTGTTCTAAGACCCTTTTTCCTAGAGTTGAGGAATTATTTCACTCTATAAGAATATAAGGAAATATAATTACTCGATTTGATTCTATTTAATAAGAATAATTTCATCTTTTACTTGTGATTTGATCAAATTCCAATTCACACCTTACTCCAAGAAATGGATATCCAAAAATGAAATTTTAGGACTGAAGCACTAAAATTTACTTTCAATGGATCATAAGATCCATAAAAGAGTGACAAGTCTTTATATATATCTCTAAATATTTTACAAAATAAATATGGTTAATAAATTAATCTCTAAACCTCAAAATTAATAACACTATTTCATCACTAAAATTTATTTTCCAAATAGTTTACCTAAAAACAATGACATATTAACTAGGATATTGTGTAGGAAAGTTATAACAACCCTTATCTTTATTACACACATAATCATGATTCATTTCATAAAATTACACTTAATACAACTATGAGGATAGATTGGTCTAGTGTCTTGGGAAATTAGGAACATTACATAACAACTTATAACATAAAACCCAACATCTTTATTGAAAACTTCTTTTACATGACCACAACATTCCTTCGTACTTAGCATTGTATGGGATAACATGAGGACATGCATAAGAAAAGGGTGAGATATAAATCCCAATAAGGGAGTAAACAATGAATAAAATGAATAATATAATACATGTTAGGAAACAGGCATATCAATGGAGCACAAGAGAAACATGAACATAAAGGCATGATATAGCATGATTATCATAACATGGAAATGCGGCAACAACATTGAACATGATATTAGCATGAGGAAAGGCTCATTGCACATGGATAATTATTAAAACCTAATTGAATTTTAATTATCAAGAGTAAACCCTCATTACACTTGATGTATCATGATACTAATCTTTACCCAATTCATTGGAGTGCTATCATGGTACACCCTTTCTAAACATTTCACTACATGCATAAGTGTGCCACATAGATCATATAATATAGAGTCATTCAACATCATAGGTTATACCAAGTTTAAGGAATGTAGAATACATACATGTAAGTACCATTAAATATGTATATGTTCATAAAGGTGAATACCCTTTAGAGAGACATTGTAGAGACCCAAAGCTTGACGTACATAGAGATTACATTACTTTTTCGGAATACTTAGTACATAACAAAAACAGACACACAAGGACCGTAATAGTTTAGTGTCTTTGGAAACTTGGAACGTAATCTTCTAATCGTGGTGAAAGATCTTCAACATCTCCCATAAAGATATTCCCATTTTTGTTTCCTTACCTAAAATCTTTCTTTTAATCCTGGGGGAAAAGAAAACATAAAAAGGGTGAGCTCAAATGCTCAGTAAGGGTAAGCATTGATAAAATAAAACATACCATATACATTTGAACTTAAAAAAAACATGAACATTAAAAATCTTGAGCAAAGACATAAAACATGGAAGTACATAAGGCATAGATCACAATGGAACATAAATCATGATAAAATAGAATGGTAATAAAACATGTAATTGTGGAATCCATTAATCACATGATATTATTTCCATAGTAGCCAAGGCATTGCTGCCAAGACCATCTTAATGGACAAAGTCCCTTTCTGAATCGAGTTCACTCCTTATTTCAGTCCTGTTTTACTGAACCGGTTTAACCTGCCGTTCCAGCCATGTATATCTCATTAGATATAAATCTTTACCCAATGCATTGGAGGGAGATATAGGTCCCACCCATCTCAAAATTAAATCATTCTTACTTGTGCCACAAAATAAACTTAAAACATTCATCATAACCCAAAGAATAAAATGGGTTTCATAAACATCATTCCATCATAACATAATACATATAAAACAAATGGATATAATTTCATCATAATAAAAGTGAAACCATGTAAATCATAGATACATTGTACTTTAAACATACACATATGAAATAATTTCATCTTATATGGAAAATGGTTTTGATAAAACACTTGAAATGAATTCTTGAGGAAAATATCCTTTCTTCTTCAAAATCATTCTCTTTTTACAAAATGTCATGAAATTTTAAAAGAAAAGGATTTTGTTGAAAATATTCATGAAATATATTGGAGGATGGTTAATAAAAATAAGGCTTTATAAAACCTTAAAAATCCATTCATTCCGTATAAGTTAAAAAAAACATTCTTCTCGTACTTTTACCGGAAAAGTCAAAAAGTACCGTGTAACGTAAACAAAAGAAAGATTCCTTGAATACTATGTAGTAAAAGTAAAAATGGGTAAAAAGGAAATTAAACATACATAAAAAACTTTTAGAAAACATAGATATGGATGATAACAATAACCACAGTAAATACTTACGTATAAGCAATCTCGGATAAAAAAATGAGATTTGCAAAATTATCCCTTACCTTAGGTACGATATGCTTCGTACGTATCCGAACCTCCTGTATAATGATTTAAATAATGTTATTGAATTATTACAGAATCATATTAATTGTTATGATATCATATATGGTTCACTTATGACTTTATATTACCCGTTCTTTTGTAAATTCCATGTTAAAGAGCGTTTTGGGTAAAATCGTTTCATTTGTCGTCCGTGTTTTGACTGTAATTATTCATATGATTACTTAGATCATGATTACTTACATACAAGATGTAAAACATGATTTATATATAATATATATTCAGAATATACATATATATATAATAGATCGATAAATGAAAAGAAATACACCGTTCATGGAGACGGCAGGCCGTACGTACGCAAGAACGTTGTTTTCGTTTCCTCATTGAATTGAATGGAATTAATTGGATGACATACATATATATATATATATATATACATAAATACAGTATCATTATTATGTCATATATTTCATGATTACTTATTATATATACTTTATAATCATTTATGAATGGTTAATCATTGAGAATGAATCTCATCGCGTCGTGGAGACGGTATTCCGTACGTACGCATGAGCGATGATATCGTTCCCATGATCATGGGATTTTATTGGAGTGTATGTATACTATTACAGAATCAATATCACTTTACAATAATCATATATAGTTATTATTTACACCATTATACCCATCCAAGTAAGGTAGTGGTGGAAAATAGATTACACCACAGCGTGGAGACGGTATTCCGTACGTACGCACGCGCGGTGATTTCGTTTTCCGTAGGATGGATAGATGGTGAAATAGGGTTGTTTAATAATTATAATAACATATCTGTATATGAGTTATACTGATGTTATTACTTCATAATGAAACAACCTAATAAGAATAAGTGGAAGAAGAAATAAAGGTGAAAGAATCGGTAAGAGAAATTACCTCTTCTTTGAAGCGCCTCTTTGAGACCTCCTCTTAGGGCACTAAAATTGGTATTTGAAGAAGACCAGGACCTCTAGGATGTTTCTAGGGAAGTGGAGAAGAGAATTGGTCAGGGTTTGGCCGATCTTGAAGGCTCAAAGTGGTGTGTGGAAGAGAGGGATGATGTGCCCTTTTATAAGGGAGGAGAGGGGCACCTTTGGAATAACTAAAAATATTATTTTATTATAAAGCCAAATTAGGTTTTAAATAACTCCAAATTGATTTATTTATAAGATAAGGTGGGGATGGGTCTAAATAATCTCATCCAATAGAATTTAGACAAGTTCAGGTTCCTAGTTTAACCTTATCATTTAGTCTTAACATTAAGTTAAATAATTTTACTTTTACCGTGTCTTCTTGTGTTCTTACACTATAAGGTTAATAAACTTACTATTACAAGCCAAAAGAACCCCAAGTTTTTTATTATTAATATATATAACTTTATCTAAGTCATTTTTCTGAACATTAGATTTTTAGGAATAAAATAACAATTAATAATTTAATATTTGTTTTAAAAACTATTTTATGTCAATTTTGACACTATTTAGTAATTGATTTTTGTGAAACTCATAACAGAATGGTTAGTTCGAACCAAGTTAATTAAATCAATAATAACATGTCATATTAACCTGGAAAATTAGTGGAATTCATAAAAAGTCTCATATTACATTTATTTGGGTATTTATAACATCAATTATGTTAATATTTCATTAATAAGATAATTAATGCATCATCGTTGTTTCATAAATAAATTAAATTATTTAATGTCTAAAAATTGAAAATAAAATACCATTATGTAGGAAATGTATTTAGCTTCCTAATGAATATTTATAGTCGATTTTATCTTATGTATAACCCCATATTAAAAATTATTTACTTAGTAATCTTTGATTTTAACTATTTTAACCCTTCTTTAAATAAATTAATAATAAATGTCCTAATCTAATACAAGTGGGCCTAAATGGTCATATTGTATTCCTCAGGTTGTTTTTGGTCGAATTAAACTTATCCAATAGAATTAGGATATGTGTTAGGGTAATAATAATATCTTTTTTACCCTTAATTACCATATTTACTTTTAACCGTGGTAAAAAAAAGTAAAAAGTTACTATTCACCAAAAATTATTTTCATCTCATTGAACCAAATTTTAGTCTTTGATATTAACCGTGTCTCTCGGATTTTTGAAATTCCACTCACAGAAGCGGTAAAATTAAGTTTTATGAAAAATTCAGTTTTTTTAACTACCACTTAGTGGTTTCACTATTCATCAAAAAATGAAAGTTTCCAGAAAAATACCAAAAATTAGGCCTAAGATATATTTGATATTATGAATTGAAAAATGATTTATATTCAATCAAATTCAAAACATATAACTTACATTAACTAATTTAAAAATTAATTCCCGTCGTCAAAACAAATAGCGTGTTTTTAAGAGATAATAACTTTCAAAAGATTGACACTTGTTTATAGCTGGTTTAAATGTGAAATTACATACAATGACCAACATTGTATTAAATTGTAAAAATATACTATAAATATACTTTAAAACCACTCAAATTAATAATTTATCACTATTAATTATTTCGATTAAAAAAGTTGTTTTTAATTAAAATTTAGTAATTTTCACTATTCATCAGAATATGAAAGTTATCCGAAAAGTACCAAAATTTCACCCTAAGCTAATTTCGATATTCCAAATCCAAAAATGAAGTCCATTTTGAAAAATAAAATTTACAAAATTTCAAAAGGTGGTTATTACTATTCATAACAGCTAGTTTTAATAATATTTTAATAGCATATCATTGTTTAGTGAAACTCGGTATTGCATACTGCACACGCTATCGAGGAAGGTCGCAATTGCGTGTAATGCAAGGCAAGTCAAGGATGCGTGTTGTGCAAGCTACTTTTGGTGTAGCGTACAACACAAGACATTAATGAAATTAAAAAGGATATTTTTAATAAAATCTCGGGGTTTTACATTCTACCCCCCTTAAAATGAATTTCGCCCTCAAAATTTGTCGGGGTTATAAATGGTTTACTACTCGAAAGTTTCTTAAATAGAAACCCACATCGTAAAAAGGAATACCAAAACCAATCTTTAAAAACAAAAGTATGAAACGTAACGGCTACCTAAAAAAACTAATCACTGGGTTTCCACATAGGTGAAAATATGGATATGGAAGAGAAATCTAACCACCATGTTCTAATGGAGAGTGGTAGAGAACATGGCTATGGAAAATCCAGAAATCACAAAGCTATTGATTTTTGATGATCTAAGGTACCATCTGATTCATCGGATATAAGGGAACTAGGACAACATTTTTGGTTTTCAAGATCATTTCCCTAAAGATGATGAATTAAAAGAAATACTTGCATGATTTTGGTACAATCTCACTGTTGTTCGTGAATTGAAAAATTTCCACTTCATCCCTTAAAGAAATGAAGTTGAATTTGTTATTCGTGATGTGTTAGCAGATCATGTGATAGAATGATGGGTTATTCCATCTCTTTCAAACAAAAGGTTAGCAAAAGCTATAAATCCATCTTATGGTTAGATTAATCGTATATGGTTCCAAAAATGAACTTATAATTCATATATCATACCGCTTAATAATATAAAACTAGTTTCTACTAACCAAGGACTTCCTGTAGGCCAGTGGTAGGCAATAAAGGCCAGTCGCACTTCGGTTGTTGGTTCGATTCCCATAGCCTTGTCCGACGCGATTGGTTGTCGCCCATCCTACAGGTTGTCCTTTTTCTAAAACTACATTACTATAACATCCCATAAATAATATCGAAAAAAACTTCTATCCTTAAACAATACTAACTTATGTCCAATATAATCCATTCCAATCTTTAGGCTTATCCATAATATTGCAGTCCACTCTCATATTATAGTGAAAACGATTACCAGATATTTCATATAACAAGCATGTTAATTCCATCGTTGATCCCCATATATCATAAGATATGTCTTGTTGGTCACATTCCAAACATTCGAAGGCCTTAATCATGTATTCTCTTGAAAAATGAATACCCATTGAATCTTAGTGAAAACATGAATGCTATCAAAAGTTAACTCTTTCCACATACCAAAATCCAAAAATTCTATATACTCAAACCATGATATAACCTTCTCCTTATATCAGTCATGACCTCATGAATACTATCAAACATTTAATTTTCTCCTTATCCCTTCATTATGCGCATATCATCTACATTCCAAAAATATCTGAATAACCATTCATGGATACTGGTACAATTAATCATAAACTTTCAAAACTCAAGGAAAGACAACAGTGTAGCAATCCTTAGATGTCTCTTTATTCCATAGTACCATGAGATTACTTATACAACATTACACTTGATAAACATGTAATCATTCCACTGCCTTCTTAAACCATTGACCGAGCTTCAACAATTCTTTCATCTCACATATCATTTGTTGTCTCTTTATCATCATCAACATAAATACTACCCATACGACCGTACTGATTCTCTTCATGAGACTTTCCCTTAGGGCATTGGTTTTCATAATGCCTGTACATTCCACATTTAAAACATTTAACCATTGTTGATGTCGTAGCAATACCATTATCCTCATCCATGGTGTTAACTGAACCTTTTCCTTTGCACTTACTGGCTTTGTGTCCTTCTTTTCCACACCCAAATCATCTTCCATTTCCCTTGAAACAATCTCCCCGATACCTCTTCCCACATTATTTACATGAGGGAAATTGAACTTTCTTTCCTCTATTATCATCATGAAACCCTATCTTTCTCTTATTATCTGAGTCGGGAAACTTACCAAAGTTAAGATTATTGATCATATTATGAGATTTCTGATTAGGCATAATAACGATGTTTGGACTTCCAAATCCCGTTTCATTTGGTTTCTCATGAAGAATATCATTCCATTGTCCGTCATATCCTCCATTATCATGAATCTTCTTGTTTCCAGCCATTTTCTAAAACCCAAAAAGAATAGCGTGAGAGGAAAAAAATCATAATAAAGGGGGAGTAACTTCAATATATAACATCTTAGGTTAAATTCTAAGATCGTTACCGTAGTTCTAGGACTATATCCTATACGTATACTTATCCTTAGGGACATCCCTAGACATACCTTAGAAATATCTCTAGGGATCTCACTAACGTTTTCACATCCTAGTTTCCAAAGGTTGACTAAACCTTTCCTCTGATACCATCTGTAGAGACCCAAATCTTGACGTACATAGACATTACATTACTTTTGCGGAATACTTAGTACATAACAAAACAGAAACACAAGGATCGTAAAAGTTTGGTGTCTTTGGAAACTTGGAACGTAATCTTCTAATCGTGGTGAAAGAGCTTCAACATCTCCCATAAAGATCTTCCCATTTTTGTTTCCTTACCTAAAACATTTATTTTAATCCTGGGGGAAAAGAAAACATAAAAAGGGTGAGATCAAATGCTTAGTAAGGGTAAGCATGGATAAAATAAAACATACCATATACATTTGAACTTAAAAAAACATGAACATTAAAAATCTTGAGCAACGACATAAAACATGGAAGTACATAAGGCATAGATCATAATGGAACATAAATCATGATAAAATAGCATGAGAATAAAACATGTAATTGTGGTATCCATTAATCACATGATACGATTTCCATAGTAGCCAAGACATTGCTGCCAAGACCATCTTAATGGACAAAGTCCCTTTCTGAATTGAGTTCACTCCTCATTTCAGTCCTGTTTTAATGAACCGGTTTAACCTGCCGTTCCAGCCACGTCTATTTCATGAGATATAAATCTTTACCCAATGAATTGGAGGGAGATATAGGTCCCACCCATCTCATAATGAAATCATCCTTACTTGTGCCACAAAATAAACTTAAAACATTCATCATAACCCAAAGAATAAAATGGGTTTCATAAACATCATTCCATCATAACATAATCCATATAAAAGAAATGGATATAATTTCATCATAAGAAAAGTGAAACCATGTAAATCATAGAGACATTATACTTGAAACATACACATATGAAATAATTTCATCTTAGATGGAAAATGTTTTTGATAAAACACTTGAAATGAATTTTTGATTAAAATATCCTTTCTTCTTCAAAATCATTCTCTTTTTACAAAATGTCATGCAATTTTAAAAGAAAAGGATTTTGTTCAAAAATATTCATGAAAAGTAAAAGTAAAAATGGGTAAAAAGTCAAAAAGTACCTTGTAACGTAAACAAAAGAAAGATTCCTTACATACCGTGTAGTAAAAGTAAAAATGGGTAAAAAGTAAATTAAACATACATAAAACACTTTTAGACAACATGGACATGGATGATAACAATTACCCCAGTAAATACTTACGTATAAGCAATCTCAGATAAAAAAAATGAGATTTGAAAAATTATCCCTTACCTTAGGTCCTATATGCTTCGTACGTATCCGAAACTCCTGTATAATGATTTAAATAATGTTATTGACTTGTTACATAATCATATTAATTTCTATGATATCATATATGGTTCACTTATGACTTTATATTACCCGTTCTTTTGTAAATTCCTTGTTAAAGAGCGTTTTGGGTAAAATCGTTTCATTTGTCATCCGTGTTTTGACTGTAATTATTCATATGATTACTTAGATCATGATTAATTACATCCAGAATGTAATACATGATTTATATATAATATATATTCAGAATATACATATATATAATAGATCGATAAATGGAAATAAATACACCGTTTATGGAGACGGTAGGCCGTACGTACGCATGAACGTTGTTTTCATTTCCTCATTGAATTGAATGGAATTAATCGGATGACATACATATATATATATATATACATAAATACAGTATCATTATTATGTCATATATTTCTTTATTACTTATTATATATACTTTATAATCATTTATGAATGGTTAATCATTGAGAATGAATCTCATCGCGTCGTGGAGACAGTATTCCTTACGTACGCACGAGCGATGATATCGTCCCCATGATCGTGGAATTTTATTGGAGTGTATGTATACTATTTCAGAATCAATATCAATTTAAAATAATCATATATAGTTATTATTTACACCATTATACCCATCCAAGTATGGTGGTGGTGGAAAATAGATTACACCACGGCGTGGAGACGGTATTCCGTACGTACGCACGCGCGGTGATTTCATTTTTCATAGGATGGATAGATGGTGAAATAGGGTTGTTTCATACTTATAATAACATATCAGTATATGAGTGATACTAATGTTATTAATTCATAATTAAACAACCTAAGAAGAAGAATTGGAAGAGGAAATAAAGGTGAAAGAATCGGTAGTAGAAATTACCTCTTCTTTGAAGCGCCTCTTTGAGAACTCCTCTTAGGGGACTAAAATTGGTCTTTGAAGAAGACCAGGACCTCTAGGATGTTTCTAGGGAAGTGTAGAAGAGAATTGGGCAGGTTTTGGCCGATCTTGAAGGCTCAAAGTGGTGTGTGGAAGAGAGGGAGGAGGTTCCCTTTTATAAGGGAGGAGAGGGGCACCTTTGGAATAACCAAAAATATTATTTTATTATAAAGCCAAATTTGGTTTTAAATAGCTCCAAATTGATTTATTTCGAAGCTAAGGTGGGTATGGGTCTAAATAATCTCATCCAATAGAATTTAGACAAGTTTAGGTTCCTATTTTAACCTTATCATTTAGTTTTAACATTAAGTTAAATAATTTTACTTTTACCGTGTCTTCTTGTGTTCTTACACTATAAGGTTAATAAACTTACTATTACAAACCAAAAGAATCCCAAGTTGTTTATTATTAATATATATAACTTTATATAAGTAATTTTGCCTAACATTAGATTTTTAGGAATAAAATAACAATTAATAATATAATATTTTTCTTAAAAACTATTTTATGTCAATTTTGACACTATTTAGTAATTGATTTTTGTGAAAATCATAACAGAATGGTTAGTTCGAACAAAGTTAATTAAATCAATACTAACATGTCATATTAACCTGGAAAATTAGTGTAACTCATAAAAAGTCGCAAATTACATTTATTTGGGTATTTATAACATCAATTATGTCAATATTTCATTAATAAGATAATTACTGCATCATCGTTGTGTCATAAATAAATTAAATTATTTAATATCTAAAAATTACAAATAAAATACCATTATGTAGGAAATTTCATTAGCCTCCTAATGAATATTTATAGTCGAATTTATCTTATGTATAACCCCATATTAAAAATTAGTTACTTAGTAATCTTTGATTTTAACTATTTTAACCATTTTTTAAATAAATTAATAATAAATGTCCTAATCTAATCCAAGTGGGTATAAATGGTCATATTGTTTTTCCTAATGTTGTTTTTGGTCGAATTAAACTTATCCAATAGAATTAGGACATGTGTTAGGGTAATAATAATATCTTTTTTATCCTTAATTACCCTATTTACTTTTAACCGTGGTAAAAAAGTAAAAAGTTACTATTCCCCAAAAATTATTTTCATCTCATTGAACCAAATTTTAGTCCTTGATATTAACCGTGTCTCTCAAATTTTCGAAATTCCACTCACAGAAGCGGTAAAATTATGTTTTATGAAAAATTCAGTTTTTTTAACTACCACTTAGTGGTTTCACTATTCATCAAAAAATGAAAGTTTCCAGAAAAATACCAAAAATTAGGCCTAAGATATATTTGATATTATGAATTAAAAAATGATGTCTATTTTATAAAATTAAAAACATATCAGTTACATTAACTAATTTAAAAATTAATTCCCGTCGTCAAAACAAATAGCGTGTTTTTAAGAGATAATAACTATCAAAAGATTGACACTTGTTTATAACTGGTTTAAATGTGAAATTACATCCAATGACCAACATTGTATTAAATTGTAAAAATATATTCTAAATATACTTTAAAACCACTCAAATTAATAATTTATCACTATTAATTATTTCGATTAAAAAAGATGTTTTTAATTAAAATTTAGTAATTTTCACTATTCATCAGAATATGAAAGTTATCCGAAAAGTACAAAAATTTCACCCTAAGCTAATTTCGATATTCCGAATCCAAAAATAAAGTCCATTTTGAAAAATAAAATTTACAAAATTTTAAAAGGTGGTTATTACTATTCATAACGGCTAGTTTTAATAATATTTTAATAGCATATCATTGTTTAGTGAAACTCGGTATTGCGTACTACACACGCTATCGAGGAAGGTCTCGATTGCGTGTAATGCAAGGAAAGTCAAGGATGCATGTTTTGAAATCTCCTTTTGGTGTAGCGTACAAAAAAAGATATTAATGAAATTAAAAAGAATATTTTTCATAAAATCTCGGGGTGTTACATTCTACCCCCCTTAAAATGAATTTCGCCCTTGAAATTCGTCGGGGTTATAAATGGTTTACTACTCGAAAGTTTCTTAAATAGAAACCCACATCGTAAAAAGGAATACCAAAACCAATCTTTAAAAATAAAATAATGAAACATAACGGCAACCTAAAAAAACTAATCACTGGGTTTCCACATTGGTGAAAATATGGATATGGAAGAGAAATCTAACCACCATGTTCTGATGGAGAGTGGTAGAGAACATGGCTATGAAAAATCCAGCAATCACAAAGCTATTGATTTGTGATGATCTAAGGTACCATCTGATTCATCAGATGTAAGGGAACTAGGACAACATTTTTTGTTTTCAAGATCATTTCCCTAAAGTTGATGAATTAAAAGAAATACCTGCATGATTTTGGTACAATCTCACTGTTGTTCGTGAATTGAACAATTTCCACTTCATCCCTTAAAGAAATGAGGTTGAATTTTTTATTCGTGATGTTTTAGCAGATCATGTGATAGAATGATGGGTCATTCCATCTCTTTCAAACAAAAGGTTAGAAAAAGTTATAAGTCCATCTTATGGTTAGATTAATCGTATATGGTTCCAAAAATGAACTTATACTTCATATATCATACCGCTTAATAAAATAAAACTAGTTTCTACTAACCAGGAACTTCCTGTAGGCCAGTGGTAGGAAACAAAGGCCAGTCGCACTTCGGTTGTGGGTTCGATTCCCATAGCCTTGTCCGACACGATGGGCTGTCGCCCGTCCTGCAGGTTGTCCTTTTTCTAAAACTACATTACTATAACATCCCATAAATAATATCGAAAAAAACTTCTATCCTTAAACAATACTAACTTATGTCCAATATAATCCATTCCAATATTTAGGCTTTTCCATAATACTGCAGTCCACTCTCATATTATAGTGAAAACGATTACCAGAGATTTCATATAACAAGCATGTTAATTCCATCGTTGATCCCCATATATCATAAGATATGTCTTGTTGGTCACATTCCAAACATTCGAAGGCCTTAATCATGGATTCTCTTGAAAAATGAATACCCATTGAATCTTAGTGAAAACATGAATGCTGTCAAAAGTTAACTCTTTCCACATACCAAAATCCAAAAATTCTATATACTCAAACCATGATATAACCTTATCCTTATATCAGTCATGAGCTCATGAATACTATCAAACATTTAATTTTCTCCTTATCCCTTCATTATGTGCATATCATCTACATTCCAAGAATATCTGAATAACCATTCATGGATACTGGTACCAGTAATAATACACTTTCAAAAATCAAGGGAAGACAACAGTGTAACAATCCTTAGATGTATCTTTATTCCATAGTACCATGAGATTACTTATACAACATTACACTTGATAAACATGTAATCATTCCACTACCTTCTTAAACCATTGACCGATCTTCAACAATTCTTTCATCTCACATATCATTTGTAGTCTCTTCATCATCATCAACATAAATACTACCCATAAGACCGTACTTATTCTCTGCATGAGACTTTCCCTTAGGGCATTGGTTTTCATAATGCCCGTACATTCCACATTTAAAACATTTAACCATTGTTGATGTCGTAGCAATACCATTATCCTCATCCATGGCGTTAACTGAACCTTTTCATTTCCACATACTGGCTTTGTGTCCTTCTTTTCCACACCCAAAGCATCTTCCAGTTCCCTTGAAACAGTCTCCCCGATGCCTCTTCCCACATGATTTACATGAGGGAAATTGAACTTTATTTCCTCTATGATCATCATGAAACTCCATCTTTCTCTTATTATCTGAGTCAGGAAACTTACCAAAGTTAAGACTATTGATCATATTATGAGATTGATGATTAGGCATAATAATGATGTTTGGACTTCCAAATCCTGTTTCATTTGGTTTCTCATAAAGAATATCATTCCATTGTCCGTCATATCCTCCATTATCATGAATCTTCCTGTTTCCAGCCATTTTCTAAAACCCAAAAAGAATAGTGTGAGAGGCAAAAATCATAATAAAGGGAGAGTAACTTCAATATCTAACATCTTAGGTTAAATTCTAAGATCGTTACCGTAGTTCTAGGACTCTATCCTATACGTATACTTATCCTTACGGACATCCCTAGACATACCTTAGAAATATCTCTAGGGATCTCACTAATGTTTTCGCATCCTAGTTTCCAAAGGTTGACTAAACCTTTCCTCTGATACCAACTGTAGAGACCCAAATCTTGACGTACATAGAGATTACATTAGTTTTGAAGAATACTTAGTACATAACAAAAACAGACACACAAGGACCGTTATAGTTTAGTGTCTTTGGAAACTTGGAACGTAATCTTCTAATCATGGTGAAAGATCTTCAACATCTCCCATAAAGATCTTCCCATTTTTGTTTCCTAACCTAAAATATTTCTTTTAATCCTGGGGGGAAAGAAAACATAAAAAGGGTGAGCTCAAATGCTCAGTAAGGGTAAGCATGGATAAAATAAAACATACCATATACATTTGAACTTAAAAAAAATGAACATTAAAAATCTTGAGCAACGACATAAAACATGGAAGTACATAAGGCATAGATCATAATGGAACATAAATCATGATAAAATAGAATGGGAATAAAACATGTAATTGTGGCATCCATTAAGCACATGATATGATTTCCATAGTAGCCAAGACATTGCTGCCAAGACAATCTTAATGGACAAAGTCCCTTTCTGAATCGTGTTCACTCCTCATTTCAGTCCTGTTTTACTGAACCGGTTTAACCTGCTGTTCCAGCCATGTCTATATCATGAGATATAAATCTTTACCCAATGCATTGGAGGGAGATATAGGTCCCACCCATCTCATAATAAAATCATTCTTACTTGTGCCACAAAATAAACTTAAAACATTCATCATAACCCAAAGAATAAAATGGGTTTCATAAATATCATTCCATCATAACATAATCCATATAAAACAAATGGATATAGTTTCATCATAAGAATAGTGAAACCATTTAAATCATAGACATTATACTTGAAACATACACATATGAAATAATTTCATCTTAGATGGAAACTGGTTTTGATAAAACACTTGAAATGAATTCTTGAGGAAAATATCCTTTCTTCTTCAAAATCATTCTTTTTTACAAAATGTCATGAAATTTTAAAAGAAAAGGATTTTGTTTAAAATAGTCATGAAATATTTTGGAGGAGGCTTAATAAAAACAAGGCTTTATAAAACCGTAAAAATCCATTCGTGCCGTATAAGTTTAAAAAAACATTCTTCTCGTACTTTTACCGGAAAAGTCAAAAAGTACCTTGTAACGTAAACAAAAGAAAGATTCCTTACATACCGTGTAGTAAAAGTCAAAATGGGTAAAAAGGAAATTAAACATACATAAAACAATTTTAGACAACATGGACATGGATGATAACAATAACCCCAGTAAATACTTACGTATAAGCAATCTCGGATAAAAAAATGAGATTTGAAAAATTATCCCTTACCTTAGGTCTGATATGCTTCGTACGTATCCGAACCTCCGGTATAATGATTTAAATAATGTTATTGACTTATTACAGAATCATATTAACTATTATGATATCATATATGGTTCACTTATGACTTTATATTACCCGTTCTTTTGTAAATTCCATGTTAAAGAGCGTTTTGGGTAAAATCGTTTCATTTGTCGTGTGTGTTTTGACTGTAATTATTCATATGATTACTTAGATCATGATTACTTACATCCAGAATTTAAAACATGATTTATATATAATATATATTCAGAATATATATATATATATATAATAGATCGATAAATGGAAATAAATACACCGTTCATGGAGACGGTAGGCCGTACGTACGCATGAACGTTGTTTTCGTTTCCTCATTGAATTGAATGGAATTAATTGGATGACATAAATATATATATATACATAAATCCAGTATCATTATTATTTCAAATATTTCATGATTACTTATTATATATACTCTATAATCATTTATGAATGGTTAATCATTGAGAATGAATCTCATCGCGTCGTGGAGACGGTATTCCGTACGTACGCACGAGCGATGATATCGTTCCCATGATCATGGAATTTTATTGGAGTGTATGTATACTATTACAGAATCAATATCACTTTAAAATAATCATATATAGTTATTATTTACACCATTATACCAATCCAAGTAAGGTGGTGGTGGAAAATAGATTACACCACGGCGTGGAGACGATATTCAGTATGTACGCATGCACGGTGATTTCATTTTCCGTAGGATGGATAGATGGTGAAATAGGGTTGTTTCATAATTATAATGAAATATCAGTATATGAGTGATACTGATGTTATTACTTCATAATGAAACAACCTAAGAA
This sequence comes from Viscum album, assembly GCA_963277665.1. Taxonomy (NCBI): domain Eukaryota; kingdom Viridiplantae; phylum Streptophyta; class Magnoliopsida; order Santalales; family Viscaceae; genus Viscum; species Viscum album. The sequence continues at coordinate 2,046,899,942 of OY728119.1, forward strand.
GAAGAAGTGGAAGAAGAAATAAAGGTGAAAGAATCGGTAAGAGAAATTACCTCTTCTTTGAAGCACCTCTTTGAGACCTCCTCTTAGGGCACTAAAATTGGTCTCTGAAGAAGCCCAAAACCTCTAGGATGTTTCTAGGGAAGTGTAAAAGAGAATTGGTCAGGGTTTTTCTGAGCTTGAAGGCTCAAATTGGTGTGTGGAAGAGTGGGAGGAGGTGCCCTTTTATAAGGGTGGAGAGGGGCACCTTTGGAATAACTAAAAATATTATTTTATTATAAAGCCAAATTTGGTTTTAAATAGATCCAAATTGATTTATTTCGAATATAAGGTGGGGATGGGTCGAAATAATCTCATCCAATATAATTTAGACAAGTTTAGGTTCCTATTTTAACCTTATCATTTAGTTTTAACATTAAGTTAAATAATTTTACTTTTACCGTGTCTTCTTGTGTTCTTAAACTATAAGGTTAATAAACTTAATATTACAAGACAAAAGAACCCCAAGTTGTTTATTATTAATATATATAACTTTATATAAGTCATTAGGCCGAACATTAGATTTTTAGGAATAAAATAACAATTAATAATATAATATTTGTTTTAAAAACTATTTTATGTCAATTTTGACACTATTTAGTAATTGATTTTTGTGAAAATCATAACAGAATGGTTAGTTAGAACCAATTTAATTAAATCAATAATAACATGTCATATTAACCTAGAAAATTAGTGTAATTCATAAAAATTCTCAAATTACATTTATTTGGGTATTTATAACATCAATTATGTCAATATTTCATTAATAAGATAATTACTCCATCATCGTTTTGTCATAAATAAATTAAATTATTTAATGTCTAAAAATTACAAATAAAATACCATTATGTATAAAATTTCTTTATCTTCCTAATGAATATTTATAATCGAATTTATCTTATGTATAACCCCATATTAAAAATGATTTACTTAGTAATCTTTGATTTTAACTATTTTAACCCTTCTTTAAATAAATTAATAATAAATGTCCTAATCTAATCCCAGTGGGCCTAAATGGTCATGTTTTATTCCTAAGGTTGTTTTTGGTCGAATTACACTTATCCAATAGAATTAGGACATGTGTTAGGGTAATAATAATATCTTTTTTACCCTAAATTACCCTATTTACTTTTAACCGTGGTAAAAAAGTAAAAAGTTGCTATTCACCAAAATTATTTTCATCTCATTGAACCAAATTTTATTCTTTGATATTAACCGTGTCTCTCAGATTTTCAAAATTCCACACACAGAAGCGGTAAAATTAAGTTTTATGAAAAATTCAGTTTTTTTAACTACCACTTAGTGGTTTCACTATTCATCAAAAAATGAAAGTTTCCAGAAAAATACCAAAAATTAGGCCTAAGCTATATTTGATATTATGAATTCAAAAATGATGTCTATTTTATCAAATTCAAAACATATAAGTTACATTAACTAATTTAAAAATTAATTCCTGTCGTCAAAACAAATAGCGTGTTTTTAAGAGATAATAACTATCAAAAGATTGACACTTGTTTATAACTAGTTTAAATGTGAAATTACATCCAATGACCAACATTGTATTAAATTGTAAAAATATATTCTAAATATACTTTAAAACCACTCAAATTAATAATTTATCACTATTAATTATTTCAATTAAAAAAGTTGTTTTTAATTAAAATTTAGTAATTTTCACTATTCATCAGAATATGAAAGTTATCCGAAAAGTACCAAAATTTCACCCTAAGATAATTTAGATATTCCGAATCCAAAAATGAAGTCCATTTTGAAAAATAAAATTGAACAAATTTCAAAAGGTGGTTATTATTATTCATAACGACTAGTTTTAATAATATTTTAATAGCATATCATTGTTTAGTGAAACTCGGTACTGCGTACTACACACACTATCGAGGAAGGTCGCGATTGCGTATAATGCAAGGAAAGTCAAGGATGCATGTTGTGAAATATCCTTTTGGTGTAGCATATAACACAAGACATTAATGAAATTAAAAAGAATATTTTTTCATAAAATCTCGGGGTGTTACATTCTACCCCCCTTAAAATGAATTTCACCCTCAAAATTCCTCGGGGTTATAAATGGTTTACTACTCAAAAGTTTCTTAAATAGAAACTAACATCGTAAAAAGGAATACCAAAACCAATCTTTAAAAACAAAAGTATGAAACGTAACGGCTACCTAAAAAAACTAATCACTGGGTTTCCACATAGGTGAAAATATGGATATGGAAGAGAAATCTAACCACTATGTTCTGATGGAGAGTGGTAGATAACATGGCTATGGAAAATCCAGCAATCACAAAGCTATTTATTTGTGATGATCTAATGTACCATATGATTCATTGGATATAAGGTAACTAGGACAACATTTTTGATTTTCAAGATCATTTCCCTAAAGTTGATGAATTAAAAGAAATACGTGCATGATTTTGGTACAATCTCACTGTTGTTCGTGAATTGAACAATTTACTCTTCATCCCTTAATGAAATGAAGTCGAATTTGTTATTCGTGATGTATTAGAATATCATGTGATAGAATGATGGGTCATTCCATCTCTTTCAAACAAAAGGTTAGCAAAAGTTATAAGTCCATCTTATGGTTAGATTAATCGTATATGGTTCCAAAAATGAACTTATACTTCATATATCATACCGCTTAATAAAATAAAACTAGTTTCTACTAACCAGGGACTTCCTGTAGGCCAGTGGTAGGCAATAAAGTCCAGTCGCACTTCGGTTGTGGGTTCGATTCCCATAGCCTTGTCCGACGCGATGGGCTGTCGCCCGTCTTGCAGGTTGTCCTTTTTCTAAAACTACATTACTATAACATCCCATAAATAATATCGAAAAAAAACTTCTATCTTTAAGAAATACTAACTTATGTCCAATATAATCAATTCCAATCTTTAGGCTTATCCATAATACTGCAGTCCACTCTCATATTATAGTGAAAACGATTACCAGAGATTCCATATAACAAGCATGTTAATTCCATCGTTGATCCCCATATATCATAAGATATGTCTTGTTGTTCACATTCCAAACATTCGAAGGCCTTAATCATGTATTATCTTGAAAAATGAATACCCATTGAATCTTAGTGAAAACATGAATGCTGTCAAAAGTTAACTTTTTCCACATATCAAAATCCAAAAATTCTACATACTCAAACCATGATATAACCTTCTCCTTATATCAGTCACGAGCTCATGAATACTATCAAACATTTAATTTTCTCCTTATCCCTTCATTATTCGCATATCATCTACATTTCAAAAATATCTGAATAACCTTTCATGGATACTGGTACCATTAATCATACACTTTCAAAACTCAAGGAAAGACAACAGTGTAACAATCCTTAGATGTCTCTTTATTCCATAGTACGATGAGATTACTTATACAACATTACACTTGATAAACATGTAATCATTCCACTACCTTCTTAAACCATTGACCGAGCTTCAATAATTCTTTCATCTCACATATCATTTGTAGTCTCTTGATCATCATCAACATAAATACTACCCATAGGACCGTACTGATTCTCTTCATGAGACTTTCCCTTAGGTCATTGGTTTACATAATGCCCGTACATTCCACATTTAAAACATTTAACCATTGTTGATGTTGTAGCAATACCATTATCCTCATCCATGGTGTTAACTAAACCTTTTCCTTTGCACTTACTGGCTTTGTGTCCTTCTTTTCCACACCCAAAGCATCTTCCAGTTCCCTTGAAACAATCTCCCCGATGCCTCTTCCCACATGATTTACATGAGGGAAATTGAACTTTCTCTCCTCTATGATCATCATGAAACTCCATCTTTCTCTTATTATCTGAGTCGGGAAACTTAGCAAAGTTAAGATTATTGATCATATTATGAGATTGCTGATTAGGAATAATAACGATGTTTGGACTTCCAAATCCCGTTTCATTTGGCTTCTCATGAAGAATATCATTCCATTGTCCGTCATATCCTCCATTATCATGAAGCTTCCTGTTTCCAGCCATTTTCTAAAACCCAAAAAGAATAGCGTGAGAGGCAAAAATCATAATAAAGGGGGAGTAACTTCAATATCTAACATCTTAGGTTAAATTCTAAGATCATTACCGTAGTTCTAGGACTATATCCTATACGTATACTTATCCTTACGGACATCCCTAGACATACCTTAGAAATATCTCTAGGGATCTCACTAACGTTTTCGCATCCTAGTTTCCAAAGGTTGACTAAACCTTTCCTCTGATACCAACTGTAGAGACCCAAATCTTGACGTACATAGACATTACATTACTTTTGCGGAATACTTAGTACATAACAAAAACAGACACACAATGACCGTAATAGTTTAGTGTCTTTGGAAACATGGAACGTAATCTTCTAATCGTGGTGAAAGATCTTCAACATCTCCCATAAAGATCTTCCCATTTTTGTTTCCTTACCTAAAATATTTCTTTTAATCCTGGGGGAAAAGAAAACATAAAAAGGGAGAGCTCAAATGCTCAGTAAGGGTAAGCATGGATAAAATAAAACATACCATATACATTTGAACTTAAAAAAACATGAACATTAAAAATCTTGAGCAACGATATAAAACATGGAAGTACATAAGGCATAGATCATAATGGAACATAAATCATGATAAAATAGCATGGTAATAAAACATGTAATTTTGGCCTCCATTAAGCACATGATATGATTTCCATAGTAGCCGAGGCATTGCTGCCAAGACCATCTTAATGGACAAAGTCCCTTTCTGAATCGAGTTCACTCCTCATTTCAGTCCTGTTTTACTGAACCGGTTTAACCTGCCGTTCCATCCATGTCTATATCATGAGATATAAATCTTTACCCAATGCATTGGAGGGAGATATAGGTCCCACATATCTCATAATGAAATCATTCTTACTTGTGCCACAAAATAAACTTAAAACATTCATCATAACCCAAAGAATAAAATGGGTTTCATAAACATCATTCCATCATAACATAATCCATATAAAACAAATGGATATAATTTCATCATAAGAAAAGTGAAACCATGTAAATCATAGAGACATTATACTTGAAACATACACATATGAAATAATTTCATCTTAGATGGAAAATGGTTTTGATAAAACACTTGAAATGAATTCTTGAGGAAAATATCCTTTCTTCTTCAAAATCATTCTCTTTTTACAAAAGGTCATGAAATTTTAAAAGAAAAGGATTTTGTTGAAAATAGTCATGAAATATTTTGGAGGTGACTTAATAAAAATAAGGCTTTATAAAACCATAAGAATCCATTCGTTCCGTATAAGTTAAAAAAACATTTTTCTCGTACTTTTATCGGAAAAGTCAAAAAGTACCTTGTAACGTAAACAAAAGAAAGATTCCTTACATACCGTGTAGTAAAAGTTAAAATGGGTAAAAAGGACATTAAAAATACATAAAACACTTTTAGACAACATGGACATGGATGATAACAATAACCCCAGTAAATACTTACGTATAGGCAATCTCGGATAAAAAAATGAGATTTGCAAAATTATCCCTTACCTTAGGTCCGATATGCTTCGTACGTATCCGAACCTACTGTATAATGATTTAAATAATGTTATTTACTTATTATAGAATCATATTAATTTTTATGATATCATATATGGTTCACTTATGACTTTATATTACCCGTTCTTTTGTAAATTCCATGTTAAAGAGCGTTTTGGGTAAAATCATTTCATTTGTCGTCCGTGTTTTGACTGTAATTATTCATATGATTACTTAAATCATGATTACTTACATCCAGAATGTAAAACATGATTTATATATAATATATATTCAGAATATACATATATATAATAGATCTATAAATGGAAAGAAATACACCGTTCATGGAGACGGTAGGCCGTACGTACGCATGAACGTTGTTTTCGTTTCCTCATTGAATTGAATGGAATTAATTAGATGACATACATATATATATATACATAAATCCAGTATCATTATTATGTCATGTATTTCATGATTACTTATTATATATACTTTATAATCATTTATGAATGGTTAATCATTGAGAATGAATCTCATCGCGTCGTGGAGACGGTATTTCGTACGTACGCACGAGCGATGATATCGTTCCCATGATCATGGAATTTTATTGGAGTGTATGTATACTATTACAGAATCAATATCACTTTACAATAATCATATATAGTTATTATTTACACCATTATACCCATCCAAGTAAGGTGGTGGTGGAAAATAGATTACACCACGGCGTGGAGACGGTATTCCGTACGTACGAACACGCGGTGATTTTGTTTTCCGTAGGATGGATAGATGGTGAAATAGGGTTGTTTCATACTTATAATAACATATCAGTATATGAGTGATACTGATGTTATTACTTCATAATGAAACAACCTAAGAAAAAGAAGTGGAAGAAGAAATAAAGGTGAAAGAATCGGTAACAGAAATTACCTCTTCTTTGAAGCGCCTCTTTGAGACCTCCTCTTAGGGCACTAAAATTGGTCTTTGAAGAAGACCAGGACCTCTAGGATGTTTCTAGGGAAGTGGAGAAGAGAATTGGGCAGGGTTTTTCCGATCTTGAAGGCTAAAAGTGGTGTGTGGAAGAGAGGGAGGAGGTGCCCTTTTATAAGGGAGGAGAGGGGCACCTTTGGAATAACTAAAAATATTATTTTATTATAAAGCCAAATTCGGTTTTAAATAGCTCAAAATTGATTTATTTCTAAGATAAGGTGGGGATTGGTCGAAATAATCTCATCCAATAGAATTTAGACAAGTTTAGGTTCCTATTTTAACCTTATCATTTAGTTTTAACATTAAGTTAAATAATTTTACTTTTACCGTGTCTTCTTGTATTCTTACACTATAAGGTTAATAAACTTACTATTACAAGCCAAACGAACCCCAAGTTGTTTATTATTAATATATATAACTTTATCTATGTCATTTGGCAGAACATTAGATTTTTAGGAATAAAATAACAATTAATAATATAATATTTGTTTTAAAAACTATTTTATGTCAATTTTGACACTATTTAGTAATTGATTTTTGTGAAAATCATAAAAGAATGGTTAGTTCGATCCAAGTTAATTACATCAATAATAACATGTCATATTAACCTGGAAAATTATTGGAATTCATAAAAAGTCTCAAATTACATTTATTTGGGTATTTATAACATCAATTATGTCAACATTTCATTAATAAGATAATTACTGCATCATCGTTGTGTCATAAATAAATTAGCTTATTTAATGTCTAAAAATTACAAATAAAATACCATTATGTAGGAAATTTCTTTATATTCCTAATGAATATTTATAGTCGAATTTATCTTATGTATAACACCATATTAAAAATGGTTTACTTAGTAATCTTTTATTTTAACTATTTTAACCATTCTATAAATAAATTAATAATAAATGTCCTAATCTAATCCAAGTGGGCCTAAATGGTCATATATTATTCCTAAGGTTTTTTTGGTCGAATTACACTTATCCAATAGAATTAGGACACGTGTTAGGGTAATAATAATATCTTTTTTACCCTTAATTACCCTATTTACTTTTAACCGTGGTAAAAAAAAGTAAAAAGTTACTATTCACCAAAAATTATTTTCATCACATTGAACCACATTTTAGTCCTTGATATTAACCGTGTCTCTCGGATTTTCGAAATTCCACTCACAGAAGCGGTAAAATTAAGTTTTATCAAAAAATCAGTTTTTTTAACTACCACTTAGTGGTTTCACTATTCATCGAAAAATGAAAGTTTCCAGAAAAATACCAAAAATTAGGCCTAAGCTATATTTTATATTATGAATTCAAAAATGATGTCTATTTTATCAAATTCAAAACATATCAGTTACATTAACTAATTTAAAAATTAATTCCCGTCGTCAAAACAAATAGCGTGTTTTTAAGAGATAATAACTATCAAAAGATTGACACTTGTTTATAACTGGTTTAAATGTGAAATTACATCCAATGACCAAAATTGTATTAAATTGTAAAAATATATTCTAAATATACTTTAAAACCACTAAAATTAATAATTTATCACTATTAATTATTTCGATTAAAAAAGTTGTTTTTAATTAAAATTTAGTAATTTTCACTATTCATCAGAATATGAAAGTTATCCGAAAAGTACCAAAATTTCACCCTAAGCTAATTTCGATATTCCGAATCCAAAAATGAAGTCCATTTTGAAAAATAAAATTTAGAAAATTTCAAAAGGTGGTTATTAGTATTCATAACGGCTAGTTTTAATAATATTTTAATAGCATATCATTGTTTAGTGAAACTCGGTATTGCGTACTACACACTCTATCGAGGAAGGTCGCAATTTCATGTAATTAAAGGCAATTCAAGGATGCGTGTTGTGCAAGATCCTTTTGGTGTAGCGTACAACACAAGACATTAATGAAATTAAAAAGAATATTTTTCATAAATTCTCGGGGTGTTACATTCTACCACCCTTAAAATGAATTTCGCCCTCGAAATTCGTCGGGGTTATAAATGGTTTACTACTCAAAAGTTTCTTAAATAGAAACCCACATCATAAAAAGGATTACCAAAACCAATATTTAAAAACAAAAGTATGAAACGTAACGGCTACCTAAAAAAACTAATCACTGGGTTTCCACATAGGTGAAAATATGGATATGGAAGAGAAATCTAACCACCATGTTCTAATGGAGAGTGATAGAGAACATGGCTATGGAAAATCCAGTAATCAAAAAGCTATTGATTTGTGATGATATAAGGTACCATCTGATTCGTCGGATATAAGGGAACTAGGACAACATTTTTGGTTTTCAAGATCATTTCCCTAAAGTTGATGAATTAAAAGAAATACTTGCACGATTTTGGTACAATCTCACTGTTGTTCATGAATTGAACAATTTCCACTTCATCCCTTAAAGAAATGAAGTTGAATTTGTTATTCGTGATGTGTTAGCATATCATGTGATAGAATGATGGGTCATTCCATCTCTTTCAAACAAAAGGTTAGCCAAAGTTATAAGTCCATCTTATGGTTAGATTAATCGTATATGGTTCTAAAAATGAACTTATACTTCATATATCAAACAGCTTAATAAAATAAAACTAGTTTCTACTAACCAGGGACTTCCTGTAGGCTAGTGGTAGGCAATAAAGGCCAGTCGCACTTCGGTTGTGGGTTCGATTCCCATAGCCTTGTCCGACGCGATGGGCTGTCGCCCGTCCTGCAGGTTGTCCTTTTTCTAAAAATACATTACTATAACATCCCATAAATAATATCGAAAAAAAACTTCTATCCTTTAACAATAATAACTTATGTCCAATATAATCCATTCCAATCTTTAGGCTTATCCATAATACTGCAGTCCACTCTCATATTATAGTGAAAACGATTACCAGAGATTTCATATAACAAGCATGTTAATTCCATCGTTGATCCCCATATATCATAAGATATGTCTTGTTGGTCACATTCCAAACATTCAAAGGCCTTAATCATGTATTCTCTTGAAAAATGAATACCCATTGAATCTTAGTGAAAACATGAATGCTGTCAAAAGTTAACTCTTTCCACATACCAAAATCCAAAAATTCTATATACTCAAACCATGATATAACCTTCTCCGTATATCAGTCACGAGCTCATGAATACTATCAAACATTTAATTTTCGCCTTATCCCTTCATTATGCGCATATCATCTACATTCCAAAAATATATGAATAACCTTTCATGGATACTGGTACCATTAATCATACACTTTCAAAACTCAAGGAAAGACAATAGTGTAACAATCCTTAGATGTCTCTTTATTCCATAGTACCGTGAGATTACTTATACAACATTACACTTGATAAACATGTAATCATTCCACTACCTTCTTAAACCATTGACCGAGCTTCAAAAATTCTTTCATCTCACATATCATTTGTAGTCTCTTAATCATCATCAACATAAATACTCCCCATACGACCGTACTGATTCTCTTCATGAGACTTTCCCTTAGGGAATTGGTTTGCATAATGCCCGTACATTCCACATTTAAAACATTTAACCATTGTTGATGTCGTAGCAATACCATTATCCTCATCAATGGTGTTAACTGAACCTTTTCCTTTGCACTTACTGGCTTTGTGTCCTTCTTTTCCACACCCAAAGCATCTTCCAGTTCCCTTGAAACAATCTCCCCGATGCCTCTTCCCACATGATTTACATGAGGGAAATTGAACTTTCTTTCCTCTATGATCATCATGAAACTCCATCTTTCTCTTATTATCTGAGTCGAGAAACTTACCAAAGTTAAGATTATTGATCATATTATGAGATTGCTGATTAGGCATAATAACGATGTTTGGACTTTAAAATCCCGTTTCATTTGGTTTCTCATGAAGAATATCATTCCATTGTCCGTCATATACTCCATTATCATGAATCTTCCTATTTCCAGACATTTTCTAAACCCAAAAAGAATAGTGTGAGAGGCAAAAATCATAATAAAGGGGGAGTAACATCAATATCTAACATCTTAGGTTAAATTCTAAGATCGTTACCATAGTTCTAGGACTATATCCTATACGTATACTTATCTTTACGGACATCCCTAGACATACCTTAGAAATATCTCTAGGGATCTCACTAACGTTTTCGCATCCTAGTTTCCAAAGGTTGACTAAACCTTTCCTCTGATACCAACTGTAGAGACCCAAATATTGACGTACATAGACATTACATTACTTTTGAGGAATACTTAGTATATAACAAAAACAGACACACAAGGACCGTAATAGTTTAATGTCTTTGGAAACATGGAACGTAATCTTCTAATCGTGGTGAAAGATCTTCAACATATCCCATAAAGATCTTCCCATTTTTGTTTCCTTACCTAAAATCTTTATTTTAATCCTGGGGGAAAAGAAAACATAAAAAGGGTGAGCTCAAATGCTCAGTAAGGGTAATCATGGATAAAATAAAACATACCATAAACATTTGAACTTAAAAAGAACATGAACATTAAAAATCTTGAGCAACGACATAAAACATGGAAGTACATAAGGAATAGATCATAATGGAACATGAATCATGATAAAATAGCATGGGAATAAAACATGTAATTTTGGCATCCATTAATCACATGATATGATTTCCATAGTAGCCGAGGCATTGCTGCCAAGACCATCTTAATGGACAAAGTCCCTTTCTGAATCGAGTTCACTCCTCATTTCAGTCCTGTTTTACTGAACCGGTTTAACCTGCCGTTCCAGCCATGTCTATCTCATGAGATATAAATCTTTACCCAATGCATTAGAGGGAGATATAGGTCCCACCCATCTCATAATGAAATCATTCTTACTTGTGCCACAAAATAAACTTAAAACATTCATCATAACCCAAAGAATAAAATGGGTTTCATAAACATCATTCCATCATAACATAATCAATATAAAACAAATGGATATAATTTCATCATAAGAAAAGTTAAACCATGTAAATCATAGAGACATTATACTTGAAACATAAACATATGAAATAATTTCATCTTAGATGGAAAATGGTTTTGATAAAACACCTGAAATGAATTCTTGAGGAAAATATCCTTTCTTCTTCAAAATCATTCTCTTTTTACAAAATGTCATGCAATTTTAAAAGAAAAGGATTTTTTTGAAAATAGTCATGAAATATTTTGGAGGTGGCTTAATAAAAATAAGGCTTTATAAAACTGTAAAAATCCATTCGTTTCGTATAAGCTAAAAAAAACATTCTTCTCGTACTTTTACCAGAAAAGTCAAAAAGTACCTTGTAACATAAACAAAAGAAAGATTCCATACATACCGTGTAGTAAAAGTAAAAATGGGTAAAAAGGACATTAAACATACATAAAACACTTTTAGACAACATGGACATGGATGATAACAATAACCCCAGTAAATACTTACGTATAAGCAATCTCGGATAAAAAAAATGAGATTTGCAAAATTATCCCTTACCTTAGGTCCGATATGCTTCGTACGTATCCGAACCTACTGTATAATGATTTAAATAATGTTATTGATTTATTACAGAATCATATTAATTGTTATGATATCATATATGGTTCACTTATGACATTATATTACCCGTTCTTTTGTAAATTCCATGTTAAAGAGCGTTTTGGGTAAAATCATTTCATTTGTCGTCCGTGTTTTTACTGTAATTATTCATATGATTACTTAGATCATGATTACTTAAATCCAGAATGTAAAACATTATTTATATATAATATATATTCAGAATATACATAAATATAATAGATCGATAAATGGGAAGAAATACACCGTTCATGGAGACGGTAGGCCGTACGTACGCATGAACGTTGTTTTCGTTTCCTCATTGAATTGAATGGAATTAATTGGACGACATACATATATATATATACATAAATCTAGTATCATTATTATGTCATATATTTCATGATTACTTATTATATATACTTTATAATCATTTATGAATGTTTAATCATTGAGAATGAATCTCATCGCGTCATGGAGACGGTATTCCGTACGTACGCCCGAGCGATGATATCGTTCCCATGATCGTGGAATTTTATTGGAGTGTATGTATACTATTACAGAATCAATATCACTTTACAATAATAATATATAGTTATTATTTACACCATTATACCCATCCAAGTAAGGTGGTGGTGGAAAATAGATTACACCACGGCGTGGAGACGGTATTCCGTACGTGCGCACACGTGGTGATTTCATTTTCCGTAGGATGGATAGATGGTGAAATAGGTTTGTTTCATACTTATAATAACATATCAGTATATGAGTGATACTGATGTTATTACTTCATAATGAAACAACCTAATAAGAAGAAGTGGAAGAAGAAATAAAGGTGAAAGAATCTATAACAGAAATTACCTCTTCTTTGAAGCGCCTCTTTGAGACCTCCTCTTAGGGCACTAAAATTGGTTTTTGAAGAATACCAGGACCTCTAGGATGTTTCTAGGGAAGTGGAGAAGAGAATCGAGAAGGTTTTGGCCGAGCTTGAAGGCTCAAAGTGGTATGTGGAAGAGAGGGAGGAGGTGCCCTTTTATAAGAGATGAGAGGGGCACCTTTGGAATAACTAAAAATATTATTTTATTATAAAGCCAAATTCGGTTTTAAATAGCTCCAAATTGATTTATTTTGAAGCTAAGGTGGGGATGGGTCGAAATACTCTCATCCAATAGAATTTATACAAGTTTAGGTTCCTATTTTAAACTTATCATTTAGTTTTAACATTAAGTTAAATAATTTTACTTTTACCGCGTCTTCTTGTGTTCTTACACTATAAGGTTAATAAACTTACTATTACAAGCCAAACGAACCCCAAGTTGTTTATTATTAATATATGTAACTTTATCTAAGTCATTTGGCCGAACATTAGATTTTTAGGAATAAAATAAGAATTAATAATATAATATTTGTTTTAAAAACTATTTTATGTCAATTTTGACACTATTTAGTAATTGATTTTTGTGAAAATCATAAAAGAATGGTTAGTTCGAACCAAGTTAATTAAATCAATACTAACATGTCATATTAACCTGGAAAATTAGTGGAATTCATAAAAAGTCTCAAATTACATTTATTTGGGTATTTATAACATCAATTATGTCAATATTTAATTAATAAGATAATTACGACATCATCGCTGTGATATAAATAAATTAAATTATTTAATGTCTAAAAATTACAAATAAAATACCATTATGTAGGAAATTTCTGTAGATTCCTAATTAATATTTATAGTTGAATTTATCTTATGTATAACTCCATATTAAAAATGATTTACTTAGTAATCTTGGATTTTAACTATTCTAACCCTTCTTTAAATAAATTAATAATAAATGTCCTAATCTAATCCAAGTGGGCCTAAATGGTCATATTTTATTCCTAAGCTTGTTTTTGGTCGAATTACACTTATCCAATAGAATTAGGACATGTGTTAGGGTAATAATAATATCTTTTTTAACCTTAATTACCCTATTTACTTTTAACCGTGGTAAAAAAAGTAAAAAGTTACTGTTCACCAAAAATTATTTTCATCTCATTGAACCACATTTTAGTACTTGATATTAACCGTGTCTCTCGGATTTTCTAAATTCCACTCACAGAAGCGGTAAAATTAAGTTTTATGAAAAATTCAGTTTTTTTAACTACCACTTAGTGGTTTCACTATTCATCAAAAAATGAAAGTTTCCAGAAAAATACAAAAAATTAGGCCTAAGCTATATTTGATATTATGAATTCAAAAATTATGTCTATTTTATCAAATTCAAAATATATCAGTTACATTAACTAATTTAAAAATTAATTCCCGTCGTCAAAACAAATAGCGTGTTTTTAAGAGATAGTAACTATCAAAAGATTGACACTTGTTTATAACTGGTTTAAATGTGAAATTACATCCAATGACCAACATTGTATTAAATTGTAAAAATATATTCTAAATATACTTTAAAACCACTCAAATTAATAATTTATCACTATTAATTATTTCGATTAAAAAAGTTGTTTTTAATTAAAATTTTGTAATTTTCACTATTTATCAGAATATGAAAGTTATTCGAAAAGTACCAAAATTTCACCCTAAGCTAATTTCGATATTCCGAATCCAAAAATGAAGTCCATTTTGAAAAATAAAATTTACAAAATTTCAAAAGGTGGTTATTACTATTCATAATGACTAGTTTTAATAATATTTTAATAGCATATCATTGTTTAGTGAAACTCGATATTGCGTACTACACACGCTATCGAGGAAGGTCGTGATTGCGTGTAATGCGAGGAAAGTCAAGGATGCGTGTTGTGAAAGATACTTTTGGTGTAGCGTACAACACAAGACATTAATGAAATTAAAAAGAATATTTTTCATAAAATCTCGGGGTGTTACATTCTACCCCACTTAAAATGAATTTCGCCCTCGAAATTCGTCGGGGTTATAAATGGTTTACTACTCGAAAGTTTCTTAAATAGAAACCGACATCGTAAAAAGGAAGACCAAAACCAATCTTTAAAAACAAAAGTATGAAACGTAACGGCTACCTAAAAAAACTAATCACTGAGTTTCCACATAGGTGAAAATATGGATATGGAAGAGAAATCTAACCACCATGTTCTGATGGAGAGTGGTAGAGAAAATGGCTAAAGAAAATCCAGAAATCACAAAGCTATTGATTTGTGATGATCTAAGGTACCATCTGATTCATCAGATATAAGGGAACTAGGACAACATTTTTGGTTTTCAAGATCATTTCCCAAAATTTGATGAATTAAAAGAAATACTTGCATGATTTTGGTACAATCTCACTTTTGTTCGTGAATTGAACAATTTCTACTTCATCCCTTAAAGAAATGAAGTTGAATTTGTTATTCGTGATGTGTTAGCAGATCATGTGATAGAATAATGGGTCATTCCATCTCTTTCAAACAAAAGGTTAGCAAAAGTTATAAGTCCATCTTATGGTTAGATTAATCGTATATGGTTCAAAAAATGAACTTATACATCATATATAATACCTATTAATAAAATAAAACTAGTTTCTACTAACCAGGGACTTCCTGTAGGCCAGTGGTAGGCAATAAAGGCCAGTCGCACTTCAGTTGTGGGTTCGATTCCCATAGCCTTGTCCGACGTGATGGGCTGTCGCCCGTCCTGCAGGTTGTCCTTGTTCTAAAAATACATTACTATAACATCCCATAAATAATATCGAAAAAAACTTCTATCCTTAAACAATACTAACTTATGTCCAATATAATACATTCCAATCTTTAGGCTTATCCATAATACTACAGTCCACTCTCATATTATAGTGAAAATGATTACCAGATATTTCATATAACAAGCATGTTAATTCCATCATTGATCCCCATATATCATAAGATATGTCTTGTTGGTCACATTCCAAGCATTCGAAGGCCTTAATCATGTATTCTCTTGAAAAATGAATACCCATTGAATCTTAGTGAAAACATGAATGCTGTCAAAAGTTAACTCTTTCCACATACCAAAATCCAAAAATTTTATATACTCAAACCATGATATAACCTTCTCCTTATATCAGTCATGAGCTCATGAATACTATCAAACATTTAATTTTCTCCTTATGCCTTCATTATGCGCATATCATCTACATTCCAAAAATATCTGAATAACCTTTCATGGATACCGGTACCATTAATCATACACTTTCAAAACTCAAGGAAAGAAAACAGTGTAACAATCTTTAGATGTCTCTTTATTCCATAGTACCATGAGATTACTTATACAACATTACACTTGATAAACATGTAATCATTCCACTACCTTATTAAACCATTGACCGAGCTTCAACAATTCTTTCATCTCACATATCATTTGTAGTCTCTTCATCATCATCAACATAAATACTACCCATACGACCATACTGATTCTCTTCATGAGACTTTCCCTTAGGGCATTGGTTTGCATAATGCACGTACATTCCACATTTAAAACATTTAACCATTGTTGATGTCGTAGCAATACCATTATCCTCATCCATGGTGTTAACTGAACCTTTTCCTTTGCACTTACTGGCTTTGTGTCCTTCTTTTCCACACCCAAAGCATCTTCCAGTTCCCTTGAAACAGTCTCCCCGATGCCTCTTCCCACATGATTTACATGAGGGAGATTGAACTTTCTTTCCTCTATGATCATCATGAAACTCCATCTTTCTCTTATTATCTGAGTCGAGAAACTTACCAAAGTTGAAATTATTAATCATATTATGAGATTGCTGATTAGGCATAATAACGATGTTTGGACTTCCAAATCCCGTTTCATTTGATTTATCATGAAGAATATCATTCCATTGTCTGTCATATCCTCCATTATCATGAATCTTCCTATTTCCAGCCATTTTCTAAAACCAAAAAAAAATAGTGTGACAGGCAAAAATCATAATAAAGGGGGAGTAACTTCAATATCTAACATCTTAGTTTCCAAAGGTTGACTAAACCTTTCCTCTGATACCAACTGTAGAGACCCAAAGCTTGACATACATAGAGATTACAATACTTTTGCGGAATACTTAGTACATAACAAAAACAGACACACAAGGACCGTAATAGTTTAGTGTCTTTGGAAACTTGGAACGTAATCTTCTAGTCGTGGTGAAAGATCTTCAACATCTCCCATAAAGATCTTCCCATTTTTGCTTCCTTACCTAAAATCTTTCTTTTAATACTGGGGGAAAAGAAAACATAAAAAGGGTGAGCTCAAATGCTCAGTAAGGGTAAGCATGGATAAAATAAAACATACCATATACATTTGAACTTAAAAAACATGAACATTAAAAATCTTGAGCAACGACATAAAACATGGAAGTACATAAGGCATAGATCAGAATGGAACATAAATCATGATAAAATATCATGGGAATAAAACATGTAATTGTGGCATCCATTAAGCACATGATATTATTTCCATAGTAGCCGAGGCATTGCTTCCAAGACCATCTTAATGGACAAAGTCCCTTTCTGAATCGAGTTCACTCCTCATTTCAGTCCTGTTTTACTGAACCGGTTTAACCTTCCGTTCCAGCCATGTCTATCTCATGAGATATAAATATTTACCCAATGCATTTGAGGGAGATATAGGTCCCACCCATCTCATAATGAAATCATTCTTACTTGTGCCACAAAATAAACTTAAAACATTCATCATAACCCAAAGAATAAAATGGGTTTCATAAACATCATTCCATCATAACATAAACCATATAAAACAAATGGATATAATTTCATCATAAGAAAAGTGAAACCATGTAAATCATAGAGACATTATACTTGAAACATACACATATTAAATAATTTCATCTTAGATGGAAAATGGTTTTGATAAAACACTTGAAATGATTTTTTGAGGAAAATATCCTTTCTTCTTCAAAATCATTCTCTTTTTAAAAAATGTCATGAAATTTTAAAAGAAAAGGATTTTGTTGAAAATAGTCATGAAATATTTTGGAGGTGGCTTAATAAAAATAAGGCTTTATAAAACCGTAAAAATCCATTCGTGCCCAATAAGTAAAAAAAAACATTCTTCTCGTACTTTTATCGGGAAAGTCAAAAAGTACCTTGTAACGTAAACAAAAGAAAGTTTGCTTACATACCATGTAGTAAAAGTCAAAATGGGTAAAAAGGACATTAAAAATACATAAAACACTTTTAGACAACATGGACATGGATGATAACAATAACCCCAGTAAATACTTACGTATAAGCAATCTCGGATAAAAAAAATGAGCTTTTCAAAATTATCCCTTACCTTAGGTCCGATATGCTTTGTACGTATCCGAACCTCCTGTATAATGATTTAAATAATGTTATTGACTTATTAAAGAATCATATTAATTGTTATGATATCATATATGGTTCACTTATGACTTTATATTACCTGTTCTTTTGTAAATTCCATGTTAAAGAGCGTTTTGGGCAAAATCGTTTCATTTGTCATCCGTGTTTTGACTGTAATTATTCATATGATTACTTATATCATGATTACTTACATCCAGAATTTAAAACATGATTTATATATAATATATATTCAGAATATACATATATATAATAGATCGATAAGTGGAAAGAAATACACCGTTCATGGAGACGGTAGGCCGTACGTACGCATGAACGTTGTTTTCGTTTCCTCATTGAATTGAATGGAATTAATTGGATGACATACATATATATATATAAATAAATATAGTATCATTATTATGTCATATATTTCATGATTACTTATTATATATACTTTATAATCATTTATGAATGGTTAATCATTGAGAATGAATCTCATCGCGTGGTGGAGACGGTATTCCGTACGCACGCATGAGCGATGATATCGTTCCCATGATCGTGGAATTTTATTGGAGTGTATGTATACTATTACAGAATGAATATCAATTTAAAATAATCATATATAGTTATTATTTACACCATTATACCCATCCAAGTAAGGTGGTGGTGGAAAATAGATTACACCACGGCGTGGAGACGGTATTCCATACGTACGCACGCACGGTGATTTCGTTTTCCGTAGGATGGATAGATGGTGAAATAGGGTTGTTTCATATTTATAATAACATATCAGTATATGAGTGATACTGATGTTATTACTTCATAATGAAACAACCTAAGAAGAATAAGTGGAATAAGAAATAAAGGTGAAAGAATCGGTAACAGAAATTACCTCTTCTTTGAAGCGCCTCTTTGAGACCTCCTCTTAGGGCACTAAAATTGGTCTTTGAAGAAGACCAGGACCGCTAGGATGTTTCTACGGAAGTGGAGAAGAGAATTGGGTAGGGTTTGTCCGATCTTGAAGGCTCAAAGTGGTGTGTGGAAGAGAGGGAGGAGGTGCCCTTTTATAAGGGAGGAGAGGGGCACCTTTGGAATAACTAAAAATATTATTTTATTATAAAGCCAAATTCGGTTTTAAATAGCTCCAAATTGATTTATTTAAAAGATAAGGTGGGGATGGGTCGAAATACTCTCATCAAATAGAATTTAGACAAGTTTAGGTTCCTATTTTAACCTTATAATTTAGTTTTAACATTAAGTTAAATAATTTTACTTTTACCGTGTCTTCTTGTGTTCTTACACTATAAGGTTAATAAACTTACTATTACAAGCCAAACGAACCCCACGTTGTTTATTTTTAATATATATAACTTTTTCTAAGTCATTTGGCCGAAAATTAGATTTTTAGGAATAAAATAACAATTAATAATATAATATTTGTTTTAAAAACTACTTTATGTCAATTTTGACACTATTTAGTAATTGATTTTTGTGAAAATAATAACAGAATGGTTAGTTCGAACCAAGTTAATTAAATAAATACTAAAATGTCATATTAAGCTGTAAAATTAGTTTAATTCATAAAAAGTCTCAAATTACATTTATTTGGGTATTTATAACATCAATTATGTCAATATTTCATTAATAAGATAATTACTGCATCATCGTTGTGTCAAAAATAAATTAAATTATTTAATGTTTAAAAATTACAAATAAAATACCATTATGTAGAAAATTTCTTTATCTTCCTAATGAATATTTATAGTCGAATTTATCTTATGTATAACCCCATATTAAAAATGATTTACTTAGTAATATTTGATTTTAACTATTTTAACCATTCTTTAAATAAATTAATAATAAATGTCCTAATCTAATCCAAGTTGGCCTAAATGGTCATATTTTATTCCTAAGGTTGTTTTTGGTCGAATTACACTTATCCAGTAGAATTAGGACATGTTTTAGGGTAATAATAATATCTTTTTTACCCTTAATTTCCCTATTTACTTTTAACCGTGGTAAAAAAAAGTAAAAAGTTACTATTCACCAAAAATTATTTTCATCTCATTGAACCACATTTTAGTCCTTGATATTAACCGTGTCTCTCAGATTTTCGAAATTCCACTCACAGAAGCTGTAAAATTCAGTTTTATGAAAAATTCAATTTTTTTAACTACCACTTAGTGGTTTCACTATTCATCAAAAAATGAAAGTTTCCAGAAAAATACCAAAAATTAGGCCTAAGATATATTTGATATTATGAATTCAAAAAAGATTTCTATTTTATCAAATTAAAAGCATATCAGTTACATTAACTAATTTAAAAATTAATTCCCGTCGTGAAAACAAATAGGGTGTTTTTAGAGATAATAACTATCAAAAGATTGACACTTGTTTATAACTGATTTAAATGTGAAATTACATCCAATGACCAACATTGTATTAAATTGTTAAAATATATTCTAAATATACTTTAAAACCACTCAAATTAATAATTTATCACTATTAATTATTTCGATTAAAAAATGTGTTTTTAATTAAAATTTAGTAATTTTCACTATTCATCAGAATATGAAAGTTATCCGAAAAGTACCAAAATTTCACACTAAGGTAATTTCGATATTCCAAATCAAAAAATGAAGTCCATTTTGAAAAATAAAATTTACAAAATTTCAAAAGGTGGTTATTACTATTCATAACAGCTAGTTTTAATAATATTTTAATATCATATCATTGTTTAGTGAAACTCGGTATTGCGTACTACACACGCTATCGAGGAAGGTCGTGATTGCGTGTAATGCAAGGAAAGTCAAGGATGCGTGTTGTGAAAGATCCTTTTGGTGTAGCGTACAACACAAGACATTAATGAAATTAAAAAGAATATTTTTCATAAAATCTCAGGGTGTTACATTCTACCCCACTTAAAATGAATTTCGCCCTCGAAATTCGTCGGGGTTATAAATGGTTTACTACTCGAAAGTTTCTTAAATAGAAACCGACATCGTAAAAAGGAATACCAAAACCAATCTTTAAAAACAAAAGTATGAAACGTAACGGCTACCTAAAAAAACTAATCACTGAGTTTCCACATAGGTGAAAATATGGATATGGAAGAGAAATCTAACCACCATGTTCTGATGGAGAGTGGTAGAGAAAATGGCTAAGGAAAATCCAGAAATCACAAAGCTATTGATTTGTGATGATCTAAGGTACCATCTGATTCATCAGATATAAGGGAACTAGGACAACATTTTTGGTTTTCAAGATCATTTCCCAAAAGTTGATGAATTAAAAGAAATACTTGCATGATTTTGGTACAATCTCGTTGTTGTTCGTGAATTGAACAATTTCTACTTCATCCCTTAAAGAAATGAAGTTGAATTTGTTATTCGTGATGTGTTAGCAGATCATGTGATAGAATGATGGGTCATTCCATCTCTTTCAAAAAAAAAAGATTAGCAAAAGTTATAAGTCCATCTTATGGTTAGATTAATCATATATGGTTCCAAAAATGAACTTATACTTCATATATCATACCTATTAATAAAATAAAACTAGTTTCTACTAACCAGGGACTTCCTGTAGGCCAGTGGTAGGCAATAAAGGCCAGTCGCACTTCGGTTGTGGGTTCGATTCCCATAGCCTTGTCCGACGCGATGGGTTGTCGCCCGTCCTGCAGGTTGTCCGTGTTCTAAAACTACATTACTATAACATCCCATAAATAATATCGAAAAAAAAACTTCTATCCTTAAACAATACTAACTTATGTCCAATATAATCCATTCCAATCTTTAGGCTTATCCATAATACTACAGTCCACTCTCATATTATAGGGAAAATGATTACCATAGATTTCATATAACAAGCATGTTAATTCCATCATTGATCCCCATATATCATAAGATATGTCTTGTTGGTCACATTCCAAACATTCTAAGGCCTTAATCATGTATTCTCTTGAAAAATGAATACCCATTGAATCTTAGTGAAAACATGAATGCTGTCAAAAGTTAACTCTTTCCACATACCAAAATCCAAAAATTATATATACTCAAACCATGATATAACCTTCTCCTTATATCAGTCATGAGCTCCTGAATACTATCAAACATTTAATTTTCTCCTTATCCCTTCATTATGCGCATATCATCTACCTTCTAAAAATATCTGAATAACCTTTCATGGATACTGGTAACATTAATCATACACTTTCAAAACTCAAGGAAAGACAATAGTGTAACAATCCTTAGATGTCTCTTTATTCCATAGTACCATGAGATTACTTATACAACATTACACTTGATAAACATGTAATAATTACACTACCTTATTAAACCATTGACCGAGATTCAACAATTCTTTCATCTCACATATCATTTGTAGTCTCTTCATCATCATCAACATAAATACTACCCATACGACCGTACTGATTCTCTTCATGAGACTTTCCCTTAGGGCATTGGTTTGCATAATGCCCGTACATTCCACATTTAAAACATTTAACCATTGTTGATGTCGTAGCAATACCATTATACTCATCCATGGTGTTAACTGAACCTTTTCCTTTGCACTAACTGGATTTGTGTCCTTTTCCACACCCAAAGCATCTTCGAGTTCCCTTGAAACAATCTCCCCGATGCCTCTTCCCACATGATTTACAAGACGGAAATTGAACTTTCTTTCCTCTATGATCATCATGAAACTCCATCTTTCTCTTATTATCTGAGTCGAGAAACTTACCAAAGTTGAAATTATTAATCATATTATGAGATTGCTGATTAGGCATAATAACGATGTTTGGACTTCCAAATCCCGTTTCATTTGATTTCTCATGAAGAATATCATTCCATTGTCTGTCATATCCTCCATTATCATGAATCTTCCTGTTTCCAGCCATTTTCTAAAACCCAAAAAGAATAGTGTGAGAGGCAAAAATCATAATAAAGGGGGAGTAACTTCAATATCTAACATTTTAGGTTAAATTCTAAGATTGTTACCGTAGTTCTAGGACTGTATCCTATACGTATACTTATCCTTAGGGACATCCCTAGACATACCTTAGAAATATCTCTAGGGATCTCACTAACGTTTTCACATCCTAGTCTCCAAAGGTTGACAAAAACTTTCCTCTAATACCAACTGCAGAGATCCAAAGCTTGACGTACATAGACATTACATTACTTTTTCGGAATACTTAGTACATAACAAAAACAGACACACAAGGACCGTAATAGTTTAGTGTCTTTGGAAACTTGGAACGTAATTTTCTAATCGTGGTGAAAGATCTTAAACATCTCCTATAAAGATCTTCCCATTTTTGTTTCCTTACATAAAATATTTCTTTTAATCCTGGGGGAAAAGAAAACATAAAAATGGTGAGCTCAAATGCTCAGTAAGGGTAAGCATGGATAAAATATAACATACCATATACATTTGAACTTAAAAAAAACATGAACATTAAAAATCTTGAGCAACGACATAAAACATGGAAGTACATAAGGAATAGATCATAATGGAACATAAATCATGATAAAATAGCATGGGAATAAAACATGTAATTGTGGAATCCATTAAGCACATGATATGATTTCCATAGTAGCCAAGGAATTACTGCCAAGACCATCTTAATGGACAAAGTCCCTTTCTGAATCGAGTTCACTCCTCGTTTCAGTCCTGTTTTACTGAAGCGGTTTAACCTACCGTTCCAGCCATGTCTATCTCATGAGATATAAATCTTTACCCAATGCATTTGAGGGAGATATAGGTCCCACCCATCTCATAATGAAATCATTCTTACTTGTGCCACGAAATAAACTTAAAACATTCATTATAACCCAAAGAATAAAATGGGTTTCATAAACATCATTCCATCATAACATAATCCATATAAAACAAATGGATAGAATTTCATCATAAGAAAAGTAAAACCATGTAAATCATAGAGACATTATACTTGAAACATACAAATATGATATAATTTCATCTTAGATGGAAAATGGTTTTGATAAAACACTTGAAATGAATTCTTGAGGAAAATATCTTTTCTTCTTCAAAATCATTCTCTTTTTACAAAATTTCATGCAATTTTAAAAGAAAAGGATTTTTTTGAAAATAGTCATGAAATATTTTGGAGGAGGCTTCATAAAAATAAGGCTTTATAAAATCATAAAAATCCATTCGTGCCGTATAAGTTAAAAAAAATTCTTCTCGTACTTTTTTTGGAAAAGTCAAAAAGTACCTTGTAACGTAAACAAAAGAAAGATTCCTTACATAACCTGTAGTAAAAGTCAAAATGGGTAAAAAGTACATTAAACATACATAAAACAATTTTAGAAAACATGGACATGGATGATAACAATAACCCCAGTAAATACTTACGTATGAGTAATCTTGGATAAAAAAAATGAGATTTGAAAAATTATCCCTTACTTTAGGTCTGATATGCTTCATACGTATCCGAACCTCCTATATAATGATTTAAATAATGTTATTGACTTATTACAGAATCATATTAATTGTTATGATATCATATATGGTTCACTTATGACTTTATATTACCCTTTCTTTTGTAAATTCCATGTTAAAGAGCGTTTTGGGTAAAATCGTTTCATTTGTCGTCCGTGTTTTGACTTGTAATTATTCATATGATTACTTAGATCATGATTACATACATCAATAATTTAAAACTTGATTTTTATTTAACATATATTCAGAATATACATATATATAATAGATCAATAAATTGAAATAAATACACCGTTCATGGAGACGGTAGGCCGTACGTACGCATGAACGTTGTTTTCGTTTCCTCATTGAATTGAATGGAATTAATTGGATGACATATATATATATATATATATATATACATAAATGAAGTATCATTATTATGTCATATATTTTATTATTACTTATTATATATACTTATATAATCATTTATGAATGGTTAATCATTGATAATGAATCTCATCGCGTCGTGGAGACTGTATTCCGTACGTACGCACGAGCGATGATATCGTTCCCATGATCGTGGAATTTTATTGGATTGTATGTATACTATTACAGAATCAATATCACTTTACAATAATCATATATAGTTATTATTTACACCATTATACCCATCCAAGTAAGGTGGTGGTGGAAAATAGATTACACCACGGCGTGGAGACGGTATTCCGTACGTATGCACGCGCGGTGATTTCATTTTCCGTAGGATGGATAGATGGTGAAATACGGTTGTTTCATACTTATAATAACATATTAGTATACGAGTGATAATGATGTTATTACTTCATAATGAAACAACCTAATAAGAAGAAGTGGAAGAAGAAATAAAGGTGAAAGAATCGGTAACGGAAATTACCTCTTCTTTGAAGCGCCTCTTTGAGACCTCCTCTTAGGGCACTAAAATTGGTCTTTGAAGAAGTCCAGGACCTCTAGGATTTTTCTAGAGAAGTGGAGATGAGAATTGGGCAAGGTTCGGCTGAGCTTGAAGGATCAAATTCGTGTGTGGAAGAAAGGGAGGAGGTGCCCTTTTATAAGGGAGGTGAGGGGAACCTTTGGAATAACTAAAAATATTATTTTATTATAAAGCCAAATTCGGTTTTAAATAGTTCCAAATTGATTTATTTCGAAGCTAAGGTGGGTATGGGTCGCAATCCTCTCATCCAATAGAATTTAGACAAGTTTAGGTTCCTATTTTAACCTTATCATTTAGTTTTAACATTAAGTTAAATAATTTTACTTTTACCATGTCTTCTTGTGTTCTTACATTATAAGGTTAATAATCATACTATTACAAGACAAACGAACCCCAAGTTGTTTATTATTAATATATATAACCTTATCTAAGTCATTTGGCCGAACATTAGATTTTTAAGAATAAAATACAATTAATAATATAATATTTGTTTTAAAAACTATTTTTTGTCAATTTTGACACTATTTAGTAATGTATTTTTGTGAAAATCATAACAGAATGATTAGTTCAAACTAAGTTAATTAAATAAATACTAACATGTCATATTAACCTGGAAAATTAGTGGAATTCATAAAAAGTCTCAAATTACATTTATTTGGGTATTTATAACATCAATTATGTCAATATTTCATTAATAAGATAATTACTGCATCATCGTTGTGTCATAAATAAATTAAATTATTTAATGTCTAAAAATTAAAAATAAAATACCACTACGTATGAAATTTCTTTAGATTCCTAATGAATATTTATAGTGGAATTTATCTTATGTATAACCTCATATTAAAAATTATTTACTTAGTAAACTTTGATTTTAACTATTTTAACCCTTCTTTAAATAAATTAATAATAAATGTCATAATCTAATCCAAGTGGGCCTAAATGGTAATATTTTATTTCTAAGGCTTTTTTTGGTTGAATTAAACTTATCCAATAGAATTAGGACATGTGTTAGGGTAATAATAATATCTTTTTTACCCTTAATTACCCTATTTACTTTTAACCGTGGTAAAAAAAAGTAAAAAGTCACTATTCACCAAAAATTATTTTCATCTCATTGAACCACATTTTAGTCCTTGATATTAACCGTGTCTCTTGGATTTTCTAAATTCCACTCACAGAAGCGTTAAAATTAAGTTTTATGAAAAATTTAGTTTTTTTTAACTACCACTTAGTGGTTTCACTATTCATCAAAAAATTAAAGTTTCCAGAAAAATACCAAAAATTAGGCCTAAGATATATTTGATATTATGAATTCAAAAATGATGTCTATTTTATCAAATTCAAAACATATCAGTTACATTAACTAATTTAAAAATTAATTCCCGTCGTGAAAACAAATAGCGTGTTTTTAAGAGATAATAACTATCAAAAGATTGACACTTGTTTATAACCGGTTTAAATGTGAAATTACATCCAATGACCAACATTGTATTAAATTGTAAAAATATATTCTAAATATACTTTAAAACCACTCAAGTTAATAATTTATCACTATTAATTATTTCGATTAAAAAAGTTGTTTTTAATTAAAATTTAGAAATTTTCACTATTCATCAGAATATGAAAGTTATCCGAAAAGTACCAAAATTTCACCCTAAGCTAATTTCGATATTCCGAATCCAAAAATGAAGTCCATTTTGAAAAATAAAATTTACGAAATTTCAAAAGGTGGTTATTACTATTCATAACGGCTAGTTTTAATAATATTTTAATAGTATATCATTGTTTAGTGAAACTCGGTATTGCGTACTACACACGCTATCGAGGAAGGTCGCGATTGCGTGTAATGTAAGGAAAGTCAAGGATGCGTGTTGTGAAAGCTCCTTTTGGTGTAGCGTACAACACAAGACATTAATGAAATTAAAAAGAATATTTTTCATAAAATCTCGGGGTGTTACAGACATGGGTGTGGTACTCACTATATAATGATTTTGGCTTTGAAAATCACGGTCCAATTTTGGTAGCATAACGACGGGACATAAAAATTCATGAAAATTGTTGATGAGATATAAAGGGGAATCTCATCATATGTACATGAAATATAAAGTAAGGGGGTCATATAGATTCATGTCCCAATATATGGAATTTGGAAATAGAAGGTGTAACATAATAAAGAAACTTGAAGAAAGATGAGAAATGAATAACTCTTATAAAATTTCAGCATGGTAACGGGTGTACATGGGAGGGATTAATGAGAGAGAAAGAGGAATATCATCATTCAAAAATAATTAAGGAAGTATGGGGGAGGTGTGAAATAATACCCCAACATTTTTAATTGAAAATAAAAGGTAATAACAACATAAGGAAACTTAGACAAAAATGAGAAAGGAAGAAATCCCTTACTTGGATGTGTGATCCCAAAGGCTTGGGAGAGGCTTGATAGGGGATTATTGGGAGATTGGGGTACCTTGGGAGGATTATTGGGAGAGGAGGGAAGAGGTTATTCAAGATCCAAGTGATTTTAGCGAAGAGGAATGAGATATTTAATGGGTTTATATAGGAAAAGAGAGGTAATTCTTTATTATTTAGGTTTTGGAAACCACACATTAAACTAATCAAAACCACAAACCAACCCATGGGGTTTCCCATGGTTTTTGCATAAGGGGAGTTTAAAACATTATTTTATAACTCCAATGGCCCAAATTATTAAAATATTATTCTTTCTTCTATGGATGTGAGTCATACTCTCAAGGAAATCATTTTAAAATGTTAAAATGTTTTATAAGTCTTGGAGGGTCCACTAAGGCTTTGTAAAATAAATCAAAAAAACATAAAATCACATTATTTTATAGGTAAAACATATGTTGGCCGAAAATACCATTTATAATATTTTATTACATCACTATTGGGTCATTATGATGTCATAAAACACATTAAATATTTAAACGATGTTTAATTTTTACCCAAAAATTCGGCTGTCTCAGAAAATTATGAAAAATTCACCATTGGATAATTTCTAAATCTTGATTAAAAAATAACATTAATTTTATGTAAATAATTTTCTAAATATTTGAATTTTTACTTTTAAAATAAAAACTGACATTTATCGAAAATTCATGGGTTTTGACAAAAATAGATTTCAAACCTTAATAAAAATTACAATTGTATTAATAAAAATTATGCAATCATTTAAAAACCAATTTAGTAATAATATTTTATTAAAAAAACATTTAATTAAAAAATCCATTAATTCATAAAAATATATTTATTAATTGAATATTAACTAAAAATACTATTTGTGTTTTAAAAACCATTTATAAAGTAAAAATAATAAAATGAATGTATATTATTTATACAAAAATAATGCACATAAACATAGTTATAGGGTCTTGTTACATAACCCCTTATAACACTTGAATAAGACCTAAGGGTAATGCATGCGTTGATGACAAACTCTTGGGGTGGATCGGATAACATCGCTCGAGTGGTAATCTCTATTAACTTTCACTTCTCCTGTAAGTGATTTCGTTCAAGATTAACGTGTTTAATCTCATCTTGGGATTAGTCAAGAGCGAAGCCCAATGACACAAGCTACTTTCTAAGATCTGACAAATGGACTTCGTATGGAGCAATTCTGCTGAATGAGGCCATCCCTTCCTTTTTCAGAGTAAATTATATTTGTTAAAGCCTTATATTTATACTAATCATGTGGTCACTCTTCAAAGACTATATTAGAAATAGTAACAATTATTAACTGTATTTTAAAATCCAAAAACATAAAACCAATGAAGTTCATATGTTTTACATAACTATTTTACATAACATGACATCTAATTAAATCAAGATGAATTTTCATTAATAAAAGTTTGGATCGTTACAATAGTGGTAGGCATGAAACCCATATTGCCCTTTAGTGATGGGATCAATCCCCACCACCTTTCCAAATGTGATGGGTTGTCACCCAATATACAATTTTTAGTTTTTCTAAAACCATATTAATATAATTACTATAATTTTCCCAAAAAAATATGATGGAAATCCTTGAAATAAAATTAATCAATAAAAAACATTATTCAATACAACTTATTTTTTCCACAAAGTCTAATAATTTTATTTTAATATTATTACAATGACATTAATGATCATATTAAACCTAAAGGTTATCAATACCTTTAAAATTGTTTCTATAAAATTTAAATTCATTATTACTCAAATAACTTTTTTCACTAAGACATATACATGTTGTAAATTTCTCATAAAATATCCATAATATTGGTAGACTCCAATCACATAAAACCTAAAATAGGTGCTTAAGACTTTGAAATTATGATCAAACTTAATATATATCTTACCCATGCTTTAAGGTGTTATTATGAACTTATCCTAAAATTATATCATAGGGATATGTCCTTTAATCTATGTTTTCCTAAATCTAGTTTCCAAGGTTCATAATAAACTTTCTTTGATACCAAATTAGAGAACTAACCCTAGTAATCTCATAGTTAGTACTTACTACCATTACATTGGCATATACAAAGAGACACATTTCAATGAACTAAATAGTTTAGTAGTCATAGTAATCTAGATACATATATGGATTTTACATTATATTTGAATACCAAAATTACAACATAATTTTTTTTCAAGAATAACTTTATTCCATATAGAATAACCCTATATATCAGTCATAGTAAACTTAATGGATTCTAGAGAAAGGAAACAAAATAAACATGAGATCAAATTCTCAGTAAGGGTTAAATACATCAGAAGTAATATGAATCAATACGAAAAATCAATATGGAAAGGTAAATTACTGAGCACACATGCCATTTAAATAATTGGATATGGAATAATCAATATAATAGGAAAATAACTAAAAAACACATTCCATTTAATCAATGAACTAAAAATGAAATTAATCTATAGATTTAGTCATAGTGAAAATATCATGGATAATAATAACTAAATTCTAAATATAGATAATTATTAATTATTATATTTCATGTTTCCTAGAAATAGGATACCTTTACCATCAAGACCTTTCATATGATGATTTAGAACATACGGTTATCAAGCCCTTTTACAAGATAGTTTAAAATATACTGGTTACAAATGCGTTAGGTTTGTACAACTAATTCCATCTCATGAGACTACCGATGCATCGAGGGGATATATAAAGTCCAAACCCCACATTTTACTACCATTCTAAAGAATTAATCATATATCAAATAATTTATTTAATTTATAAACAATGGGCATTATCATAAAATATATGTATTGAGTAAAAGATATAGATTTATCAATATTTCCCTAGCAATCAAATAACTATCAAAGTAAGCATTGTATTTAAAAATGGTATATGTTTTAGGAAATAACATATCAATGATAAATAATATGGAAATTTTGGGTAAATTTAATGTCTAATGATCACAATAAATTTAATATTTCAAGGGGAAGTTAATGAAAACAAAAACGAATCAAGGAAGTGAATGTTAATACTTTCCTTGGTCAAAGTAAACATAAACCATCTAGAGGAATATTAAGGATAATATCAATAAAATATATACCCATTTTGATATGAATAAATTTTTATTTTCATTTATGAATATAAATACCATAAATTATTTTTAAAAACATTCTCAAGGAAAATATCCTTTTCATTTTGGTAAATATTTTGAAAATCCTTTTCTTTGAGAATCACCTTTAAAAAATAAAATTTGAAAACATATTTTCAAAATAATTTTCATTGAAATTAAAATTTAAAACATATAAAAGAAACTTGAAAAAAATTGAGTGATCATGAATTCTAGAAATTCTATTCATGCTGTACACATTAAAACAATGTTTAATTTTACTTTTGCAATAAAATCAAAACAGATATTATTTTGAAATCAAAAAACGATTCCTTTGATTTTTTTTGAAGAGTAAACATTGGTGAAAATTTATCTAATGAATAATTTTTAAAAGTTTAAAACATTTTATAAATCCTTTATATAAAATATGTTTTTGGAAGAAAATATATTTCTGACTGAAGATAGAAATGAAGTGGGGTTTTCTTGAAAAAATTTTCTAAAAAATTTAAGTACCAAAGAGTGGAAAAATAATACTATTACTTGAAAGAGTTAGTTGATAAATATAGAATAATAAAATTTAATGGTTTATTATGAAATGTTAAGTAATTTATTTTAACTAATATTCATGAATAAACAATCTCGAATAGAGTGAGATTATGAAATAAACCATTACAATGACCATAAAATTGAAGTGAGAATTAATAAATGAATAGATTATGTGTATACAATATAATTATATATAAAAAAAGTGTAATTAAAACATAATATAATTAAAATTAATTAAACACATAATCTTAGCATGATATAATCAATGAAGTTGAAGTTTAACCTAATGAGTGGAAATTAAGTTGAGAAATCCCTTACCTTACACATCCTTTTGGTTGGACACTCATTAACCTCATGTATAGTGGTTTTATTCATACTATTAACTTAAAATAGAATCATATTAATATTTATAATATCATATATGATCCTTTTATAACATCTTACCACCCAATTGTTAATAATCATTCATTATTTTCATTATTTCAGGTGTTAATTGCCTTGTTTTTCGAGTATGTTTTTCCTTGTTATTTTTTGCCTCTATTACTTAGATAACGATTTAATAATCTCAATAATTTAAAAAATTATGTAAATATAATATATATTTAGTATATATGTATTTAGAGTAATCTATAAAACTTTGTGATGGGAAATGAAACACACAATTCATGGAGACGGTGGGTCGTACGTACACATGAACACCGTTTCCATTTTCCTATATTATTGAAAGAAAGAAAGGTAAATTATATATATATATATATATAACATCATTATAGTATCATTATTATGTCATATAAATCAAAAATATTTATCAAAACCATCATTAAAACATTCAATGTAAAGTGTGAATGAATCACATCACTTCAAGAGGTAGTGGCCTACCGTACACACGAGTGACGTTGTCATATTACAAAAAATGGAAATCATGAATGCATGTGTAATATTAAAATTATATAAACATAAAAACATCATAAATATCATATATAAACAGTATTTCTGTCATTATTCCCAACATTCAAAGGTGGTAATGGAAAAATGAATCACATCAGTTCATGAGGTGGTAGTCCACCGTACATACGGACATTGATTTCTTAAACCATTTGATAGAAGTGTGTGTGTTTTTAGGTAATAAAATTTACATAAAAAAAATCATAGTATATGGAATATACTGAGGTTTTTTGTATGATCATGGAATAATAAGAATTGGATGAGGTGGTGAAGAAATAAAATAAAAATTCATTTAGAAGAACATTAACTCTTCTATGGGTTTCCTCATTAAGTTTACACTAAAACCTTGAAAGGTTTGTTTTTACCCAAAAATAAGTCTTTTAGTATGAGTTTGGGGAATTTTGGGAGTTATTAGGGTAAGTATTGGCCTTTAATAAGCAAGGTAGAGGATGTACTTTGAATTTTTGAAAATAATTTAGGTGTACCCACATTTTTACGAAAACCAAGCCCTAATAATGGACCAAACTAGATAATATAAGGGAAAAGGTATAAATATGGACATACATTAGGTTTTGGAAAAGCTTTTTTTCATTTTTAAACCTTATATTCTATGTTTAACCACCAAGTAATCTTATTTTTACCTTAACTATGGTAATTAATTTTAATTGATTTCACTAATTACTTTGGTAAAAAATTAATTTGGCCTTATTAGACATTATAAATTATTATTATTCCAAATATAGAATCTATTTTTTCAAATCCAACTAACATAAGTTGAATAATTTAATTTAAAATTAATCTCGTTGTTATAATGAGAAAGTGAGTTTTTAAAGTGAAAGTGTTCAAAAGATTGAAAGATTTATATCAAAATTCAATATGAAATTTATTCCAATGACCTAAATTATATTAATTTATATAAAATTTATCTAATTTTTACTTTTAAAATAATTTAAAATATAATTTAACATTCTAAATTATTTTAACAAAAAGCCAGTTTTCAATTAAAATTCATTATTTTTCACTATTCATCAAAAAATAAAACTTCTCAGAAAAATTCCAAAAATTCAACCAATGATAAAATTTAAATTAATATTTCAAAAATAAAGTTTATTTTTTTCAAATAAAATTTATAAAAGTGTTAATATTTAGTTTTAAATCAAGTGTACCATTAAAAGGTTGCAAAACTGTCTTTAGAAATATATAGTTTTTATACATAAAATTAGATTTGTTGTTATCTTATACATATCAAATATATTGTATGAATGTAAAATTATTTTTGAATATATAATATGTAATTTTCATTAATATAATACAATAATAGTTATTAATTTAATTTATTAAGATAAAATGACTGCCGCAAAAAAATAGTTTATATAAAAACATTTTCTTTATATTCAATTGGTTTTTATATTCATTTATAATTAATTTGTAACCAATGAATTCAAAAATATATCTTCATAAGTTAGTTAATCCTATTTATAACCTATAATTTAATATATAGGAGATAATTTTCATTTTAAATAATAATACTAATAGTATTCGGTAAAACTAGATCTTGCGTGTAACACAAGCCATCAAAGAAAGTCATTGTTGTGTGCAACACAAGCTAAATTAGTGTTACATGAATTGAAAGATATATAATATATTTAATTTATTTAAAATAGTAAATATATCATAAAGTATCATGATTTATATTCCTTTCTATGCTTGGTGTTGCGTTTCATACACGATATTGAATAAAATGTTATTCTTTTAAAATATTTGGAGTGTTACATTGATAAGGAGGTTATAAGGAAGAATAATAGAACCCAATAAAAAAATAAGGAAATAAAATACCAATTATTCATTATTTAAAATAAATTATTCTTAAAAAAATTTAGTTTCAATAAGAAAGTTTGTAACTTAATGGGAGAAAATTGAGTTAACACAAACCCTTACCTTAATTCCTTATTAGTTGAAATGCACTCCAACCTTCTATAAAAAAATACCTCTATTTATCACCCATTTTATAAACTTTTTAATATCTATAACCTTTTATAAACTTCAATTATAATTATTATCTACATGTATATTAGTTAGTTATTATCTATTTTCAATATTAGATATGAGAAATCTTGATTGTTTTGAACTAGTTTCATAATAGTGGTGTTGTTCTTCATTACTCTCCCAAATTTCATCATTCATAGACCATAAAAGGTAATTTAATTTATGTTTTATAATTATTTATAATTTTATTAATTCATTATATTGTATTTTTGGTTGCTATCCTTAAATATGAAATTAATGATGATCATGTTTCAATGGTTTTTCATGAACAAATGTTGGTATCATAAATATTGAGTTTAATATTAATCTTAAAATTTTAGAACTAAAATAAAATAAATATTTACTTATTTATATCACATATTAAAAAAAATTAAATTCTCATAGTCATCCAGGATATAAATTTATAGGATTTGTCAAATAGGTGGTTAAACTGACCCAAACAAGAACATATCATAATTAATGGATGATTATAAAGTGATTTTATTGTAATATCATTATAATAGAAGCATAATGACCTTATTTAGTGTTTTTAGTGTGATATATCACAATTTTAAATAATTATAGGAATCATATAACCTATATGAAGTTATTACATAGTACAAAGAAATCATTTTTTTCTCTTAGACACTTTTTTTAATGGTTGAATTTACCATGGTTGTTTATTGCTCATATTATTAATAGGTCATCCAATTTGTCTTAAAAAATATATTTTTTATAAATATCATATTTATACATTAAACCCAATCCCATGACCATACATGAAATTAAGAGATGAAAATAAAAAGAAAATATAAATTAATCATTCTATAGAGGTAGTAGTCCACACGTACGCATGGTTAATGATTTCATTTTCCATAGAATGAGATAAATGTATTATATGTTTCATAATTTAAGAATATAAAATATTTTTTAAATATAATATATATTTATTAAATCTAAAATTAATAACACTCATTTAAGGTGGTTAATGAAAATGAAACATGTCACTTTGTGGAGGTGGCAATCTGCACAAACACATGAATGTCATTTTCATTTTCCTTAAGGGAAAAGATGATAAGTGGTTAATAGTTATTATATTAAAATAATAAAATTAATTAAAAAATAATAAAAATTTAATTATATGCGAGTGAGAAAAATATATTTGGAAAACTAATATAGAAAAGAAAAGAAGTCAGGGAAAATTAACACTCATGTTGAGGACTTGGGCTTTCCCTTAGACGACTCCTTGGGAAGGGAGGCCTTAAGATAATATATTATCACTAGAGGCTCAAGGATAAGGAATATGGTTATTAATGAAATATGATGGGTATATTTTTAGGTGAAAACCAATTTTTTTAGGAGTTCTTAAATGGGTGGTGAGAAGCTCCTTTTATAAGTGGTGAGAATGACATTTCTATAAATATTTCAACTTAATATAAAGAGAGCACATGTTTTACATGTCAAGTGGCTTGAAAAATGGTAAATAATGGAGTGGATGAATATATAATGTCAATAATATCTCAAAAACAAAATTAGAAACATTTTTAACAGGTTTCAATCCCTTTACACCTTGATTTATTACTTTTACTATTTTAGATTTTACCTCAGTAATTAATTTTTACCTAAGTAATTTAATTTTAATAGTTAAAAAAATGGAAATTATTATATAATTTATCCCTAGTTATTAAAATTATTAAATATATTTTATCATATAAAATTTATATGTGTAATAAAAATTAATTTTAACATTAGCGCATGTAACACGTGAAAACCCATTTTTAGAAAAAGTGTATTTTAAGCTTAAAATTTATGTGTATAAAACAATTATAAATGTATTAGATTTTCATTATATAAATTGGTTTATTATAAAATAAATTATTTTTTATGGCTTTAAAATCAATCAAAAATCGAATTTTACTAAAATAATATTTAACTAAAAAACACCAAAAATAGTTTTTATTGGAAAATATTACTTAAGTTGTTAAACACATGTTTTATAAATTCATAACAGTATTTTTAAATATATAGTTTTACCAAATAAATATATATATTATCATTGAAAATGTTTTATAATTTTTTAAATTATAATTTGTTCTTGATATAGTTATAAACAATACGATTTTAGTAAAAAATGTATTTTTAAATATTCACCTAAAAATAAATTATTTTAGAAAAAAATAAAAAATTAACCCTAAGATATCATTGAAATTATAAATTAAAAAATGAAGTTATTTTTATCAAATTAAAATTATAAAATTATATATTTAAATTTTTAAATGAAAATAAAAATATAAAGAAAAACTATTTTATTGAAAATAACTTCTCAAACATCAAGCGTCATTAAATTATTTCATAAAAATTTATAAATAATTTAAGATCGATATATTAGTTTATTAATATAAGTATTATATATTTTAATAGGCTTCTAACTCTGATAAATTTAATTTATTAAGGTAAAATTTAATACATTTTTTAAATGGTTCATCGAAAGGAGTCCATTATAAAATATTAATGAACTATTTTAATTAATTATTATCTATTTATCTACTAATGATTATATTAATATTTTAATTTTTATATTTGATGGTTGGATTTATAACGGTGTCACATTAGTTCAGTGTTTTGTTTTACACAAACAATCAAATATAATATTAATATAAAGGTTCCAAAATCTAAAGTCATTACAAAGATGGAATTCAATTAACCATTACTAGTAGTTCCATAATGTCTTGAAGCAACTACACATGTAATCCAACTAACTATTTGAAGATAAAATACGTGATCACTTATCTATCATGTAAGAACTTATTTTCAATAAAGTCACTTGTACTTCACGATTGATCCATCCATTAACCATGTACCTCACAACCAGTCTAATACGTAGCCAATTGTCAAAGAATATGTTGGATAAAAATTGAAGTTCGCATGTAGGCTTCATAAAATTCATCCAAACTTTGAAGAAAACCCTTGGGATTACATTTTTACATTCATGAAACCAATAATATATTAAATATAGATCTATGAATATAATATATTTCACAAAGTACAAAGAAATAAATCCACGAGTTTCCTAGAATAATAAATAATAAAGGAGGAAAGATCCAAGGAAAAAGGAAAAATAAATATATTTTTTAAAATAATAATATTTTAGAGGTTTTACCATCCTAATAAGAAGGGATATTTGAATATTGGAAGATATAACTCACTAAATATAAATAAAATAAGTCATTTGTGGGAGAAAGTTACTTTTTCCCTAAACCTGTTCACGTGATCAACAAAATTTTTATTGCTACTTTCTTTTACTTCATTTTTATTTACTTTTTCTAAAGATTTATAATTCCCCCTCCTCCCCCTTATTATATATTATCCTTTAAATGGAGGGGTAATTATTTAGTTATTTAGAAAGTGAAGGAATATATTTTTTAATGCTTGAGTATTTATGTTTCAATGGAAAAACTCTATCTCTATTTCCAGTGAACTGACTTCAATATTCAATATAATATTTTAATTTCTAATATGGTTGTGTTTGATTTAATTCTATTTATTGATTTTTTAATTTTTGTAGGATCTATTATCTCCATCTACTCAAAATATATATGGTGGAATAGTCTGGGATGAGTGTTAAAGTGCTTGGCTATTGCTTTCATATGGGGAAAGTATGGTGGTTATTAATAAATTGATTGGGAATCAAAGGACCCAACTGGGTGTTGCCTAAGTGAATGAGTGATGATTTTTTATATCCTTTTCACACATAATAAGTGGGATTGACTAAATTAAAGGTATTTTTATTATATTTTCACCATATTAATTCAACCAAGGGTGGGAGGGGAATCAGTTTTATAACCTCTCATTCGTTAGTTAATAATAAGAGGAGCTTAGAATTTATAGACTAGAATAACATTACAATTGAAAAGATGACCCTAACCTGATTACCATATCATATTATGTTTTCAAATTCTTGTTTCATCGATTTCATTGTTATCAAAATCACAATACCAAAACAAAACCCATTATTCTAATTAAACATAGTGTGAAAACTAATTTTTTTGTGAAATACTCTCCAAATACTATCTAAGGCTCACATTATAACTATATTTTATTAGGAAATAATTTTTTTTGAGAACCCCAAGATAAGGTGAATTTAGTATGACAAACTATATTTCTTTATTAAATAATTATTTTAATAAATGAACATTTTATCAAACTTTTTTTATTAAGAAATAGAATAATGATATTTTAATTGCACAAATATATGTTGATGATATTGTGTTGGGATCCTCAAGTGATTTATTATGTAACTAATTTTATAATTTTTTGAAAAATGAGTTTGAGATGAGCATAATGGGAGAATTAAAACTTCTTCTTTGATTTCAAATTTTTCAAAAGACATGATGGAACATTTTTAAATTAATTTAAATATACTAAAGAGTTAGTTAAAGGATTTAATCTTGACTCTGGTAAAAATTTTAAAATCTCAATGATTATTAATTTTAAATTGGATTTAAATGAATCTATAAAACTTGTTGATAATAAAATATTTAAAGGAATTATTGGAAGACTAATTTATTTTAAAAAATCTAGAATTGATATAGCAATTTTAGTTTATATGTGTTCTAGGTTTAAATCTAGCCTTAAATAAAATCATTTAAAGGATGTTAAAAGAATAATTAAATTTTTGAATGGAAATATTAATATTAGTCTATTTTATTCTAATCATAACTATTTTGATTTAATATTTTATTATAATTCTGATTATAGATGTTTTAGGATTGATAGAAAAATAATATCAGTTATGTGTCCTTTAC
This sequence comes from Viscum album, assembly GCA_963277665.1. Classification (NCBI taxonomy): domain Eukaryota; kingdom Viridiplantae; phylum Streptophyta; class Magnoliopsida; order Santalales; family Viscaceae; genus Viscum; species Viscum album. The sequence goes on from OY728119.1 coordinate 2,046,939,660, forward strand.
TTGGTAAAATTTTGATTTCATAGAGTTTTTAAAAACAAATTATCATTTTCTTTATCCACAATTGAGGCTGAATATATTTAAACTACTAGTTATCATGAAAAAAGGTTATGGATAAAAAAAATTATCTAATTTCAATGTTTATTTTGATAAAATACCTATTTATTGTGATAATACCTCTTCATTATCAATATAAAATAATCCTTTTTAGTATTATAGGATATAAAAAATTGATATAAGTTTTTATTTTATGATAAAACATATTAATAAAGGATATATATTTTTTATATTTATTTCAACTAATAATCAACATGATGATACAGTTACTAAAATTATAGATTCAATGAATCTTGTGAAATTAATATTTAAACTCATTATAATGGATATGTAGTTTAAAAATATTGGGTTTTAAATGTTTATTACAATATACAGTTGCTAATAGATCTATTGTACCAATTATTCGGAATCCATTTTAAGGAACATATTTGATGTATTGGATTGTAATATTTTTTCCACTGAAATTTAATATGTATATGTATATAGGAATAGATTTTAGGGGTGTTTTAATATTTTTGGTATTTTATTTGACAACTATAATTTTTTTTATATTCATCTATTTAGGGGAACTTATTTTTTTGATTACAAGATATTAAGTTTACTATTTTACTAAAAATAAGGGATATTTTTTATTAACTATATAAATTGTTTTATTATTCGAAATTTTTTTGTGTTTTAATAAAAAAAACTATTTTTATCTTGCTGGGGGAGAGTTTTTTGAATAAACGGTTATTATTATTAATTTTTTGATAAATTTCATAATTTGGAGAATATTGGTAATTTCATTTGTAACTTTTTTTGTAAAATATTTCTCAATTTTTCAATTTTAAAAAAGTGATGATTGTTAGTGCTAAGTTTGATTTATATGATTATTGTTTGAATTGAAGTCAATATTTATTTTTATTTTTTTAATATTACAAATACCTCACATTGCTTATAAATACCTAATATGTTTCAATTAGATAATTATAACTTATAACATCATTGTTAAATAATATTTTGTTTATTCTTTTAGTTTTTTGTTTATAATGTTTTTATAATGAATCTTATATTGTGAAGTTTTTAGAATTTTCACAATGAATAAACTTGTGTTTATATATAAATGAAGTTTATGTAGACATAAATTATGTTTATATAGACATAGTTAATTTTTATGAAAACTAGGATCATGTTTATGAAAAATTGAATCAATTATTTTAATCATATAGAATCATGTTTATGTAAACTATAATATGTTTACATATAAGCTAAAATAATCCTTATGAAGCATAGATGTTGTTTTTTCAAAACTATAAATTTATTCTTATGGTTGAATTGGTCCTTAAAAATCATTTCATGCTTATTGAATTTTCATCCTTACATCTAAAGTGATTCTTATGGATGATTTCATACTTATGGGAATTTCTGGCTTATGATATATTTCATCCTTATGTATTTTCATGCTTATTGGATATTCATTTTTACACAGAATTTAATTTATTTTTTAAATTCATTTGGATACTTTATTTTTCCAATACTTTGATATTTTTATTTTAAAAAATAATATATATTTATTTTTTATCAATTTTTAAAATACATATATATCTCTTTAAAAAGGGAATCTCCAGGAGTGACCTTTTTTAACCCTCCACACCTAGAAACCCCCTCCCCATGAAGAGGTCATCCGGAGAAGCCCCAACTAAGAAGGAACCATTTCTAGCTGAGATGATAGAGCATCCCAGGGGGTAACAGTCTAATCAATAATGTATTGACACAATAATCCGTTAGCTAAGTGATCTGCGCACTTCTGCACACCCAGTGAGACACCGGGTGACCCGAAAAGGTGAGTGGATCATGGGAGGAAGAAATTACCCAAAGAGTGGGCTCTCAAGAATCGATCCCCATAACTAACCAAACACCATTGATATGGTCATCAACCTTACACCACTACACCACCACCGAAGTGGAATTTAAAATAAATACATATCCTAAAAAAGCTATGCAAACTTTTTTTTGAATTGTTTAAGGAAGGTTAGACACATTATTTTTCCATATACATGTAAATAATAATATTAAATTTTTTATTATTTTTAACCATGGAATATTATGATCAATTCTCAGGAAACTCCCAAACGATCTTGAAGATCATGGAGTTTATGATGAGGTATTTATCTGTCAGAGAATTCATTTATAACTACTAATCAAGGAAAATCACAGAACACCTGAGTTATTTAAACTGAATCACAGAGTGCTGATTTTTTTCTACTATGACTAATGTGCTACTATCCTATCACAAGGGAGATTCAATGTTCATTTTTTTCAGAAGTGAGCAAGAAACATCTATATTATTTTGTTATTCATTTTAAGTGTAGTTTTTCATCATTGTATCTTTTATTTCTTTTTGTGTTGTAAATAGTTATTTTATGATTTCCCCATTAAAAAAATATGTTTGGGTTATTGATTATACCTCACAACCAAAAATTACATCATTGGGTTGTGACTCCCAAAAAAAGTAAGGCTTTTTGGTTGTGCCTTGGTTTATAGAAAGGAAGGGTTTTTGTTTTCTCGTTTTTAGATCTAGGTGAGAAAATGGTAGGAGTTTTAAAAGATTACCACACCTTTAAAAAGAGAGGTTTCTAGTGAGTACCACTCCTCTCACTGATTAAAGATGAGTGAAGAGTAGATGTAGGATCATTTGATTCAAACTACTATAAAAACATCATGTTCTTTATTTTTATATTTCCATTACATATTTGTATTTCATTATTCTTCATGTTTTAAACTACTACTCGAATCTTCATGTGTTGTTGAAATTTAATATTAAACAATATAATATAATTTTTTTAAGTTACTTAAATTTTAAGATGGTCTATTCACCCCTCTAGAATAATTTGACACATTACATTGGTCCAACACCCATTACCACACTTAATTCTCCATTATAATGATCAGTGCCAAAATGTGGCAAAGAGAACTATTTTATCCAAGTTTAGTCATGATTACAGATATATGAAGTCATATTTACCATATTTAATCGTATTTCACCATTTCTACCAAATTTTTCCATTTTTTCCAAAAATTACCAAAATTCACCTCTAATCTACTTACAAAATCCTTATTATAAATATTCAATAAATATTATCAAATTCATTATCTAGTTAGGTGAATTTTAAATTTTAAATAAGGGTGATAAATTTATTAATTTTTTTATCAGAGTAATCACAATTTCATTACTAAAAGAATGCATATATTAATACTACTTAACCACTAGATACTTAACCCCACTAACATAATCCCTAAGGGTAAGGTGTAAAATGGTGTTACATTAATGGGGTGGTTTAACCAACATTATTTTGGTAGTGATTTCCTTTAACTTGAGCTTATTTTATATACAATTCCAATTGAACCTCAATTATTGAAGTTATACTTGGGATTAGTCAAGGGAAAACCCTAGTGATGACACATCCTTCCTAATCTCTAATAAATTTTATTTTTAATGGATATTTTTATTAGTTAAATCCATGGTTTGTTTTTTTTCATGAATTAACTCTTATCATACCATTAAAATGGTTACTATATAGAGACTATATCACTAAAGACCACAATTCTCAATGGCCATGTTGATATTTTCCCAAATGATTATATGATATAATACTATAAGAGGGGGGGGGGTGTATTATAGTAAAAAATGGACTTATAATTTTTCTCCCACTAAAATAAATAGTTTTTTAGAAATTAAAATTTCTAATCTAATAAGAATATAAAAAACTAAATGCAGTGAAAAATAATATTTCAGAACATAAACACTTAACTAACATAAGTAATAATGCATTAAGTAGTGGAAAAATAAAAGTACTAGTAGATACAAACCATCTGATAAAAACAAAAAAGAATTGGAAAATATAATGAAAATGTTGTTGGTCCCAGTGGTCAACTCAATAGGGGGTGAAAATATCTTAAAATTTAAATTTTTTTAATGTTTTTTAAAATACCCTCACTTAAAATGCTCCATTTAAAAATAAAAGTTGGTATAAAAAATCTAGTTCTTTGAAATAGTTTCTCAGTAGTCTGATAAAAACCCAATTAAATATATTTAGAAACAAATTTATCCTTTGAAAACATTTTTCTCACACCAAAATTAATATATCATATATAAATGTTAACTATATGAGTTTTTATTTGGAAATATATTTTTAGAAAATTACCAGTGAAAAACAGATGAATGATATAATTAGTGAAAATAGTTTTTAAAACACATCAATCAAGGAAATAAGTGATGGGATTATCTTGATCATATAATGATAATTATTAGTGTAAGAAAACCTAAAACATTGGCAATATATCTTTAAAAAATCAGATTAGAAATAATCCAAAAATAAAGTGCATGGAATTCATGAGTATCAATAGTTTCCATCTTCCATCTATGGAGAGTGTTTGAGGAAGATCATGAGGAGCAGTGAATGAATGAACCCTGCCTTCGAGGTGATACACTAACCATTGGATCTAGGATCATATAATAAGGATACATTAGAAAATAAAGGGGTTCTAGTTCTTTTTCAGGTGAGATAAATAGTGTTCGAGAAGAAGAGATATTCAGAAGAGGCTCATACACATCACATACCCAACATGAGAGGACCTCAACCTATTATATAGTTGAATACAGAGGCATATCTTATTAATAACACATCATATGTGTTTATGAGTAATAGGGAATATTTCATTAAATATTTTCAATTAATTTAATAAAATTATTTTAATCCATTCATAATTATAACGACCCAGGTTTTTGGAATGGGTAAAAATCCCCACCCGGCTTGGACTTTTCAATTAGTGACTATGCTAATTTTTGTTTCATTGATAGGAACTCAATTATGAGAGTTATTTTGGACTTGTATGATGGTTTTGGTCTATTATAGGGGATTGGAGAGTGCCCTGGGTCTTTTGGGTTGGTTTTGGGGAGCGTCGGAGGCTGAATGGCCTGATTTGAAGTTACAAAATAGGGCACACAATATTCAAACGATTTAGAAAACCATGTGGGTAAACTGTGCAGGCCTCCAGCTTTAGGAAGTGGCTTCCACATAGTTTCCACATAGTTTTGAAAACTCTATGGGTAAACCATTTGGGCCTACAACCTTAGGAAATGGCTGTCACACGGTTTGGAAAACTATGTCGGTAAACCGTGTGGCCTATACAAGTTTTTTTAATTTTTTCTTTATTTTATTTTCATTTTTTTTCTCTCCTCTCTCCTTATTTCTTCTTTTTTGGTCGCATATAATAGGGTATAGCCACCCATTTTCTCCAATAGTGGATTTTGATCCAACTCCTCTATTCGATCTCTATTCTTCGATCCGTTGGTGGCTATAGGACCACCTTGGTAAGGCTAACCACGCACACCCTTCTTATTTATTTATCTTTTTCCTTATAGACCACTATTTCCATCTAAGATGATTTTAGGGTTAAAGATAGAAACTAAGATCTATATTGATCAGCTTCTAATTGGATCTTGATATCAGGTGTACCTACACCAATGAGTCTAAGGTAGGTGATGCATACCTTGTTTTTGAGTTTTTGCAGACTTTTGGGGGTTGTGGATTTTTAGAGAAAGGATTAGTATTTAGTAGAAATTTGTTATATCATATTTACTTGACAATTAGAACACGTGGGATTCTGTGGGTGTGCCCTATACCTGTTATGCTTGAGCAAGGCTGGTTGAGAGGCCACTACTCCTTGGGATACTTTGGACGGGGGTACCAAAGTGGTTTTAAATGTTTTGTTTTGTTTTAAACTGGTATGTTTAAATTGTTGAATCTTGATTAAGTGAGTTAGAGACATTAGAGACCACCGTGCTAATGTGATGTATTTGTTATCTAGCATAATTCAATCTGTTTAAATTTAATTACTTGTTTAAAGTGCTTAAATGTGTTTTATGATTATGTAATGCTTGAGATTACATCTACTAAGACCCTTAGGGTTGTGACTGGATAGGCCTGAGGTTGGGATGGAGTGGCCATTAGGATTTAGTGATGTTGATAATAGGTTAGGCTTGACTTGAATTTTCATGAGTGGTTCTGACCACAGGATTGGGCATCATGGACATCAGATTGAGGCAGCGAGGCTGTCAGTTTGGGAAAGGCCCACGATACTTGGATGGAATGACTATCAGATTAGAGCGATATGGTCGTAGGGGCATGAGGTGATAGAGATGGTGTGGATTAGGTCCTATATTTTGTGATTTCCACTCACTCATGATTTTCAAAGTACCGATTGAGTCATGTTCCCACAGGTTGACTTAGTGATGAGGTGGTTTTGACCAGTCGTGTGGGTAGAGGCCCCCAATAGTTTCGAATTTGGTATTTATGATTGGGGGGGAGATTTACATAGAAAAATGCATGGAAGGTGAGGATACTTTAGTTGATAGTAATGAGACTATCGACATGGGGGATGAGGATCTATATGCTTGACGCCATGAGATTGGATATTTATTTGAGGATAGACATCGCTTTTCCTCCAGCTTTCATGCCATGGGCCGATGTGAGTTTTTGAGTAGGGGTATGTGATACTGGGATACTATTGTTTGGATGTTCCTTCATGACATCGGTATTTTGAGACATAAGGTGTCAGGAGGCATGCAATGTCAGGATATATGATTGAGGTGGAACCTGAGGGTTCCCCAGAACTTTGTGACTATAGGGGTACCTTGGGCCATGGGACAAAGACTCTCTTTACTTATGAGATTCTGGCATTGGAAGAAGCAAGTGACACTGCCTGGTGGTTGATAAGAACCATTGGAGGTTGTGTTTATTTATTTCATCGTAATGTTTAGTTTATTTAGAGATTCATATCCACTTAAAAAATTATACTAGGTACACACCATTGGGTGGTATCCTACTGAGATTTGTCTCACACCCTATATGGGTCCTTTAGGATGCGTGTAGACTTTATGAATTTACATACAGGTAAAGGATCGGCCTTTGGAGATGGATTATAATACTATTTTTAATGGATACTGGTATGGACCTTGAGTTCATTCCTTGATGGAGCTTTACTTTTGTATAGTTTCCTTTTCAATTTCAGCATGCTTATATATGTAGCTATTGTGGATGCCATGAGAAGCACCTTGGATATTGTATTTTATGACCTGAAATGGAATTCATGCTTGATAGATTTATTTTGAGTAGTTACAAGTGATTTTATGGCATGATGTTCTGTTAAATTTCCATTGCTGCAGTTGTTTCTATATTAGTACTACTGTTTATTGATTTTGGATGTGCTTCTGCTCTGTGGGTCTAGTTCGAGTCTACTGAGTTATTTATTTCTGCTGCATGTTATCTTTTTATGATTGGACTAGTATATTATCTATTCCCAGAGGTTATATACTTCCCACTATACTTATTTACATCCTCACTACTAGTCAGAAGCCTTTGGAATTCAGGGAGGTACACCTAAGGCCAGTGGCACCCAACCTGTTAGTACTTTTCGGGTATTTTTTTGGGTTGTGGATGCTACAAGTGGTATCAACGGAGTTTCTTTTACCTCTTTTTAGTATTACTATTTGGGGTTATGGTATAATAGAGATAGTTTGTTTTCAAAACTGTATTTTGAACTCATGCTTGGGTTCCTGCAACCCCTTGTACAAGGGATGGATTGAGTTACCTTGGGTGGGTTATGCTATTTTTATTTTACTCAAATTACAATTTATATGATTTCCACCTTGGTGGATCACTTGGTTTGTGATGACTATTGGTTGTGATATTTAACCCTTGACCTGGTGTGGTAAGGGAGAATTGAACCTTTTCCTGGTAAGTAAAGACGTGGTTCTTTGGATTTTTATATGAACATTTTTAGGATATTTCAATTTCATATCTGCACGCATGCTTTGTAAAGTGATAATACCATGTGAATAATATCAAATGCCATGTGAAAATGGTGAAATGCCTGATAGAACCTATTTTTATGTAATGTTATATGAAATAATTTAAATTTATGTAAAATTGCATGTGGCAAGGGAATTGGGCTTGGCCCTTAAAGGAGCAGGCGAGTAATATGGTTGAGATGATCTTGATCACCAGGATTGGGTGACCCGGTCGTCGAATTGAGGCAATGGTGGTTGTCAGGACAGGCGTGACCCAAGGATATTATGATACTTGGATCTATTAACGGTGGGTAAGGATAAAACGTGGTTAGGATTCCATGAGGCATGGTTTCAATGGGTAAGAGTGAGGGTAGTGAGGATGCACTACCTTTTTACCGATTTCCCTATTAACATTGAATATATTTATATATATATATATATGGGTTTTCTAACCATTTATGGTATTCATTGGGTTACTCCTAGATGGATTGATGGAGCGTCAGGTGGGTGATGTTACAATGCCATAAAATCATGATTAGGTTCATACCCTTGAGGGGTAGACAGAGCATTAACTGCAGGTAACGACTCAGGGGAAGGATCGAGTTCAGGCTCTAGTGTAGGCAGGATATCTGTAAGGCTTTATAGAATTTGGGTAGTGTCTTGATGAGAATCTACAATCGATACTGGTACATATCTTTTAAGGGATCAATATAGGTGATTAGGGAGAAGAGTCATCGATGGTGTATCTAACGTGGGAGTTCCATTCACAACACCTGCTACTTTTTCAGGGTGAGGGTGGTTCAAAAGTGGCTGAGAACTGGATAGAGAGCATGAAAATGATCTTTGAGTAGCTGGAGATGCCTCTATGGTGGAGGGTCAAATTGGCGATGTATATTCTTAGATTACCAGCTAAGAGTTGGTGGGATGTGCAAGGTCAGACTTGCAGACATGAGGGACTGGCCTGGAAGGACTTTGGGGATAGGTTCTTCGAGCACTTTTTCATGAGATGTTGAGGGTGGAGAGAGATTGAGAGTTCTTGAGCCTTCAATAGGTTGGATTTTCTATCATGGACTATGCTGATATTTTCACTGAGTTTTCACATTTTTCACCAGGTATGGTAAACAGTGACACCTGAGGGTGAGGCACTTTAAATATGGATTACAGTATGCTATTCGGGTGCAAGTAAAAATCTTTAGGCTGACCTCATTCTCATAGTTGGTGAATCAAGAGCTCATAGTCGAGGGCAACCTAATGGAAAAGTCTTTTTTGAACCAGGCGATGGCTTCAATTAATGGTTTAGATGGCAAGAAATGAGGTCGGGATGAGTTCCAGTAGAGTGGTTAGGATAAGGACCTAGTTAGACCACCTCATGGTAGCTCAACGGTGGATTGCTATCAGTTTTTGAAACTGGGGCATGTTCAGACCCAGTGTGAGTGGCCTCCAAAGGAGTTCCGGGCATGTGTGAAGGTTGGTCATCTCGAGAGATTCTATAGGTAGCCTTCTAAAAAACCGGAAAATAGGGACCGAGGTAGGTGCAAGCTTCATAGATTGGTTTAGGATCAGTACTAGGAAAGGGTAGCCAAGGTTCAACTACACACAGAGGATGTGGAAGAGATAGTGGGACCCAGCCTTGGGGTTAGTGGTTAGTGGCTGGAGTATCACCACAAGGAGGCAATGGTTCAGGCAGGCATGTTTCAGGCTAGGTGTACTCCGTGGAGCTACCCGGGGCTGAGCAGGCTGGTGAGATGACGACAGTTAGGGGTATGTCGTGGGTGTGGCTGTGATTATTTTTTTTCTCGTTTAGCTTGTCTAATTAAGGCATGTTCGTTTTGAGTGCATGAGGTGAAAAAGATGTATATGTACTGACCATACACTGGTCAGTAGGTTGGAACCATCTTGGGCGCATGATTATATATATATATATATATATATATTAGGTTCTTGGCATCAGGAGCATCGTTGGATGCGTGTTTTGAGGTGCTTAGGCATTGGGGAATCAGAGGGATGTAGATTACATGAGGTGATTTGGGAATCAGGGCATCAAGGATGTGGTTTTTAATTGAGTTCCAAGGCATAGGGTTGTTTTGAACATTCATAGGGTATGGGACCTCATTGTTCCATGGGTTTCATGGGATCGAGGTCGGCACTGATGCGATGCAGGATGTGATTGGGTGTCAAAAGCAACACAGGAGCACTTGATGAGGTTCATGGGTGACGATGCTTCATGGGAGGACCATGGGTCTGGAAATAGGTCAATAGACCTTTGTGTGATTTGAGTTTTAGTTAGGTTGAGACCAAGTTAGGAAATTCCTAAAGTGGGGATCCCCTTGAGGTATTTGGCCAGAACCCTTGATACTGGGGTAGTTTGGGTTCTTTGGATTAGGATGTGTGTGTTCGGTACCATATCTGAGTTTTTTATAGATTGGGGATGATCTATGTTAAGGTTGGGAGATTGTAACAACCTGAGTTTTTTGAATAGTCAGAACCCCCACCCTATTTGAACTTTTCAATTAGTAGACGTTATACTTTTTTTTTCATTGATCAGAACTCAATTCTGAGACTTCTGTTGGCCTTCTTTATTGGTTTTGGGTTGTTCTAGGGTATTGTAGAGTGCCCCGAGTGTTTCAGGTTGGTTTTGGGGACCGTTAAAGGCCGAATGGTTTGATTTGAAGTTGCAGAATAGGGAACACAATTTTTACATGGTTTGGAAAACCATGCAGGTAAATAGTACAGGCCTGTATATTTAGGCAGTGGCTTCTGCACAGTTGTCGCATGGCTTAGAGAACCATGTAGGTAAACCGTGTGGGCATTCATCCTTAGGCAGTGGCTACCATACGATTTCTGCACAGTTTGGAAAACTGGGTGGGTAAACTATGTAGCCTGTACATGTTTCTTTTTTTATTTATTTTATTTTTTAATTTATTTTTCTCTCCTCTCTCCCTCTTTCTTCTTTATTGGTCACACATAGTAGGGTAGAGCCACCCCTTTGCTCCTCCGGTGGATTTTGATCCAACTCCTTCATCTGATCTCCATTATTTGATCCGTTGGTGTCTATAGGACCACCTCAGTAAGGCTAACCTCACACACCCTTCTTCTTTATTTATCATCCGCCTTACGAACCACTATTTCTATCCAAGCCAATTTCAGGGTTAAATAAGGAAACTCAGATCTACGTCGATCGAATTTGAATTGGATCTCAATATCAGAAATGCCTATGCCTATGAGTCTAAGGTATGTGGTGCATACCTTGTTTTGAGTTGTCTCGTACTTTTGGGGGTTACAGATTTTTAGCAAAACTACAGGTTTTGAGAAGAACCCTATTATAGAATATTGACTCGACTGTTAGACCATGTGGGATGCTGTGGGAAGGCCCTACACCTGTTACGCTTGAGAGAGGATAGGCAAGATGATGCTGATCCTTGGGATACATTTCTTAGGGTGCCAAAGTGGTTCTAAATGTTTTGTTTTGATTTAAACTGGTATTTTTAAATTGTTGAAGCTTGATTAAGTTAGTTAGAGGCATTCAAGACCTATTTGATAATGTGATGTAGCTGGTAGCTAGCATAATTTAATATTTTTAAATTGAATTACTTTTTTAAAGTTATTAAATATGTTTTATGATTATGTAATGCTTTAGATTACATGTGATGAGACCCTTGGGGTTGTGACGGGTTAGGAATGAGGTTGGTATGGCATGTCTATCGGGATTAAGTGACATTAATCACTGGTTGGGATTGAGCTAAATTTTCTTGAGTGGTTTTGACCACGAGATTGGGTGTCGTGAATGTCATATTGAGGTGGTGAGGCTGTCAGGTTGGGAAAGTCCTGGGATACTTAGATGGCATGGCTATTGAATTTGATCAATATGGTCATAGGGGCATGAGGTGCTAGAGATGGTGTGGTTTAGGTCCTTTATTTGGTGATTTCTGCTCACCCTTGATGGTTGAAGCAATGATTGAGTAATGTGCACACAAGTTGACTATGTAATGTGGTTGTTTTGACCACTCACATGGGTAGAGTCCCCTAATAGTTGTGGCTTAGGTATTTATGATTTGGGGGGTGATTTCCATAGAAATCCACAAGGAAGGTGAGGAGCCTTCTGTTGATAGTGATGGGACCATTGGGTTGGGGTATCAGGATCTTCGTGCTTGAGGCCATGGGCATGGATATTTATTGAAGGATAGACATAATTGTTCCTCTATTTTTCATGTCATGGGACAATGTGAGCTTTCAAGAAGGGGTCTATGAGACTAGGATACTATTTATTGGGCATACCTTTAGGATGCCAGTACTTTGAGATCCGAGGTGTCAAGCGGCACATGGTGCTGGGCTATATGATTGAGGTAGAACCTAAGGGTTAACAAGGACTTTTTGACTATATGGGTACCTTGGACTAGGGGGCAAGGAATCTCTTTGCTTCTGAGATCCTAGCACTGGCTGAAGTAGGCGACACTCCCTGGTGGCGGTTGAGCACCAGAAGAGGTTGTGTTTATTTATTTCATTGTAATGTTTACTTTACTTAGAGCTTCATATCCAATTAAACACTTATAATAGGTATTCACCATTGGGTGGTATCAAATTAAGATTCATCTCACACCCTGCATGAGTCCTTTGGGAAATGTGCAAACTTTATGGATTTATGTACAGGTAAAGGATCAACCTCAGGAGTTGGATCATAGTACTGTTTGGCATGGAGATTGGCATGGACCTTGAGGTCATTCCTAGCTAGAGATTTAATTTTTATAGTTTTATTTTTAGTTTTAGTATTCTTATATATGTATCTACTATGGTTTTCCATGGACAACACCTTGGATATTGTATTGTACGACCTAACATGGAATGCATGCTTCCTTTCTTTATTTTGAGTGGATATAAGTGATTTTTCAGAAAGTTGTTATGTTTACTTTCTGCTGATGGAGTTGTTTCTATATTTTATTCCACTATTTATTGGATTTTTATGTGATTCCACTCAGTTGGTCAGGTTCGAGTCTTCAGAGTCATTTATTTACACTGCATGTTATCTTATTATGCTCAAACTTGTAACGTCCCGGACCCGGGTTCCACGCAACGGGTGCCCCAAACCCGGTTCGACACGTGACCTCAAGTGAATTTCCCCAAACTATAGAGGCTGTCAACTAGCAGCGAGGGCCCAGGTCTAATAGTATGGAAACTATGCCCTCATTTGTCAAAGTGCAGCGCATCGAAATTGAAATAAAACATACAACAAGAAGCGGAAGTAGTAAACCATACACAACTGAAATAATCAACAGTATATAAATAGTGATGCTACATGCCTCAAGTACTAAGAAAATAGCCAGATCATGTTATACATCAATACAGTACAAAAAAATGCAGAGTACAACAAAACAAAGCAAACAGCTGGCAGCGGCATCACGAGCCTAGGCTCGGTCCCATGCCATCCTACTCCTTAGAAACAGTCAAGTACCTGTATAAGGACTCTTTACCCTATCTACACCTGCAACAACGTAATCTGTTTGGGCCGAAAAGTGTGACCCAAACTGGGTGTGAGAAATATATCTCAGTAGGAACCCACCAAAGGCCTGTGTCCAACTACGTGTAAGCATGCAACAACAGTGTGTAATAGTAAAATGAAATAAAGTAAGCAGTAATGAAAAGTAACTAACTTAATAATTAAATTGACATTTTATTATTCATTTAATTCATTTAATTTAGTAACATTTTTGTGCTCAATAGCACCAAGCCCTCAGGCCAACCAGAACCGTTCCCTCAGGCTAAATAGTAAACCATGCCCTCAGGCTTTCCCTCAGGCTATACAGAATCCAACCCATAGGTATTTCCCTCAGGCGTAACAGAAATTACCCTCAGGCGTAGGAAGTGTCGCCCACATGCACAGAAGTCAAGCCCTCAGGCACGAAAGGTTTCCCACAGGCGAAATAGGATGTTGCCCTCAGGCTAATACATTCACACCCTCAGGATAATACAGTGCAGTGCCCATAGGCTAATCACAACAATGCCCTCAGGCTAAACATGTAATCGGGCCATGCCCACCATGAAAATATGCAGTAAACAAGAAATTCCTCTCGAGTAAATTCTACAAGTACTACTTTAAAGGCATACCCTCGGGTATCCTGGCCAAACGGCTAAACAGTGGAACACACCCCTTGGGTGGTCCTGGATCCAAGCAATGATCCCAACCAGCATTTTAATATCATAATTAAATACATAATAAATTCTAGGTGTTAAATATAGCAACGAACTCAGCCACACGGTACCCCAACATGGGTTCGTGGCACAAAAACACACATAACACATGACAATTGAAAAAATTAACACCAAGCCACCTACCTTATACCCCAACGAGCGTTATACACCAACACCGATCCAAGAAACGCCCAAGAATGACATAGATCTGACGAAGAAGAAAACCCATTCAAACGTAAATAAATTTCCCTTGGGAAAGAATTGGTAAGAATGAATTAAGGAGATGAAAGGGCTTACCCGCGTGGTTCCAACAAGATCATCCAAGGCGGAATCAGATTCCAGACGAACACTCGACAGATCTTCAAAGGTTTGACCACCTCCTTTGGCTCCAAAATGGCTCAAATGCCTCTTCTGCCAAATGAGGAGGCTACTACCTATTTTAAGCCTAAAAAACAAAGTACACGGCGTGTACTTTTGAGTACACGACGTGTAATTCCTTCATTTAACTATTCCTCTGGTGGCACCACCACATTGTTCATCTGTCGACATGAGTACACGACATGTACTCCCGAGTACACGGCGTGTACTGTCGCCCAGCTGGTGGCTACACCACCGCCTTACTGTTTAGGCCTACCGAATGACTACACAGCGTGTAAAGTACCACTACACGGCGTGTAGTCGCTTCCTACACTATTCGTCGCTAACATGGCTACACACCCCATATACTCATCCCAACACGGCCAAAATTACACATCGTGTAGAAAAAGTACATGGCGTGTAGTTCCAAAATTTTGGATTTTTCCTCATTTTCCATATTTTCTCAAAAACACTTAAGGAAAAGGAAAAAGAAGAAGTCCGTACCTAAAAAATAAGAACTGAGTTCTTACAAACTTCCCCCCTTATAACAATTTTTCCCCGAATTTCCCTTCCTAGGGTGGCGATGATAAAGATCAGAACAGCTCTGGCCACTGAGCACGTATGTCAGCCTCCCACTCCCAAGTCTCGTCCTGCACTCTCCCATGCTGCCATAGCACCCGTACGAGAGGAACTGACTGGCCTCGGAGAACCTTCATGCTCCTATCAACGATACGAATCAGATGCTCCTCAAAGGACACATCTGCCTCTAGCTCAACCTCCTCAGGCTGAAAAATGCGAGACATGTCTGAATGATAACAGCGCAACTGAGACACATGGAAGACGTCGTTCATGGCTCGGTATCGCTGTGGTAACTGCAACCGATAGACAACCAGCCCGACTCTCTCCAGAATCTCGAATGTCCCCACATACCTCGGTGAAATCTTACCCTGTCTCCTGATCCACTTGTGTCCTAGCCTTGGAGAAACACGCAAGAAAAACTGATCCCCAACCACAAAATCCAAAGGTCGTCTGCGGCGATCAGCATATGATTTCTGTCGAGACTGCGCAGTATCCATCCGCTTCCGAATCAACTGGACCTGCTCAGATGTCTCCTGCACGAGCTGTGGTCCCAGTAAAGCTGCATCACCTTCCTCTAACCAGCACAAAGGTGATCGGCATGGCCTACCATATAAAGCCTCGTATGGTTCCATCTCAATAGTTTCCTAAAAACTATTGTTATAAGAAAACAGGACTAAGGGTATATGCTTCTCCCAAGATCCCCCAAAGTCTAGGACGCATTCACGCAACATGTCCTCTAGCACCTGTATCATACGCTCTGATTGGCCATCTGTCTGAGGGTGGTATGCTGTGCTCAGAAGCACCTGTGTACCCAGTACCCTCTAAAAACTCTGCCAGAAATGAGACGTAAAGAGGACGTCCCTATCTGAAACGATAGAACGAGGGACCCCATGAAGACCTATGATCTCTCAGATATACAGCCTCCCGAGCTCGTCTACACCGAAGGTCTCCTTAATCGGAAATAAGTGAGCTACCTTCGTGAGTCTGTCCACAACAACCCACACGGTGTCATTTCCTCGAGGTGACCTCGGCAATCCCATCACGAAATCCATCGTGACATCATCCCATTTCCACTCTGGAATGGGTAACTGCTATAACAACCCATCTGGTCTCTGATGCTCTGCATTCACCTTCTGACATGTGGAACATCTCGTAACAAACCCAGCTACATCTCTCTTCATACCCAGCCAACAGTACTGACATCTCAAGTCACGGTACATCTTGGTAACCCTGGGATGAACTGCCCAAGATGAAGCATGAAACTCCCGCATCAGCTCCTCGCGTATATCCCCTGGAACCCATACTCGTCCATGGAAACATAGGACCTCGTCATCGCCTATTGTCTAACTAGGAGGAGGGTCCTCACTTGCCACCAACTCCTGTAGAACTAGGCCTTCCAGATCAGATAGCTGCCTCATCCTCACTCTATCCAGGAGGGTAGATGTCACAGCTAAAGATGAAAGATAAGTCTGCCCCTGACTGTCATGTACCTCCAGATGCATCTCAGAGAACAAAGTCATGAGCTGCCACTCACCACTGGCCTCCTGCACTGCCTGTATCTGAGTCTTCCTGCTCAGTGCATTAGCTACTGCATTACCTTTAACAGGTTTATAGGCAAGCTCAAAATCGAAGGACTGTAGGTACTCAACCCACCTTGTCTACCTCAGATTCAGGTCACACTGAGTAAAGATATACTTGAGGATTTTGGGGTCGGTGAAAACCACAAAATGCTCTCCCAACAGATAATGTATCCAACAGCGCAACGCATGAACAACTGGATCCAACTCGAGATCATGCGTCGGGTAATTCCACTCATGTGGCCTCAACTGCCGAGACTCGTACGCAACAACTCGGTCTCCCTGAATCAAAACTACTCCCTGCCCAATCCTCTGATACCACTTTGTAATGTCCTAGACCTGGGTACCATGCAACGGGTGCCCCGAACCTGGTTCGCCACATGACCTCAAGCGCATTTCCCCAAAAGCCAGAGGCTTCCGACTAGCAGCGAGGGCCCAGGTCTAATAGTGGGGAAACTATGCCCTCATTTGTCAAAGTGTAGCACAACGGAATTGAAATAAAACATACAACAAGTAGTGGAAGCAGTAAACTATACACAACTGAAATAATCAACAGTATATAAATAGTGATGCTACATGCCTCAAGTACTAAGAAAACATCCAGAGCATGTTATACATCAATACAGTACAACAAAATGTAGAGTACAACAAAACAAAGCAAACAGATGGCAGCGGCATCGTGACCCTAGGCTCGGTCCCATGCCCTCCTACTCCTCAGCAACAGTCAAGTACCTGTATAGGGACTCTTGCCCCTATCTACACCTACAACAACGTAATCTGTTTGGGCCGAAAATCGTGACCCAAATAGGGTTTGAGAAATATATCTCAGTAGGCACCCACCAAAGGCCCGTGCCCAACTGCGTGTAAGCATGCAACAACAATGTGCAATAGTAAAATGAAATAAAGTAAGAAGTACTGAAAAGTAACTAACTTAACAATTAAATTTCCATTTTATTATTCATTTAATTCAGTAAAATTTTTGTGCGCAACATCACCAAGACCTCAGGCCGACTAGAACCATGCCCTCAGGCTAAATAGTAAACCACGCCCTCAGGCTTGCCCTCAGGCTATACAGAATCCAACCCGCATGTATTTCCCTCAGGCGTAACAGAAATTTCCCTCAGGCATAGGAAGTGTCGCCCTCAGGCACAGAAGTCAAGCCCTCAGTCACGAAAGGTTTCCCACAGGCGAAATAGGATGTTGCCCTCAGTCTAATACATTCACAACCCCAGGCTAATACAGTGCAATGCCCACATTCTAATCACAACAACACCCTCAGGCTAAATAGGTAACTGGGCCATTCCCACCATGCAAATATGCAGTAAAAAAGCAATTCCTCTCGAAGAAATTCTACAAGTACTACTTTAAAGGCATACCCTAGGGTATCCTGGCAAAACGGCTAAACAGTGGAACACACCCCTGGGGTGGTCCTGGATCCAAGAAACGATCCCAACCAGCATTTTAATATCATAATTAAATACTTCATCAATTCTAGGTGTTAAATATAGCAACGGACTCAGCCACATGACACCCCAACATGGGTTCTTGGCACAAAAACGCACAGAACACACGACAGTTGGAAAAATTAACACCAAGCCACCTACCTTATATGCCAACGAGCATTATACACAAACACCGATAAAAGAAACACCCAATAATGATGTAGATCTGACGAAGAATAAAACCCATTCAAACATAAATAACTTTCCCTTGGGAAAGAATTGGTAAGAACGACTTAAGGAGATGAAAGGGATTACCCGCGCGGTTCCAACGAGATCGTCCGAGGAGGAATCAGATTCCAGACGAACACTCGGTGGATCTTCGAAGGTTCAGCCTCCTCCTTTGGCTCCAAAATGGCTCAAATGCCTCCTCTTCCAAATGAGGAGGCTACTGCCTGTTTTAAGCCGAAAAAACAAAGTACATGGCATGTACTTCTGAGTACACGACGTGTACTTCCTTCATTTAACTTTTCCTCTGGCAGCACTGCCACACTGTTCATCTGTCGACATGAGTACACAGTATGTACTCCCGAGTACACGACGTGTACTATCACGCAGTTGGAGGCTACACCACCGCCTTACTGTTTAGGCTTGCTGACTGACTACACGGCGTGTAAAGTACCACTACACAGCGTTTAGTCGCTTCCTACACCGTTCATCGCCAACATGGCTACACGCCCCGTGTACTCATCCCAACACGGCCAAAAGTACACGGCGTGTGGAAAAATCACATGGCGTGTAGTTCCAAAATTTATGATTTTTCCCTATTTTCCATATTTTCTAAAAAACACTTAAGGAAAAGGAAAAAGAAGAAGCCCGTACCACAAAAATAAGAACTTGGTTCTTACAAAACTAGTATATTATATATTCCTAGAGGGTATAGCCTTCCCACAATACCCACTTACACCATCACTGCTAGTCAGAATACTTTGGTGTTCGGGGAGGTGCACCTAAGGGCAGTGTCACCCAACACGTTAGCACTTTTTAGGTGGTTGTTCGGGTCATGGATTCTACAATAATGAATTATAAATGATGAATAAATCATTCAGGAGAAATAAATAATGTATATATATATATATATTTCATCCATTCATCACATGCATGAAAAATACATGCATCAAATGGATGTATTAAATGTAAACACATACACACACATATAAAATATAATATTTTATATATATGTTTATCATACATCATATGCATGTGTATATTCATCTCATTAATGTGTACATGCATATCATGCATGTACATTTTAGAGCACATACAATAATCTCTATCTTTCACTAAAATCCCATAAGGAATCTATGAAAAACTTTATAACTCATTATAAATCCATCCAAACTCTATTGGATTTGTTTTTTCATCGAAATCTATTCATTTTTAACCAAAAAGTTATCCTTATCTAAGGACCTAATTATGTAACCCTATGTGCCTTAGCAGCAATGGTAATAACTATGAAGTTCCTATTTCATAGATTTAAGCAAAGAGTGACCTCTAGAAAAGCATAAATACTACTCAAGAAACAAATGGGTATGGTGTGATCTCCATCAAATGTACTCATATTTCTATATGAACATTTCCACCATAAAATTTATTACATACATCACATGTATACATATATAATCCCTTTTTCCATGACATCGAGCAACCAATAGACATTGAACATGTCAAATCTAGTATTGGCCTCTAATAATTTCTTAATTCTTTGAAAAAGACTGACCAATTTAATGAATATATCATGTGTCATTTATTTTTATTACAAGTACATCAAATTTCACTTATCATAGTAGTAGAACACATAAAATGTGAAAAAAGGCTTGACTATTTATTTCCTCAGTCTCATTATATCAAGGGATGCATGTCTTTACTTTTTATACAGGTGGATAAATCCCATATTGGTTGCACTCCAAACGATGACATGATCAACAACACACCCAAACACTCCCATATTAGCTAATTTCTATGTTTAATTGCCTAATTAGGGTATAAAAGTATATTGGTTTTAATGCTAGTTATCTCACCAACCTATGGTTATAAGGATTGATAATAAGCATAAACCCCTATATATATCTATGACTATATCACATTCTATGAGGTATAATTTAATGGATTAGTCCAAGTAATAAGTCTACTTATTACCTCATGATTATATTATTCATATCTCATATACAAACTTTTTTAATGAGTACAAGAATCTATTCAAGATAATCTTAACATATCATCACAACCCATAATACTCCGTGCTGATCATCTATTAGGGATAACTCAATGTTTGTACCTTGAGGGGATATTTCTCATTCTTCTATTCATGTAAAATAAATTACATCACACATGAATGAATTATAAATAGAGATTAAATTTATTATAAATACATGATACGTTTTCAACCATTATAAATAATCTCTTAATTGTTTAATAACCAGAGATTCTATATGACTCCCATGTTACTGCTGCATTAATGGGTTTTAAAAATTACATCCATATGTAATTTCCATCATATCCCTATGTGACCATATTATAAAATACTCTCACTAACCTCTTAGTGAGTAACATTTTTTAAGAAGTCTATTTTGAATAATGGTGAGACATAGGAATCACATTCCTAATGTTCAACCCTTGAACATACATTCAAAATCCTTCACTTCACAACATCAAATCTTATGCTGTCAACTTCTAGTATATAATTGAAACTTTTTTTAGGTACATAATCATCATCCTTGGAACCCTTTACATTAAAATTTTCCCCTTGAAATCATTTTTAAATAATATAACCATTTACATTATCACTTTACCAATGCATCATACACACATTTAAGATAAAGTGATATCCACTTAATTACAATAACCAATGTAACTATTTAAATTACTTTTTACAAACATACCCTAAAATATTTTAGGATACCAAGTGATACAATTTTTTTATTTGATGATATAAACCTGTAGGGAATATTTATGTTTAATTGTTATGGTAATTAGATGTTACTATTTACATTTTTATTTTCTATCACATATCATAAACTTCTTCAGGATATCAAGTGAATAATCAATATAATATTAGACTAGTATAATACTTTAGTTAATATTGATATTCACTTCCTTACATTAACTAATTGTAACTATTTTTATTTTTATTTACTTTCACATATCCTAACTCTTTAGGATAAAAATTAAATAATCACTTAAACTAAATATGGTGCAATATTTTATTTGTTAACTTTTACCTTCTATAAGTTCAAACATAATCCAACTACCTGTTAGACACTAACACTAAAAAAACAAGTTTATGTTTTAGGAAATACCATTTATTTACTTTTAATTGGAATATATGAAAAATAAACTATTATTTCCTTATCTCATATAGCATTCTATGTGTTTAGAGTATTTTATGGAAAATAAAGATTTTATTCATTAAAATATACCAATACTGGGTGGAATCACACTCCATCACATTTAAAAAATAGATGGATAAGAACTATATCCAAGATAAAACAATTTCATCCATATCTTCTTCTCAAAACATGTTATAGAATCCAATGAATCATAAGCCCAGTGTATACAATTAGTCATCCCATGTTGTACATAACAACTCTTTGTTAACACCTATTATCATATAAGAAAAATAAGATGAATATATACTTATATTAATTAGATTAATCCAAGTTTTATAAACATATTTACATTAAAATTTCTGATGTATAAATTTTGTACTTCATCAATTTAATTAAAACTATAATCTCTTTCAATTCTTCCTGTGATTTTAAACTTTTGTATATTTACAAAACTTTTTAAACATAAAATTGGTTTCACATACCCTTAAAAATTAAATAATAAATTTATATAACATTAATACCTAACATGGACATTATAAAGAGTTCCAAAACCCCTTTATGTATTCTAGATAATCCCATTATGTGGAATCATTAATCCTTCATGACAGTACCATCATATTTCAAAAAACCTTAACTAGATTTGTGAAGAAATATTATTGGAATTTCTATCTTTATATATTCTGATTTTGAACATTTACCTCCTCATATTATCTATATAGTACCATAACTTAGACATAATATGCCCAATTCATCTATTCTAAACAGTTAGAGAATATAGGGTAATTTTTATTGAATTCATCCATCCTGCCAAAAATTTCCATAGATGAAAATATAATGAATTCCTTAACTAGAATAAGACTTATAGGAATTCTTCAACCTCTCTAAACATATTAAATTATATTTAATATTATTAACATACCCAATTATATTGATAATATAAGACTACAATTCCTTTATTCAATTATCATCTAGCACATTTTAAGTCATAAATGAATCATTCCATGATTCTATAAGAATCTTGATTTTCTTATTGAACAACTTCAACCCTTGGTTACTCAAAAAGGAACTATTTTAATACATATAACATTTTTATTGATCAATAAATTTTCTTAAGCAACCATCCTTAGGAGTTTTTTACTTTAATCTTCTCACTTCAAAGATTAATATAAAGTTTAGTTTGATGATGATGAAACATTTATATATAAAAATATTTTATCAGATGAATATCATGTATTATATCTTTTCATCAAGGAATTTTAATGAATTTTATCTCAATAAAAATGGTGGCCCCATACATCATATCTATTTAGCGATCCAAGATTCATATTTCACTAATAAATAAGTCTTTTAGGGAGTTTACAGCACTAATTAGTTATTTAGGTAGGTAATCATTCCAATCACTATAGTTGCAACTCTTGGATAGTTGTGAAGATAAAAACTTATCCAAATATATCATATGTATTCACTAAACTCTATTCATCTAGTATCCTAATTGTTAGGACTTCCTAGCCAATGTAAACCAATGGAAACACCAAAAACAAGCTAACTAAGGACAATCTAGGGGCACTCAATTATGGGATGAAACTACTAGACATGACAATCCATAACCACTTATCATTTACTTACCTTATACAAGATAATCTAGGGGCACACAACTTTGGAATGAAACTTCCTAGTATAATGATTGAGGTCTTGAAAAGAGTTTATTTGGAAAGAATATAACAATTAGTATTTGTGGGATTTTATTTTAAAGTCTCACCAATTTAATATAAATCATATTAAAATTAAATTCATAACTATTAAATCATATGTAATAATTATCTCCTCATGTTTTATTCCATTTTGTATATGAATGCTTCTAATAATTTAGTTTTATAATCCCTATTCTAACCACTAAATTAATATGTTCACACCACATTAAAGTTTACCCCTTTACATAACCCACAATTCTGTATTAATCCCCCCAAAATAGAAGAAAATTATATTAATACATGTCCAAATGCATCATATGCATAAGGTAAATGAATGATTCATGTAAATCTATAGAGTTATATGAGATTGAAAAACTCCACATGAGTAATCACTAAGCAATAGATAACCAACCCCATTTACTTTCTTAGACATAGAAAGCCTCTAAGAAAGTATGTGGTCCAACCCCAAGTCCGTATACTCAGGGAGAATTTACTCAAGATATAATAAAATTATTGAAAATATTAGACCCCTAATGTGAAAAAATGATTTAAAACTATTATCAAGCTCATAAATAAAATTAAAAACCGAGGTCAAGGTTTATGAAAACTAAATTTTATGATAACTAACCTAGCATAATATGTAGGGCTCTATCTTAGAAGAAAATTTTCATATTAATTGGCATACACAATATTCATATTTCATAAAAAAATTACTAAATATGAATATTAATGACATTTAACAAATAAATAAATAAATTATTTATTTTCTAAAACACGATACATTTATAAACTATTAATAAATAAATTCTAGTTGTAAAAATTTTATAATTTTTCAAGAATATAAATATTTTATATTCAATTCAATATGAACTCCTTCATATTTTATATTAAATTGAATTTATATGACATATCACAAATTATAACCATTTTATAATTCAATATCTATTAGAGAAATTTTTATATAATCTAAATATCATATATTTTATAATTTATACACTTTATAAATCACCTCTTATGATTTCTAAATAAAACTTTTATTTCTAGATCATAAGGCATGCCATTTAATTTATAAAAATTTATTTTAAAATATTAAACTTTAATTTTTGGAAATAATGTTTAATAAAAATTTATTTAATTAATTATAATCAATTTATAATTAATTAATTAATTTATAAAATCCTAAAAAATTAAAATATCCCAAAATATATTTCATTATGATTTATAAAATTTTTATAAATCAGAAAAACCATTTAATATTTAATTTTTTTAAAGTATTTTATGTTTAACTTTACGTAGAATCCCTATTCAGCATAGGGGTAGCCTTTTTCTACCCTTACGTAGATAGAAAAAATAAGGGTAAATAGGCATGACCCTTATATAGTGCATACCGCATAAGGGTACTGATCTCTTACCTTTATGTGAATTATTTTGTATAAAGGTAAGTCCTTTGTTACCTTTACATAATAGTGTTTCATGTAAGGGAAAGCTACATGTTACCTTTATGTTACCCTTTATAACCCCAAACCACCTTTACACATAATTTTAACCTATAGGTTACCTTTATGTAACCCTTTATAACCCTAAATTACCTTTATACCTAAGGGTAATCAATATCACACCCTTACGTAATACCTTTATACAAACCACTTGCGCAAGGGTTACAATACAGACAAAATTTACATGAACACTTCACATAAAGTCAAGAATCAGGTTCCCATAATTTCATAAGGGTAATTCCAGATGACCCTTATGTAGAACGATCTAGATAAGGGTAAGGAGAGATAACCCTTATGTTAATCCCATCTATGTAAGGGTACCACATTAATACAACTCATCTTCATAAAGGTATCAAAGTGGTTACCCTTACATAAACCTTTTTCATAAGTGTATGACCTTTACATAACCAAATTTCATAATGGTAATTTAAATTTACCCTTATGTAGCTCAGGTAAGAGTCTGTAATCTTCCTCTAATTTTACAAAAATGATATTTTTCATTTTTTCCTTGAAAATTGGTGATTCAAACACGTCTAAATATTGAAGAACTATACTTAGATACCACTGATAGGTTTCATAAGTTCATATAATGAACATTAGTAGTGGAAGGAAACCCAAAATATAGACAATATACCTTCAAGAAATCAATGTGTAAATAATCTAAAAATAGAGTACTTAGAATTCTTGAGAATAAGTAGTTTAGATCTTCCCCATACAAAGAGTGTTTGAGGAAGATCATGAGGAGTAGTGAATGAAATAACCCTTCCTATGAGGTGATAAACCAACCCTTGGATCCATGATCATATCATTAGGATACCTGAGCAAATAAAGGGTTTCTAACACCATTTTGGATGAGATAGATAGTGTTTGTGAAGAAGAGAGATTCATAAGAGGCTCATAAATATCACAAACCTAGAAAGAGAGGATCTCATCCTCTTATATAGCTGAATACTAAGGAATCTTATATTCACAATGCATCATATGAATTTCCGACTGTTGGGTTATAATTTATTAAAAAAATTCAATGAATTTAACACAAATCCTTTAATCCATTCCTAATGAGTTGTAACTGATGAATAAACCATTCAAGATAAATAAATATTATATATATATATATATCATATATATATATATATCATATATTTCACACACACACACACACACACACACACACACACACATATATATATATATCATTAATCATGTTCATGTGTACATGAATATCATGTATGTACATTTTAGTGCACATCCAACAATAATAACACACATCAAAATTTAAAACAAGTAGTTCAATTCCAAAATGGAACTTAATAATCTACCCTTGTAAGTCACCTGATTCTAAGAACATTTATTAAATCCTAATAAAATTGATCCACAACTAGGATCAGGTTTTATATATACAACTGCATATAGGGAAGTCCAACCTACAACCAACATCTTCCATTAACACATTCTCCTATATTGTACGGGAGAGTCATAGGTGCTAAAAACTTTTCCTGATAAAAAATGGGATGTTTTGGAGTAACATAACATGTAACCCAACCTGAATGACCATTATGAGGCTGAGGAGTAGGTTTTACACAAGATTCAATAGTTTCATGTAAAGATGTGGTTTTGAAAAAGAATAACTTATGTACCAAAGGTGGCATAGAGTTCCACAAATGACCCCAAATAAAAACACATGTCAAAGGCCCATAAACACAATAAAGGAGTGTTGTGTGAAAAAAATGATCATTTTTTGGAAACCCATCATGAAACCATCTAGTTTTGTGAAAAAAGCAACATCAAACCCAAGCTATTGCACATCCAATCCCTAGTGTAAATTGAATGAGAATCGTATAACCCTATTCCATGCCCAATAAGTTGCACGCACATGGATTATGATTTAATATATAAGTAAAACCTCCCCCACACCTTGGGGGTGTGGGACTTTGGAAGATAAATAGATGCTCCCATGCATGAAAATACCCCACTTCCATGATAAAACGCAACACTAGAGACAATGGACCCTCAAAGGTAGAGAAATTTCATGACTTAACTCTTGTGGGCCCAAACATGTCTTGGCCTATGGTAGAGTGATCCTTGCACAACTACTCCTAAGGATGGTCGACTTCACACAAAGAGAATCTACCTTCATGAAACTGTTATATACATGGAACTCCAAATCTTGCAAGAAACTATGCCTCTTTAATCTCCGAGTTTCCCTTGTGCTAGAGATCATTACTCATGTAACTCTTGCACACAACATAACAAAGTTGCATGAAAAAACTTCATGATCCCCAACCCAACATTCCTTATGATTCCAGTTCATCAATTACCCTACCTTTTTCTCCTAAGAATAGGTACCCTAATACATTTTTTTATTAAGAATAGGTACCCTAAAATAGGGCCTCCAAATTACCACTCCTCCATGGCCATTCCAATGCCATGTCCCACCCATAGGTGCATGAGCGGTGGTCATGTGATCCCTAGAGGAGGAATTTTTGAGGAAAACAATTTAACTATTGTGGTTGGGGGTCCTTATGCCATATCTTTCCCTTTCCTTGACACAAACCCATTTAAGGAGTAAGAACCAACACCTGAGCTTCAAGATATAAAACTACCCAGATCCACATCCTAGTCACATGATGTTAAACTACATGATTATTTACTCAGCACATGACATAAAAATGTAGGCTTACCCTATGCGATGAACATATCATTCCCCATGTATGATCATCATGGGATTCCACCATCTCCCACACCACAATAAAATACACCACCCCTAGGAAACTTCCACACATAATCCCCACACCACCCCTCATTAACACTCCTTTCATGATACATACATCCTTACCGCATGACGTTAAAATTCATGGATCAGTCCTATCACATGAAATTGTACTCTGGAATCGAACTATATGAGTTTTGATCCCTATCTCTTAAACAGTATTTATATGATGCCTCCATGTGGATCAATCCAAACATCATCTTGGTGTAAAATATTCTGTCCTAGGGATACACCCCATAAATCTATCTCAAAATCACATTCTAATCCTATCCATGTAAGATGTTAAACCTGCGCCCATCCTATCCTTACAAGACACTAAACCTACATGCAACCTATCCCCATGAGAAGCTAGATCTATGACCATATTGTCCCCACAAGACATTAAAATTGTGCCCAACATATCCCGAAAAGACACTAAACCTATTCCCATCCAATCCTTACAATACACTAAACCTATTCCCTACCTATCCCTGCAAGACAATAAACTTGCACCAATCCTATCCCTAAAAGACACTAAACCTGTGCCAATCCTGTCCCCACAAGACATTAAACCTGCACCCAACCTATCCCTGTAAGATAGTACACCTGTTCCCATCCTATCCCTACAAGACATTAAACCTACATCCATCCTATCCCAACAAGATGTTAAAACTACGCCCACCCTATCCCCATAATACTTTAACCCTTTTCCCGTCTCTGTAAGATGTCAAACCTACTCCATGATCTAGAATCCATACCCTGTTCAATAAATATGGGATGACTAAGGTAAAAATACTTGGAATAATTACACCCATGTAGTTAACTACCTTGTGATAGACACAAGATGCCTTGGGTTCTACACCTAAAATGTCTCACAAATGAGATTACATCCAAAAGAGGGATAATTTATAGGTCCCCAATATACCCAATGTCTATATATGATCAAATGTTCCCAACATGACAACTCACCCTGAATTAAGGTTTCTGCCCTATCAATATAGAATCATTGTAATTAACTAACATCCATATGGAGATAGAACTGATAATGAGTCCTACACACATGACTTAATCAATAATGAAGACCCAAACTAGGAAAAGAGATCCAAGGATGAATAAATGAATGGAAAAACCAACATCCCATCTTCTCATTTTGATTAAAGAGCATACATAATTAATGAAATTTATGAAAGCCACACACCTTTTTAAAGTGGGAATACATGTCTACAAGAAGTATCATGTCATATCCTAGTGAAAGGAAGACACTAAGACCTTAGAAAAATCATCGGTAATAGAAAATGGTGAACCTAACATGAAACTTTTATCCACAACCATGGGGACCAGTAGCATCTAGGGGAATCCATAGATTTTCATGTCACTGGATCCAAATATCTAGAACCTAGTCCCACCAAGAAAATGGTGGGCCCAGTATGAAACTCACCTTCAAATTGGGGAAACTAACATTGGGAATCCTCAATATGTGTCATCATCAGCATGCATCCTTCCCCTATTTAGGAAGATTGTAGATGTTGGGTCATGTGGAATTGCTTTCCCTATACCTGTAGTAATGGATTAATCCATACGACCTATAGGAATCAAGATACAGGAAGCCAACAAACTAGTTCTTGTAGGTGCTAGGTAGGAGGAACTTTAATGTAGCAATACTGCACAACTACATGTCCTCCATGAATTCCACCTCACCTTTGGCTATTGGGAACCCACACCTCATCTCACCCTTTGATATCATCCCGATGAGAGTGATATACACCCTAGTGGGCTAGTATGAGAAAGAGGGGGTCACTCCCACCAAGTATATATCTCTCCAGGACCTAGAGGAATCAACCACTTGTCGATACCACTACCCCTAAGGTCCAAGCAGGGAGAAACCACCCCCCATTCTAATGAAAACCCACTTAGGGAGCCTCTCCCCAGATCACTCTGACAACCCACTCCCCTATGCCGAGGAGTTAGAGGACATTCATGTCACGTCTATAGTGACCACCACTCAGGAGCTACCCAGGAGGGATCCCACTAGGCCTCATCAATGGAATCAATGACTGGTCCCATGGGCCAATGAACGAGTTGATTTCATCCCTAATCTATTGGACACAGTCCAAAGAACCTAATGTTGATGTTAGAGGAAGGAACATGACACCGCCCAATAAGGGGCAGCTCCTATAGCTCCTATGGCCCCTTCCACTACCTGTATATCCTTCCAGATCCATGAAATAGGGGAACATGGATTCTCTTTTTCCCACCTAGGCTTGAGACCCCAACCTCCTCATAGGCAGGCTAGGTTAACTCTCTCAGTCACTGGTACCACCAACATCTATTATGGGCTAACCCATGATGAGTATAATTATTACATTGGTCCTCATCACACCATAAAAAACTAGAGTGGAGGTCCTCTCCACTCCTTTGACAACCAGTATGGAGGTACTCCCCATACTCCCACCAGTCAGCACAGAGGTCCTCTGCGTAACTCTACTAACCAGAGTAGAGGTCCTCCCCACTAAATTGAAAGTAAAAAAGGTCCTTAACATGTTCCAACCAGCCAAAATGGAGGTCCTCTTAGTGCTTCCAACAATCAATGTGTAGGTCCTCCCCACATTACCACCAACCAGTAAGAAATTCCTCCATATTCCAAAAACATGCCCCACCCTGAAGAACTATCTCAGGGTAGGAGGGATAACACCCATCATCGAAGGTTGAACAATGGGAAGCACAACGCCATTGTTGACTTATTGTATTCCAAGGTAATAGATGAATCAATGATAGAATGTTTACCCCAAATTCCAAAGTTTGGGGTAGAATCCTGGTGATTGAGGGTTTCAATCCTAGAAGACAAGGCCCATAGGATCCCTAGATACCTATACAGATACCTATAGGCGGAGGATGTTTTGGATCTATTCCATAGGCTCACAATGTAATCATCTTTGTCACCACTAGTTTCCATCCTCTCTAACTAAACACAATAAGTTTTATAGTTTTGATGGTCTGGGATGATTCCCTTATATGGAGAGAATTCCACTAAGCCATAGATGGACATTTCCCCACTCTCACATGATGTAGTGGTGAGAAATACGTACTCTATAGACATGGTCTGGAATCTGACCCCATATCCAAGGGATGTTACATCATGTAGTGACTATATGACCCATGTAGAACTCCCTTTTATGATAAATAATCCCCAAAATAGGTCTCCATAATTGCTATAACTTCTATTTGGCCTGCGCCAATCAGGGTTTGGGCCAACCAAGAGCCGGACCCTTACTCTGATGAAGATGCCCTGTGGAAGGTTTTGGATACTGACTAGCTATCAGTGGTGTTTTAGATGCTTGCTACTTCAAACAATGACATCCCATATTCCCTTATAGATGACTGGATAGTGTGTTTCCACTATAATATATGGGAAAAATTTCACCACATCTATGATAATCAGTTAGCCTACCTGAGGATCCACAAGCATGTCAATTCCGTCAACCAAAAATGAATTTTTTTGAGATTTTAATGCTCCTGGTATCTTAGCGCCCCAAGTCATATAACTACCACTAGAACCTTAAATAAACCTACATCGATATCCTCATAGTAATTCACCAAGTTATAGAAGAAGCATCTCCACACATACAAATCCGAGGCTAGGGACAATATGATGTTCTCCATTTTAGCCCCATCTTGTAACTACTTGGCCTATCCATTGACGATGAAAGTTCCCCTCTAGCTACCATCATGGTTAATATGGTCATTACTGATCTTCATGAGGATTATAGGAATATGGACACCAATACAAGGTACATCAAGGAAGATCCACATCAAGGGGTGGCATGGTACTAGGGAGACCCTCTAATAGGTATCCTCACTCGTCAAAAGAGGTAGTAACTTGGAATTATAAGTCCCCCAATCAGATGTTTTTCCTCCCCATTGGAACATCACTAAAGGAAAGGGGTATGTCAAACCTTCCAAATCATTCAAGGTTGCACTGAAAGAAGAGATGGAACCAAGGTAGCCACCTTGATCTAGCAACTTTAGGAATACAAAAGGCTCACCATCAACCTCATTGCTAAGCATCGGCTGGATTATGGAAATCCCATATGGGACCCAATCTATCTTATAGTGGGTCACCCAGTCCTCCTTGGCCAACCATCCCTGTTCAAGCTTGGTGGACCTGTATATCTGGCCAGGTCAGAATATGGAGGATATGGAAATCCACCAAGGTATGAGTCGCCGACCCCACCTAAGTAGCTTGATTATTCACCTAAAGAATGTGGTCGTGTCTCTCCCCATGGAAATGAGCCTATTAATGCCTTGGTGTCTATATAACATCTCCAAGATGATGCGATGACTACTCTCACAACTCTCCTTGAGGCCCTATAAATATGAAAGGTGGAAATTTCACCCGATGGAAATCTATACGAGGTGTGGGTGGAAAATTTTCAAGCACCTTTAGAATTTTGAAATCCTAGATTCACCCCATTCAATGGGATGGGTGATCCACTACAACACCTATCTCACTTTTATTCAAGGTGTGGACCTATGTTGGGGACCCTAGAATAGTAGAAGGTCACCAATCTTTGTTGTTTCATCCGGAAACTAGAAGGACTTGTGTTTTTAGGGTATAACCACCTGCCCACAGGTTCCATTATTGGATACAAGGACCTTCATAAATAGTTCATATATCATTTCATCCTCATCGCAAACACGTAAAGTATCAAAAACATATTTAAGTGTAATCAAATGACTGATGAGCGATTCAATGATTTTGTTTCCTGATTGAAAGACCTTACATATTCAATCTACATGCCATAGTCCCTAGAACAACTACTTATAATGTGCACGGGGGAACATTAAGTGTGATCTATTCCCTAACATTATCACTTTAAACTACCCAGGTATATTCTACGAGTTCTTTAAAAAGGATCAACATTGGAAAGAAGGATTATATAAGACTATACAATAATTATTCCTGTTTCCCCTTCTAACTCTTGTGAGAAGACCTGTAAAAGAAGAGACTACCACTACTTTTCATGCAGAGGTTTCTAAGTTGGTTCACCTACTGTATCCTTTTCCATAAGAGCCTCTCCAATTGTATCCCTATCAGGAAAAACCTATCCCTGAGAAAACTGTCAGGAACCACCTTGCCAATAACAACCACCTTGATGAGAAAATATGTCTCTATCCACCATCAAGGATAGGCTCCCTTGATTACTTTACTAGATAAAAGAAACATGACCTATTACTTTAGGGATTAATAGGTCCTATGATACTTCATCAATTCCCTAGAGAAGATAATTCTATCATTTCTAGAGTGTAGGAGGCCCCAATAGGGTAGACTCATCAGAAATGCTAATCATATCCTAACCACATGATCCTTAGAGACACCATCAAGGAATGATTCGTGTTCAAATATTGGCCCTAGGACTAAGTGTATCATGGCCTGGTCAAGTTGGGTGATGTTTTTACATAGGTGACACATGTCTTCGCTGACCTCAATAATGATAGTGAAGGATATGATGATTGGAAATAGGCTCCTAGCCATAGAATGTAGAAATATGATGACTGGTTGGATTGAATTGCAGTTTATCATGATAATGGTGTTATCCATGCCCATTTGAAGAAGATAAAAACTCTTGTGGTTGCTAAAACTCCTTCATCTAGTGCTTTCAAAGCTTTATTATAGCCATAAAAGTCTCAAAAAAACATGCACTGATAGTGTAAGGGAAATCAGAGTCCCCCACTGGTGCTAAATCCATCTCACACTCTTGGAGAATTCATCCCCTATGAGTTAGGAGATGCACACAGAGTAAACCCAACCATGGAATAACCCACTGATGATGAGAAGGAGTATGCCTCCATGAACTCCATCAAGCTAGTAGAATACTTCACAATGCCTGATAGTGAGGAATTTCATGAAAACCCCTTGGGTGCCTCTGACTAACACCATCGAAGGAAAGGACGAGGACATGTGAGCTATCAAAATGATCAATATAAGAAGGTCATTCATTCCACCGAGACCAGAAAAAAAGTTTTTCTTATAGATCAACAAGAACTTTCCTCCTATTCCACTCTTTTAGTTATGCCTCTGCAATTGACTGTGTTAGTTGACTGAGCAGCTCAGCCACAACTGCGTTGTGATTAGCCGCATCCAGTCAGAGCTAGATCTTATCCAAGAAACAGTCAACAAGAAGTTTCTGAGAGCATGTCATCTCGTCAATAGTTTATATTTCTAGCACTAGATTAACCCTAGTAGTTCAAACAATAGAATTAGACATGCCCCTTTCCAAAGAGAAACCCTCTACAAGCAAAGGTATTCCCTTAGCGTGGAAATATGATGTGTTGAAGAATGTCACTGACATAACAATAATGATTTTGATCCTCAAGGGCATCCTATTTTTAAAGAAAATGTATGATACCCTTGAATAATCCTTGAAAATACCTCTCTAGTTAAAAGATGAAGTAAATGCCACCGAGGCCTACTATGCATAAGAGGTCGAGGAAGAGGAATCTCAATCCATCAATTCATTTTCAATGGAAGAAGAGGTTGTTCTTATGGCGGGGAACATATGACCACTGTAGATCACATGCCAATTTAATGGCATGGAGATCCACTACTGGCTAGTGGATATTGGTTATGGGATCAATCTCATCACGAGTTAGACACTCCACAAGTTTGGACTAACAAAAGTAGACTTAATGCCCTCCAACCCGACTATTCAGTGTTATGATAAGAGTAAGAAAATACAATGTGGATTTTTTTCCTAAAAGACTAGTTTGGTGGCTTGGTATCAAGCACAAAATTCATGGTAGTCTCACAGGATACCGCCTATAATGTGCTATTGGGATGAACCAAGATTCATCTTATTATAGTGGTCACTTCTTCATATCACCTATGCCTCAAATACTCCCTCAATGGTCGAGTTGGGGTGATTTAGTGTGACACGTCACCCTTTGAATACTGTGAATCCCACTATTTGGATGCTGAATACTACAAGAGATAAGGAAATCATGTTCAAACTGATGGTTTTGGGCACATAAATAGTCCTAATGATTTGACGACCACTACAATCAATCCATGGGAATCCTTGAATGATAGATTTATTCTTCTAATTCACCAGTTAGAGGCTATGATGTTAGGCCTTGGGGGATATTTTTTTTTGTCTCTACGAAAAAGGGTTTTGGTGTCCCTAAGAAAAATGAGAACCTATAGATTACCCCAAACTCCTACAAAGGAAATGCTTGGGTGATACAAAAATCCCATACTCTTGTGAAGTATTGAGAAGTGCACCCTATGAAAACCAATCCATGAAATCCCCTCTCATTATATAGATAAGGGTTGATGATATGGAAGATAAATCACCAGAAATGATTTGAAATCAAGAATGGACCCCGTGGTAGAATTCAAGATGGAATTGGGTTGATAGCTTCTATCTCTAGAGTCTCGATAGAGCAGGAAACCCTCCGTGAGGATTCCATGTCCACCAGAGTAGAAACAAATGCTTAACCTAGGCCAACTATCCTAGAATATCCACTTATTCCTTTTAATTTTATTACCTTAAATGATGGAGCTGATTTTTATAACGCCCCTCCTGCATTTGAATAAGGTGTTTCTACTACTATTGATGAGCTAATTTAGGTTAATTTTGGCACTATGGGAGATTTGAGGCTGACACTAATCAGTGTAGCCACGTATATGGAGGATTAATAGTATTATATCACCTTACTAAAGTATTATCAAGATGTATTCTCTTAGAACTATGATGGGATATCATGGTTGAATCCTCAGACTTCCATTCACTATCTAAGCCTCCCAACAGTTCATCATGGGTTCAAGAAGCCTTCTAGAATGATGCACCCCTCTCACAGTGCTATGTTTGAGGTTGAATTTGATATTATTATCAAATCAAAATTCATCAGGGAAGTCCAGTATCCTAGATTAATATAAAATATCATCCTAGTTAGGAAGAAGAAGGGGAAGATCATTGTCTTTATCAACTTTCAGGATCTCAACCACCACTCTTTGAAAGGTGATTTTCCCCTTCAAGTGAAAGAGCTATTAATTGATGCAATAGAGGGATTCTAGTACCTATTGTTTATGTATGAATATTTTGGATACAATTAGATCTAGATAGTCATTGAGGATGAGGAGTCCACCACCTTCAAGGCACCACAAGGTAATTTTTACTATCAGGTGATACCCTTTGGCTTGAAGAATACAAGATCCATTTATCAGTGGTATATACACCTCATCATTAAGAAAATTCTCATGAAATTTGTGGAATTATTTGTAGATGAATTAGTGGTCAAATCCCACCAGCTTCAGGACCATTTCAAGAATCTTGAGAAAGTGTTCAACTTCCTTCACTCCTAGAACTTGAAGATGAACCCCTTGAAGTGTGCATTCAAGGTCAAATTTGTGTAGTTTCTTAGCTTCATTAAAAGATACAATGGCATAGATATTGAACCATAGAAGATCAATTCCATCATCAAAATTACTCCCCCAAGAAATATCTAGGAGTTGTGGGGCCTCTAAGGTCACTCATCCTACATATACTGATTTATTAAAAATATGCCCAATAAGTGTAATCCCTTATTAAGTATCATGAAGAAAGTCACCATCTACTAGTGGGATGAGGAATTACAGACCATGTTTTAGGACATCAAGAAGCATCTACTAAAACATTTGGTTTTGATTCAACCCATACATGGGAAGCCTTTTTCTTTTATGTGACCGCCTTGGAGAGGTTCCTCATTGCCTTCCAAGCCGAAAAAAATAATTATGGTAGTGAAAACAACCTATACTATCTCAGTCACGTTCTCCTTAACATAGAGGCCCGATACCCCCTATCAAGAAGAGTTACCTCAACCTATTTTTCATAGCTTATAAGTTGAGACATTATTTAAAGAATCATGTGATATATTTGGTGTCTCGAGTGGATCCTCTGAAGTATATAAATAATTTCCCCATGCTAACAGGATGATTGGAATGTTGGGTAGTGATCCTATAGTAATTTGATATCAGGTTTATCTTGCATAATTCCATTAAAGGATAAGAATTGGAAAACTTCCTGGACACCCATATGTCCTATGAAGAAATTCCCATGGATATGTACATCCCAAATAAGGATATATTATTAGTGGATTAGGCTGTTCCATTTTGGAAGATGCATTTCAATGTCGCCTCTATGATCCCAATCAATAAAAGGATTAATAACCCAAAGCTTAACAAGGTAGTCCTGAGGATAATCTTCATCACCCCACACATGCCATATTTCAATACTCATTCCTATTATTAGAAGGATATATGAAGAATGAGGTAGAGTATCAGGATATCATTATTGGTCTTGAGTTGGCCCTCAAGATTGATTTCCTCCACTTTCATATGAAGGGATATTCTTAGGTACTTATAAAAAACATCAATGGTGACTACATCATCCAAAATCAAGATCTTGAACCCCTACTAGAGCATACCCATCAACTGATGGACTAGTTTGCTTCCCATATGAAGGTGACTCATGTTCTCTAGTCACAGAATGGTTGATCCAACACCTTGGAAAGTTCATCTGGATCCCTTACAGAGCCTGACTAGGATGACTTGATCATCCATGTGGTGCATTGGAGGGTTATTACCCTCAATATTTTAAATGATGGTAACTAAAAGTTAAATCACTTGGTTGGTAGTGCTTCAATGACATGGCTCCCAAGTCCCTCTATAGTATAAGAAACTCTATATTGGATGACTCCCTTAGTTGAGTATCTATAGAGTGGCATTATCCCACTAGTCTGATATGAGTGTGAGATATTCCTCTAACATGTAGAATAGTTCACATGTCAGAGTGGTCCTAACATTTATCCAAACCTCTACAAGTGTGGGTTTTATGTAATTACTCTCTATTTAATCCAAAGTGATAAGATCCCTCATGTTATGTTATAAGTTCATGCAAGGTCCTATGGAACCCATTAGTGTGATTTTAAGCTCCCCCCATGATATTTCGAGGCTAGGATACTTCTATCCCACCATGGTTTATGACATCATCAAGTTATACAAGAGGTTTCAGTCATGTCATATCAATGAATTTTTTTACATCGACCATTAGGGATCCTCTACACCACCAAGTATTATTGGACCTTTTTAGTATGGGTACTCAAAGTCATAGAGCCATACTCACCAGTGATAGATCACCAGTGAAGGTTTATTCTGACCATAATTAACTTCTTCTATAAGTGGGAATAAGTAATCCCCATAAAAGAAAATGGGTATATTGAGGCATTCAATAAGACCCCATCCAACATCCTATAGAAAATGGTGGTCCAGAACAAAAAGAGTTGGCTGAACAAGCTCCCCAACACTCTATGATCCTATTAGACAATAACAATAAATTCCACATAGGTGACCCCATACTCTCTGGTGTATGGAACAAAGGTATTCTTTCCCATAGAGGACTAGTTTTCATCACTCTGAATATCTATTTATGACCAACATATTCCAGAAATAGTGGTAGAATTCTGTATAGATAAGTTGGAATTACTCAATGAAAATAGGATCCAGGCCCTACACAATCTAGAGTGACACCAGAACAAGATAACATGAGTGTTCAACAAGAAGGTTCAACTTAACTCCATCCTCTATAGTGACATGGTATTGGATCTTTGAACACCAATGATACCCAAAATAAATCCACCAAAGTTAGTTCCCAAATGGGAATAAACTTATATCATCCATAAGGTATATTCCAATGAAGTATACTCTTTTATTATCATGGATAGAGATTTCACCACACCTCCAACCAATTACAAGTTTCTCAATTATTACTTTACATAAATATTCTCTAGCACCAGAAAATATGACCTTAAATTGTTTGTAATGGTTCTAGGTAGTATGACCTTAAACTATTTACAAAGGGAATACAAAATATGAACTTTGACTATTTATAAAGGATCCAAGAAGTATAAACTTAAACTACTTGAAAAGGGTCTAAGAAGTATGAACTTAAACTATTTTTAATGGGTCTAATCTCTACGAACTTAAACTAGTAGTAACCCCATGGTCAAAGAATTATAACCTTAAATTTTTTTCATCCCTATGGTCTAAGATTTATGACCTTAAACTAGTAGCAACCATAGTCTATGTTTTACAAATTTAAACTACAAATCCTAACATCCTCAGTGCATGATGTAAAACTATGATCTTACCCTATATAAAACCAAGATGCCTCATACAGTTCGTATGGGATGATCTAAAAAGACCTACCCTGTATACAATTGGCATGCCTCATACGATAAGTATAAGTTGGTCAAAAAACTTACCCCTTCTAAAATGAGGATGCCTCATATGATATGTGATGAACCAAAACCAAATTCCTCAACAAATGATGTTAAAATATATCCTTACCCCATTTCATAGGAATGGGATACCACAATACGATAGTGGGATGCCTTAATTCCCTTATTAGAGAGGATTTCCTCTAGTTCCGGTGTTGGTCTTCTCTCATGCTTGTCCCAGAACTACATGTGGATTGATTCCAATTCCCATGGGATATGTAGATACACCTATACCTTCCATATTTAGGACTAAATGAAAATTTATCAACCTTTTATCCCCTTGTCCCCATTCACGATCCAAGCATTATGACCTCAAACTATGTGTAGTTCATTTCAAGGTATTTATGTGGTACACGAGCTTTCATTCACTCCTTTCACATCATGTCTTACCTCTTCCATGAAATAAATATACCCCTGATACCAACATATTACTAGTCCAAGAATCATGAGTTTAAACTATTTATTGATAGTCTAAGCATAATGAAGTTAAAATATCAGCCATGGTGTAGTTTGTATGACTTTAAATCGTGTGCATCCAGCTTCAGGATTGTTTCATGTGGTGTAGGGCTCCCTTGTCTCCTTTCATATTGGGTTTTAACTCCTTTTCACCTCATGAACATCTTATATTCCCCCACATTTTTATTCCTAGCTCAATGAACATAAACTAGGATCCCTAGTCCAAGCATCATTACCCTAAAATATGTGCTTTCACCCCTCATTCATATGGTTTTCTTCATCCCCAGTGTTTCAGGAAGCCTATGCATCTACTTATTTCCATAACAATGTGTGGATTGATTCCCATATTCATTGGATATGTAGTGATTCCTAGACCTTATATCACTAGTAAAAGCCATATATTCACCACAAAACCATCCTTTACCTACAATACTATCACCCCAAAATGCTCCCATGGGCCTCCTCTTTAGGTATAACCCCCCTTCATTTTCCTTGACCCGCTAATGGGAAATATTCCCTCATAACCAGATATGAGGAAGAAAATA
The DNA here is from genome assembly GCA_963277665.1 of Viscum album. Classification (NCBI taxonomy): domain Eukaryota; kingdom Viridiplantae; phylum Streptophyta; class Magnoliopsida; order Santalales; family Viscaceae; genus Viscum; species Viscum album. The sequence continues at coordinate 2,046,979,319 of OY728119.1, forward strand.
ACATGCAAATAAAGGTGTAATCCCCACTAATGTACCCAAAATATGATGTTAAACTATGATATTACCCCATATTAAACCAGAATGCCTCTAAATTTGAGATGATTTACCCCATACAAAACCAGGACCCCCACATGAAAATTATGGGATGACCATCAAACCAATGTCCCCATCACAGGACGTTAAACTGCAATATTACCCCGTATAAAACTATGATTCCTCTTAATGTGTGATTATTTACCCCATACAAAATCAATATGCCTCATATGATAAGTATGATATGAAACACCCATTACCCCATATAGAATTAGGATGCCTCCAAATTTGAGAGGATTTGATATCCTCTCTAGAGGGACGTCACCCCACTGACGTTAGTATCCTACCACGCCGCATCCTATAACTATGTGTGGCTTGATTCCCTTCCTAATGTGATACATAGTTATTCCCATATATCTCATCCTAGGACCATCCCTTCCATAAACCCATTTAGGGTTATTTTCCCTCTGATCCAGGTTTAATTACACTTACCTACATGGTTATCCATCAAGTTTGAGTGTATGGTGAAATAGATCCTCGGTCACCTTCCCTCCATGACATTTCCCACTTCTACTTCTATGGTTTATTCTTTATCCTATTTGGATAATTTTCATTCTCCTGATTTGAACAGGATCCCTAATTGAATGGTCCCATTCTATGCTGGCTCACTAACCATCCTAGGCTCAAACCTCAAAGGATATTTAAAAAAATAGCCTCTCCCACATTTAGAACTCAGTAAACTATTGATTATGTGTTTTTCACATCATCCTAAGATGACACAGGTATAAAAATTGTGTTTTGAACATGGTCAACATTTTTTCCCTATCCATCGATTTCAACCATTTCACTATCCAGGTTTGGAAATTCTTAATCTCCCTCATGGGGTTTTTCGATTAATTTTACCCTTCATTATGTTCTCCCCTGCAAGCAATAAGAACTCCATATTGCTCCTTTTTTCTCACACCTAGCATCACTCAGATAGGATTAAGAGCTGGGGGAGGTTTTCTTAAAGTAAGGTTGAGACGTATGAGTGACCTATGGTCCAATATCCATGACCTTGAACTAGGAGCATAGGTCCAAACAACACAACCTTAAATTGTTTGCAGCTTTCCCCTTGTGTTTTTCATGGCACATTGGCCTACATTCCTTTCATTCACATCCTATTAATTATCTTTCATGCCATGCTAAATACTTTAGGGAACACATTGGTTCAATATCCATGACCTTAAAGTAAGGGCCCATGGTCCAAGAATCATTACCTTAAACTATGTACAAGCTGTCTCAGGGTTGTTTTGTGCAGTATTGGGTGGCTTACCAGGTAGTTTCTTTCATGACAGGTAACCTTTATTTAATTTTTCACATGTTTCTTTGAGACACAAAGTCTATTGATATAATAATTATGAATTTAAACTATTTTCAACATACTTTAACTCTGAAACTTTAAACTAAGATCCCAACATCCTTACCATACAATGTTAAACTACATGTTCAATTTCATCATTATATGATGTTAAATTGTGTGTCTAACATCCTCATTATACAAAATTAAACTACATGTCTATCATCCTCATTTCATTAAATTAAACTATAAACCATCTTAGGCCCTTACCTAAGAATCCCTTTCCTCTAATGCCAATCACCTACCACATTGTTCATGTTCTTCATCGCTGAACATCCAAGAAGATTATCACCTTGAAAGATAGGTATGACTCTTGTCTAGACCGATACTCCTACACAATTTTCTCAAATGCATGGTGGTGTAATTCCAGGAGTGTTGGACTCTATTATAAAATTCCATCACTTAATCTCCATGCTTTGTGTTTCCCCTTACTTGGATCCTCATCCTCCTCTATGTATGAATGGGTCCCCCTTAATGGCATGGTCCCTTGCCACACTAGCTCACCCACCGTCCTGGGCACATTCCTTGGAAGACTTTGGATGACATTTTGAGATAAGTCCCATGTTTAAAACATGGTTAGTGGTCTAATGTAATTTGTTTTTCCCCATCCTCAATAAAATGATAATGGATACCATGTTTTGAACATGGTCAATAGTTATCCTCCATCATCATGCCACCCCAATCATGTTCCAAATATTGGGTGTCATGATTAATTCTCTTCATTCCTCTTTGTTCAGGTATAATTCAACACCCTTAGTGTTACCCTGTTCTTGAACTAGCACACATTGAAAAAGAAATTTAGTTGTCCATAGAGCCTTTTACTCTAGTAACAACCCCTCTCAGTTCAAAAACTCCCCATAGTCGGCCAAAACATTTATACCTTAAGTGTTTGGACATTTCCTGATACTCTCATATGAATGAGTAATTGCATGATATTCTCTTGTTTCTCACACCGATCATGAATCATGTGGGCTTAAGGATTGATCCTTGTTTTTCTCATGAGTATGATTGAAGTGAAGTAGTAAAAATGTAAAGAAATAAATATGTCCATTAATGTGAGAAGTTGTAAAACAAAATAACATTAGCAGTTGGTGAGGGTAATCCACACACTGGAGCCTCTCTTATGTGCTAGAAAAAATTCCCCTTATGGGTTCTATCTAATGATCAAGTGTTCTAGTCCTTCCAGCCATTGGTGCATGGCCTCCAGGGCCTACTATAGCCTCACAAGCTCTACTTCATCCTCATAATCCATTGGATGAATATCATTGAACCTGATCTATAACCAGTCCTTCTTAGTATGGTATTCTACTATCTAAGATACCACTTCCTACAGTTGATCCTCAGCGTCTACTAGATGAACCTTTAAATGACTGATGACCTCTTATTTTACATTGATGAAGACTGCACAATTTTTCACCTACTTCTATAGATATTTAATTTCTTGACTCAAATCCATTAGCTTCTAGGTTCCATTAGATTTCTCCTTATTCTAGATGACGTAGAATTGTTGGATCTCCCACGTACTCACTTAGGAATATAGTCATATACTAGTGCATGGAGAGAGAAAGCATCCACTCCTCCGATGCCCAGGTTGCACATCCAATGGAAAAGGGACCCCATACAGCTCACCATATATGGATTTGGAGTGTGGGTGATTAAATGACACATGCTCATCCAAGCTCTGTGCTAGATAATGCGATTCCCTTCAATGATGTTAGGCCTAGTGTTTTCTAGCTCATTTGGTGGAACAAGCTCATATTATTAGAAGGATGAAAGGATAGCAGTGGTAGGGTCATCCTTTAGGATCCTCTAGGTTGTGTTAGTCTCCATATTAATATAGGGGTCATATTCATCCAACCCTTAGTCAAAAACACTACCTCAGCTAGCCTCAAGATCAGAATCTCTAGTTGCATCACCCAAAAATGTAGTAGGCTACACTCCTGGGACCAAGAATGGGTCAACTTGGATGAACACATACCCAAGAGCTAGCATAGTCATTGGGGGTGGTGGCTTGGATCCCTCGACCGTAGCAGATTTTTGGGAGCAGACCCTCTCGATCACTTCATGAAATAAGAGCATGTCAATTGGTTTGATAATTAATGATAATTTGGGTATATATTTCTCCTATAATAACAAAATACTTAAAGAGGGTGAGTGTTTAGGTGAGTATTGATTCTGGATTCTCGATAGGGAGTTTCACCATAGGAGACCCCTTAACATCGACCATCACTTAGATGGCTAGAACCAGACCCCCAATGCTGGTTAAGAAGGATTTACATAAGAAAAAATAATCATGTTGATGTGTTAAACTCATTATCTCCCTAAAAGTTTGAAAAAAATCAGGATGATCATGATTCAATCTTACCTTGAGGTAGAGGGATCTCAATGATAAGTCACACTGGGTGATATGAACTGACAGTAATGGAAACCATCATTAGGAAGCCTGGCCACGATCCACCATAGATGATAGGGAGGACTGAGGGTTCTGAGGCCACCACTTTAACCTCCCCTATATGCCCTCCAATTCTAGTAATATAGGGAATAGGTCCCAGATCATTCTCTACCGCACCCAAATGGAGCACCCTCATCCCATCTAATAGGGACCCCTTGTCCAACTTTTGATTTCTATTGAATAAGAAAAAACCTAGATAGAACCTATGAACAAAATAAGGGGAAGGGATGGAAGAAATAGGTGGGTTGATAAGCTAGTATTACATCTAGAAGCTTCACTAAGTCAAAATAATCCACATGAGTGACCTCACTACTCTCCTGGGGACTTTCTTGACCAGAAACTGTCCCCCATGATTCTATTTCAGTAGATCCATACTTTCCATCACCGAATTATTCTTCCCAATCCAATTCATTAGTATATGTGTTCTCCTCATGGTTAGGATCACCACAAAACATCTCCCACACCAGGCTAGAGGGATGATCATGCACCCCAAATTGGTGAGAAAAAGAATCCATAGCTTCCATGTATTCAAAAACCTTATGGAAGTGCACATTGTTAGTGATCCCAACATGCCCCACCTCCAGTAGCTCGATCCCTTCCTAGGAAATCATCCACCATAGCTGCTCCACCATCATATTCATCCTCAACATTCCTGAGGCTACCCAAAGTGTGAGGAAATCAGTAACATTGGTTGAATCTAGGAGAAACCATGGCTTCTTGCCAAGATCCTCCCTAGATCTACTGGTTCCGAATCATGAGCCCTTTATATGCTCCCATAATCGATTCTGGGTAAGTCCCTCCTCTCTAGAAGGTAGGGGTGAAACACCACCTTGTGCTACCCCCATTGCAACTTCATCTTGAGAAGCCCCAAATTCCTAGACATCCCCTCAGAGTGCATCCCACCATCCACTCTGATGCTCTTGCACCCCACTTACCGATGTGATCATACTTACACACTAGCACATAATCACACTAGGATATGAAATTACCTAGTTATTGGTGTATATCTAAGAGTGGATGGAATTGAAATTGGTTATAATAAGTGTGATGACCTCTCCCATGCCTTCACATATAAAAATCCACCATAACTGATAAAGGATACATGGATGCCTTTCCTCACATATCCCCCATGTAGACAATATTCCATGGCTGTTGGATGTATCCAAATTACAAGGAAAATTGAGATAGGGTATATGGATCATAATATGATTTTCCATTTATCCTAGAAATCGATAATCCACCTCAGAAGGTATATTGGTATTCCCGATGATCCAACGCCCCCTCAGAGTTTTCCACCATCTTGTTAACTGGGGTTGAGAATGGGTAAAAGTTGAAGTTCTCAAAGTTTTTTATGCTGATAATGACCCTGAATTCACTAAGTTCCACTAGTTAAAACACAATGATATTGATCAGTGAGGGATGAATACTAGAAATTTTCGTGCTGATAACATTGAAAAACTCATAGCCAATGAAGTGTGCTGCAATCCACCCATGAAATAATTGGAATGGACTATATATCTACCTGGCTATGCTCCCCCTCGCCACATGGACCATCTGGATGTAGATATGAGATAACACTAATATCCCCACATTCACCAATTTACCAAATACCATGATCACCACCATCACGGCTGTCCCTTGGAATAAGACCATGCATGTGTCTCTCACCGGAAGTAGCCAACCACTAAGTAAGGTGGCCAAGAATGTTGTACAATAGACTGTTGACAACCAATACTCCACCATATTGTAGCTCCAATACTCATAATGACCCTCTTACAAGATCAAAAATAGGATCCTGACTTCCTCCTTTTCTGTGCCACCTAAAACTTCTTTGACCACTCTAACATTTTCATGACTGGGTTCTTCTTCAAGAAATTTCTCAGCTAGCTCTTGAATGATATGTCCTGGTGGATTTGGTAGGATGCCCCAATACTTTATTCTCTACATATATATGGTGATGTGATGTGAGAAGAGTCTGATACCTATCACCCTAGGTGTTTGGTATTAGGATAAACTCATCATAGTAAAACCTTGTTAGTGGAATACTGCTGATGTAGTGAAAATACCATAGGCTGACTCCCACCTTCCCATGATGGAGGTGGAAAGTGTTGGTTTCTAGAGATCAAAAACTGAGAGACTTTGAAAGTAGCTAATATTGATAGTATATATAGAACTAATATGTAAACACTACCTCATATAGTACGATATGATGCAACTTAGCCTCATACTCTAGGAAGGTGAATCATACCCAGTACACCCATGCCCACTCATCGGTGAAGTTGCGTCTAGTTTGTAGATTTTAGTCTCTATACCATCCATTTCTATTGAACTAGATACTACTCTTAAATAATCCTATGTAGCGATCCATGAATTCATCACTCTTTGGGTACTCCCTAGTGAATGTTCTCAGTCATCCACTCAGCATGTAGATAGCATTTTTCTTATGTTTCCAAGCAGGGTGACTTGGAATAGTGATATTCCAATGGGAGAGCTCGTTATGGTGACTGAAGCAAAATCATGGTGTGTTGAAATTGATGGCTAGGATGGACACCTCATCCATTAACCCAAATTTATATAGTGACAAGTATTTTTAAAGTAGATAATTCATACAGGCTTCAGTCAGTAAGACCAGGAGTGTTTGGTTGTCAAAAATGACCCTCCTAGCTTGTGGAATATTTGGGTTCCCTGACATCTCATCCCATTGGGCATCGACAAAATCATCGATCTCAGTTTGGTTCACATGATTAGAAATTTTGGTAAGACTTGTTAGATTTAAGGCTAGTTCACACAAATATGATCTTTGGTCATGAAAAGTATGACACATCTCACAACTTTGGAAGATTTCATACAAAAGTTATAATCAGTCATGGAAAAAGTTTTGAGAAAGGTAGAGTTCCACATAAATTGCGGTCGAGGCTTAAGATTTCTTGAAAAGGACTATTTCTATGAACATGATAAGGATTATCATGAACGGAAGTCATAGTAATGTATAAGGGACCCCTATTTATAGAATCCCCCCACTGTATTTCACAATGTACATAACACAGTTTCATGGACCAAGTCAAGAGTTTCATAGTACAAAAAAAGAGCCACTCTCTTCAATGATTACCTCAGAGCACAACCTTTTTTTACCCTATTATATTTTATTAAAAGGGGTTTGGGGGAATTTTTAGGCATGAAAAACATGTCCTAGTCACAAATAGATAATTATTTAGGAACCAAACACATGATCCACCCCAAATGACCATTCCATGGATGAGGATAAGGCTATACATAATATTCAACAACTGTGTGAAAATATGTGGCTCCATTTAGGAATAAATTTAATGATAAAGGATACATGGAGTTCCAAATATTCACCCAAGTTTTAATGAAAATACATGGCTCATGCACACAAGAAAAAGATTATTGTTCACAAAAAAGTATCATTTCATGCAAACCCATCATGAAACCATCCTGTTGTGTGACAAAGGAAACATAAAACCCAATATTTTTCATGACCAAGCCCCAGGGGAAAAGTATCAAGAAGCATAAAACCCTATTCCATGCCTAAGAAGTTGTGAACCCACAAATGAGGATCTTCTCTATAAATAGAACCTCACCCTTACTTTGGGTAGTCGCTTCAGAAGATGAATCAACGCTCCAGTGAAAGAAAACAACCCTGTTTCATGATATCACTCAACACAAAAGATAATAGACCCTAAAAGGTAGATAAATTATGAAAAAAGCCTCATATGGGACCAAACAAAACTTGGACTGTAGTAGACTGATCCTCACAAAACTCCTCCTATGGTTGGTCGAGTTTGCGCAAAGAGACAATACCTTCATGAAACCATGAACTGTGCACAACTCCAAATATTATGCAAAACTATGACTATTGAATTAATGATTTCCCTTTTGTTAGAGCTCCTTACTCACACAAATCTTACATGAAACACAAAAAAGTTGTGCACAACAATATCTTGGTCCCTGATCAGAAGTTCCCTATACTTCTAGTGCATCCATTACCCTACATGTTTCTCCTAAGAATAGGTAAAATAATTCTCTTTTCTCATAATAATAGGTAACCTAACATAGATCCTCTTGATTTACAATCCTCCACGACCATTCCAACACCATGTACCGCCCATAGGCACAGCAGAGGTGGTCACAAAATCCCTATAAGTGAAATATTTGAGGGAATTATGAACCTATCTTGGATGAGGGTCCTTATGTCAGATATTACTCTCACCATGACATAGTACCCTTTGAGGAGTAATCCCCAATGTCTAAGATGCATGACATAAAAATTTCTATCTCTATATTATAGTTGTATGATCTTAAACTACATGAAAACATCCTCAACACATTATGTAAAACTATAGTCTTACCCTATGTGATAAACTCAGTATGCCCCAATTACAATATTCATGGGTTTCCAATATCTCCCCAAAAAATATGACAATATTCCACCCTAGACATGTTCCACATGTAAGCCCCAAACCATCCCTCATCAAAGCTCCTTTTTCAAAAAGGGCATCCTTACCGCATGATGTTAAACTACATGGATCAGTCCTATCATACGACCTTAAACTGTGGCATCGAACTACATGAGTTTTAATCCTTATATCTTAAACATGGTACATAGGATTCCTCCATGAGGCTAAATCCTAACATCATCATGGTGTGAAATCTTCCCTAATAGGAATACACCCCATCGATCCATCTCAACATGGAGTTTTGATCCTATCCCCATAAGAGGTTAAACCTGCGCCCATCATGTCCCCACATGACACTAAACCTATGCCCAACTGATCCCTGAAAGACACTAAACCTGCACCCATCATACCCCCACAAGACACTAAACCTATGCACAAATTTTCCCTATAAGATACTAAACTTGCACCCATCCTATCCTCGAAAGACACTAAACCTACACACAACATATCCCAACAAGACACTAAACCTACACCCATATTTTCCCTACAAGACACTAAATTTATGCTCATACTATCCCCAAAAGACATTAAACTTACACCCAACCTATCCCCGAAATACACTAAACTTGTGACTATACTATCCCTACAAGACATTAAACCTACAACCATCCCATCCTTACAAGATGTTAAACCTGTTCTCATCCTTTCCACACAAGAATTTAACCCTGTTCCCGTCTACATAAGTCATTAAACCTATACCATGATCTAGAATCCCTACCCTATATAATAAATGTAGGATGACTAAGGAAAAAAAATCCTTGGAAGACTTATTTCCCTGGTTTTAACTATCTCGTGATCGACATGGGGTGCCTTGGGTTCCACTCCGAAGATTCCTTACAAACAAGAAGACCTCTAAAAGAGAAAGAATTTACATGTGAAAAATATTCTCAATGTCCAGACATGATCGGATGTTCCCAACATGAATACTCACTCTGAATGGAGGTTTCTACCCTATCGAGGTAGAAGCAGCATAATTAACTGGTATCCACATAGAGATAGAACCCGGAATGAGTTCAATGAACATGACTTAGTATATATGGGATACACATACTAGTAAATGATCTCCAAGAAGGAATACATGGAAGGAATAAACAACATCCCACCATCCTATTTTGATCTAGGAGTAGATATAACTAATGAAAGTGATGAAACCCGCTCACCTTTGGAAAGTGTAAATTCATGACTATAAGAAGCAGTGCATCACTGCCTGGCAGAAGGACGGCATTAAAGCCCCCAGAGAAAGCATAAAAAATAAGAGTACTAAAAGATATTTATTTATTATTTTTATTGCTATTTAGGTAGACATAAAAAAACTAATTAGATGATGTGAGATAATAAACACTATATAAAAATGAAGGAATCAATAGATTGTATTTATAATTCAAACATGATACAAATAATTTATCAGACACTCTAATTAGAATCAGAATCAGAAACTACATCTCAGATGTATAAAGATAGAATATGGTCATTCTCTTTGTTTTTGGAGGATTAATTAAGAGGTGTAGGCAATGGTGAGGATATGGAAGAAGGTTTCTGAATAACCACACACAAATAAATAGGGTTAAGGTATAGAACAACTTTTCAAGGAGACAAATCAAAGGTATTGGTAGGGGAAGTGGTAGAGGTAGGGGGTGAAGTAATAAGAATAGTTGGAGGGGCTACAATGGTAGTGTCAATAGTGTAAAGATATAGCTCTATAAGTCTAGTAAAATGCTTCATAGCTTAGGATCTATGTTCCATGTCCTAAAAATAATCTTCTTTGTTTTCCAAAAATGATTATATAATAGGAGTGATAATCTCTAATCTCTCGATAGGAGTTTTTAAGGCCAATATCATAGTTGGTATTTTGAGATCACATGATAAGGATATGAACAGTGTCTTCAGATCTCACTTGGTGAAAATTACACTAAGATAAAATTCAATATCCTTTTTGATTGTATCATGGTCCCTGCTATATTTTTTACATCACTACTGACCAACTCCAGTGTTTTTGTAATATGTGTTTATAATCCATAAAACACAATTTCTATGGTCTTATGAAATTCGTACAAGTAAACTTTAATCTAATCTATTATTAACTATTTGACATGATATTCATTAATAACAATTTTAATCATTAGAGGAGATTCAATAGGAGGAGAAGGTGTATGAGGAGAAAGAACTAAGGTAAAGTACTGATAAATAGTATTTAGAAACCTATGGTCCACCTTTAGCATTATATCGTCGAGGTTTGGTTGTAAGGCTCCAAATTTCTATCTAAGATCCTTAATCTAATTCTAATTAGATTTAGATTGAGATAAATCTTTGGTTGAAAATGAGATATAACAAGAGAGACTATACTTGTTATGTCCTATTCTTTGATTGGTTCAACTAACTCCCCAAATCCAATAAAGAGATCTTTCAATACACCCATTAAATCATATTTGAACACATTGAGATCTTCCTTAGTCACTAAGGATGGATGAACAAGGGTAAGGATAGATATATATTTCTTAGGAGTAGATTTCCTACCATCCAACACACCTTCAATCATCATAGGCTCTAGTATCAAATACTAGACATCTTGAACTACACTAGTTCCTCCTTAAAAAAATTTAAGGAGTTCTGTATGAGTAGAGATAATATTAAATATACAAAAACTATTACTTAGTTCCTCAACTACTTTAGTCTGAGTAGGGCCAAACATTTCTTCAAGCACCTGATCAACTGGTGGTCTAGAAGGTGACATTTCAACTATTTCTTGAAGATATATCTAATAAATTAGGTACCCTTCAGTAAATTTATGAATGGAAAAGATTTAAGATCCATAATGTCCAAGTGTATTTCCTCCATGATCATCACTATCATTAGATTCCCCCCACTAAGGAGTTTCTTCATTTCCACTTAGCCTGGGATTACTTCCAATTACACGACTTAAGGTTGATGGATTTTCACTAATATTTTATTTCATTCCATTCCATCTAATTCACTACCCTTATATTCTATATCTTCAGAAATATCATTCATTGACACCTCATTATCATCAAGATATTTATATCTAAATTCATCTTTATGAGAGGGTAGTGGTAGAGGTAAATTAGGAGATCCAAAAGCTACAACAAGAGAGATATTTTGATCATCCGTATACACTTACCTTGATTACTCATCAAGATTAATATATTCAACTACCTATTCTCAAACTTAAAAATAAATTAAATTATACTTAGATGAATATTCAACAATATCATTTGGTTCTAGACCTGGATCCTCTTTGTTCCTCAGTCACACAAGATCCTTAATAGAACTGAATTTTTCATAAATATTATCTTTCATGGGTTCAAATTGATCTTCATATGACTATAAATCCTTATATTTAGTAAAAAAACTATTATTTCCTCCATGTCAGGAACTAATCCCTTTTAATCTAATAAGGATGATATATACTTAGGTTATGGTAATGAGGTGAATCTAAATATGGTTTACACAACTCTATCAGGCGACTCATAATATACCTTGATAGGATTATCTAAACTTCATTCTTCATCAGATAAATAAAAAATATATCTTGATGCCATAGAATAATAGAGTCCCCTTTCATAGGACCAATCAAATATTGGATAAAATTCACCAACAATATGTATTCTCCTTCCAATCCCATAGTTGTATGATATAAAATTATGCAATAATTTATATGTTTTTTATTGTCACAAATTAATCAACATCCATGTATTAAGGTGGTTTTGGAATAGTTCTAATAAAATTGCTAGACATGAAATAATGTGTTGGAATAGAGTTGAATAATACATTCTCTGTTCTTAATTAAATAACTAGTATACCTTTCACCACTTCATTATCAGGGTCCAACTGAGAAATGTTGATAGCTAAGAGGACCAGTTTGGGATATACCTAACACTGAGGGGTGGGGGGTGAATCAGTGTTGGGTACTCTTTAAACCAATTCCAAATTTTTATCCCAATACCTCTTAATCTATTAGGATCGAGATTCTCTTATTGTATTTTCCCTATTTCATGAAATAATATTAAATCAATAAAAATATAAAAATTATATTTTTACAAAGTTCACTACTCAATAAGAGTATCTACATCCTTTCCATGCATGGGAATGACCAGTTCATGGATTCTCCACTATAATGTGATAAATGTTAGAATGTTTTGTCTAGGAAAACAATTTTCTAGCCAATGTGAGTCCCTAAACATAGGAGGGGGAAGGAAAATAATTATCTTCCTGAACTGGTGATGACCTAGTCCAACTTGCAGCCTCTAACTAGTTCTTTATACTATCACCAAAGATAGTCTTCTTCCTTATTGATAAATTAGGTTCTTCTCTTGGTATTCTTTAGTGCTCTTTAATTGGTTACTTGAAAAATAATAGGCAATAAACTCTCCTTTATTCTTCTCTCTTTTTCTCTAGTGCAAAAAACAACTGCACTACTACTTCTTCTTTCCTCTTCTTTAGTAAAACAACCAACTACACTAGAACATATCCCTTTTCCTGGATAGAATCACAAACACCTATGTGATAATTAAAACATTGAATATCAGAATACTTGGCATCATCATAATTAACTTATTCTTATTTATTTTTTACATGTATGCATGAAATCATGCATGTGGATTTTAATTGAAATTCTCCATTTCCTTTCACTTCTTCTTGATACAATTATTATTTTCTTGAATGAATTTCACCTTTTTACATATGCATGAAAGCATTCATTGCCTCTTCTCTTCCCCTTATTCTTATTCACATGTGAAGGAACATATGACCTTTAAATAATGAACATGGGTGTATGCATGTATGCACTACCCTTTGGTTACAAACTTCCTCAGGCCTCTTCAAATAATGCACATGTGTGCAAGCATGTGTGCACTGCCCTTCTTTAAACAAGATCCTTATTAACTAAGCATGAAACTATAAATATTATAAATAGAACATGTAACCAGAGGGTGTTTACATTTGAGAAGGCCATGGGATCATGGTTCATCTTCATTAATGAGAAGCACAACTCTGCCTCTTCACAAAGAATAGTGAGAGTGAGACTCAATCAATGGATCACGGTATGATGAGCTTTGCAAAGTGCAACATGGGTGAGTATTCACCAGTTGTGTAACTGTAGTAGATAGTTCATGATAAGAATAAAAATTCTTCACAAAGCTATTCGAGAGTTCATGGAACTTGTTGAAGGCATGCTGTATCTCCTCTTCACAAAGCTGTAAAGGCCTATGGGTCTCCTTGCTCCTTTGTGAAGAAGAAAAGGGAGTGATCTATTTTTGAATAGAATCACTTGAATATGTAGAGGGTAGCAGTGTTCCTAAGCTTGGGGATTCTACTTTTATAGGTGAAGATCACAACCTTCGTCATGTTTAAATCCCATGATATATGCTATTCAAATCTATTTTCAGCCTATATCCTCTATTTTAATAACCTAGATTTCAGTTTAAATATTTTCAAACCATGCGTAAAGATATGCCAGATATCGTAGAAGTTTCCTTCTTCAAATGAGTGTCTTCTGATCCTATTCATTCATAAGAGATTTTATGAATATCATTTTAAATCGTCACTCGAATCCACATGTCCCTTGACAACTTCATTTGCCTCAAACTTCTTTGAACTTCACCATTTCATTGCATACATGAAAATGTAATTGCATTCAAGATCTTGATTTGTAACGACCCGAAGTTTCATTAATGGAAAATCCCTCTTGATCTAGTTAAATGTCTCTTTATGTAAAATATTTTTATAAGATGTCAACTTCTTTGGTTTTATGTTAAGAATTTTGACCGTTGTTAATATAGCCGTTGAACAGTGATCACATGATTAGTATAAATATAAGACCTTAACAAATCCAATTTACTCAGACAAAATAAGCGATGACCTCATCCAGTAGAATTTCCCCATACGAAGCCCATTTGTCGGAGCTCGAAAAAGAGGTGGCATCCTTAGGCTTCACTCTTGACCAAGCCCAAAATGAGCTTTACCATGTCAAGCTCGAACGGGACCGTCTATGGGAAAAGTGGAAGTTGATAGAGATTACCACTCGAGCGATGTTATCCGAGCCACCCCAAGAGTCTGTCACCATCGCACACCTTACCCTTAGGTCTTATGCGGCTATTGTAAGGGGTTATGTAACAAATAATTAGTACTATGTTCATGTACATTATTTTTTTATATAATAATTAATATAATTTCTAGTCATTTTTGATACATTGTAAATATTTTTTAAAGTACAAATGGTGTTTTTAGTTATTATTTAATTAAGAAATATATTTTATAAAATTAAGGGATTTTTGAATTAAATAATATTTTAATAAAATAATAATATTATTATAAAATTAATTTTTATTAAATATAAATGATCTTATAATTTTATGAATGCAATTAAATTTTTTATTAAGGCTTGAAAGCCATTTTTGTCAAAACCCGTGAATTTTCGATAAATGTCAATTTTTATTTTAAAAGTGAAAATTAACATATTTAGAAAATTATTTAGATAAAATAAATGTTATTTCTGGAATCAGGATGTTGAAATTATCCAACAGTGAATTTTTCATAATTTTCTGAGACAATCAAATTTTTGGGTAAAAATTAAATACTGTTTAAATATATAATGTGTTTTATGACATCATAATGACCCAATGGTGATGTAATAAAATACTATAATCCTTATGTTTGGTCAATATATGTTTTACCATTAAAATAATGTGATTTTGGGTTTTTTTGACTTACTTTTCAAAGCATTAATGGACCCCTCAAGACATATTCAACACTTTGCCTTTTTAAATTAATTTCCATGGGAGTGTGACTCACCTCCACATAAGAAACCATATTATTTTAAGAATTTTGGACTTTGGACTTATAAAATATTGTTTTTCTCTTCCCTTTTCCAAAAACCATGGGCAAAAACCATGGGATGGTTTGTGGTTTGGATTAATTTAATGTAAGGGGACCCAAACCTAAATAATAAAGAATTCCCTCACCTTTCCTATATAAACCCACCCAAGATCCCACTTAATCCTCACTAAAATCCCTTGGAGTTCGTCCAAACTCTGCCCTACTCTCTCTAGAATCCTCCCAAGGTTCCCCAAGCTCCCAAGAAGCCTCTCACAAGCCTCTCTCTAGCCTATGGAAGCACACTTCCAAGTAAGGGTTTTTTTCTTCCTTTCTCATTTTTGTCCAATTTTCTTTAAGTTGTTTTTTCCTTTTAATTTCAATTATGAATGTTGGGGTATGGTTTCACACCTCCCTCATACTTCCATATTTATGTTTGAATGATGGGAGACCCTTTCTCTCTCATTAAATTCCTCCCATGTACACCCGTTACTATGCCGAAATTCTGAAAGGAACTTCTCTCTCCTCTTTTAAATTCAAGCAATACTTTTGTATCATAAATCTAAATTCCATTTCAATTGTTGGGATATGTATCTATATGACCTCCTTACTGTACATTACATGTAAATATGATGAGGAGCCCCTTTCTCTCTCATCAACCATTTTTTATGAATTCTTATGTCACGTCGTTACGCTGCCGAAATTGCACCGATTTTCTAAGCCAATGTCATTGTGTAGTGAATACCATTCCCATTTCTCCATCAAGGGTATTCACCTTTATGAACATTTACATATTTATTATAAAGTTTCATGTATGAATTCCACAATCCTTTATTGTGGAGTAAATGATTATTTTTTATGAATCCATGTTTTATGATCCATGTGGCACACTTATGCATGAAATGAAATGTTTAAGAAGGGTGCACCCTTATAGCGCTCTAATGCATTGGGTAAAGTATAGTATCATGATACGTCATGTGCAATGAGTGTTGACTCATTCTAATTCAAGTGCAATGAGGGTTTACTCGTGATTTATGTGCAATGAGTATTTACTCATGCTCCATGTGCAATGGGCCTTGGCTCATGCTAATTCCACGTTAAGTGTTGTTGCCACATTTCAATGTTATGATTATCATGATTTATCATGCCTTTATGTTCATGTTTCTTTTATGCTCTATTGATATTCCCATTTTCTAACATGTATTTTACTCCTCATTTTATTCCATGTGTACTCCCTTAATAGGCTTTATAGCTCACCCTTTTCTTATGCATGTCCTCAGGTTATCCCATGCAATGCCAAGTACGAGGGAATGTAGTGGTCATGTAAAGGAAGTTTTAATAAAGATGTTGTATTTCATGTTTTAAGTTTTTATGTAATGATCCTAAGACCCAAATACACTAAACCTCTTGATATTCTTGTTT
Organism: Viscum album; assembly: GCA_963277665.1. Taxonomy (NCBI): domain Eukaryota; kingdom Viridiplantae; phylum Streptophyta; class Magnoliopsida; order Santalales; family Viscaceae; genus Viscum; species Viscum album. Next base: position 2,046,995,931 of record OY728119.1, read on the forward strand.
TATCAAGTTAATTTTTATGTAATAAATCATGTGTAAGTTTGTAATAAAAGCAGGGTTGTCATAGTTGGTATCAGAGGATAGGTTTAGTTATTTTTGGGATTAGGAAACCCTAGTAAAGCCTTAGATACAAGGATAAGTATAATAAAAACATCCCTAAGTTTTGTTAAGTACTGAGTAAGTGTTTTATCAAACAAATACATCCTTGCCTGGATACGAGCAGGTAGAGGCGGCTCTGACACAGATGTATCCTAGGGGTAAAACCTGAAAACACCGCTTTTAATTAGACTCGAACAGGAACTGGTGCACGACAACGGGCCTTGCTGCACTCTTGGTTACGACACTCCTGGGGGATATGTTTTGATAAATTCAAAAGCTTAGTATGAACCCTTATTAAGTGAATTAAAAAATTCCCCTAAGAATATATGTTAGAAAGTAGATCATGAAAAGACTAGATTGAAGCCTATATAATCATGAGTTAAAGAAATAAAAGTTTATTTATAAGTCATCAACTTTTGTATTTGGATTACCATTTATGTGTTACCCCTAACTTTCCTTTTATTCCAGCCAATGGCCGGTAATAGGAGGACTTGGGCTAACAACCGTTGTGAAGATCAGTGTGATGACTCTACTAATGAGATGCCCAATCCAATGGGAGCGGGAATCACGAACTTTGTCACTCTTCTCTCTTAGCTAACTAAAGTTTTTAATAGAAACACGGGTCAAGAGGAATGTTCAACCCCCCTAAGAAAGAACAAGTCGCTATCGAGAGCTTCATGAGACAAAGACCTCATACTTTTAGTGGATCATCTGATCCCACGATCGCTGAACAATGGATCAACTCCATTGAAAAGATATTCTCCATCCTCCAATGTTCTGGACAAGAGAAGGTTCTCCTGGAGGCTTATCGTATGGAGGGTGAAGCTGATCAATGGTGGACGTTGATAAAAAATATGAAGCCTGATGAGGAGATCGAGGCGTTAGAATGGAAGGATTTCCGGAAGATGTTTTTTGATAAATATTTTCCGCGCACCATCCGGATTAAGATGGAAAGGGACTTCCTTTCCCTCAAGAAAAAAGATGAATAATCCGTTGGAGCGTACGAGGAAAACTTCACAAGGCTTGCATGATACGCTTTCGGCTTTGTCGTTACCCCCGAATGCAAGTTTGACCACTTATTTGGTGGGATGAAGCCTAGATTGCAGAAAGCATTAGCGATCTGTGACTTTGATAGCTATGAGGAAATTGTCCGATGTGCCCTCAAGGTCGAAATGGAGATCGGGTAATCATAGGGGTATCATGGGGACAAGAAGTGTAAGGTGGACTTCAATGCTGGTGGTCCGATGGATAAATCCAATGGTGCTAAGAATATCCAGCACCCCACTTGCCAAAAATGCGGAAAGAAGCACCCTGGAAATTACCTTAAGGGGACGAGAAAATGCTTCAGGTGTGGAAGAGAAGGGCACCTAGCTGTTAACTGTCGGCAAGAAAGACCCACGGTTGCAACAGAGGAGAGGAACGCTCCGTTTGAACCTCAATGCATTGTTTAATGCTACAAATTCAAAGAACCGGGTCATTTTTTAAATCAGTTCCCTAATCTAAGGGTTTTCGGAGACAACCAACAACCTCCAAGGTAGAAAGGAAGAGCTTTTTCCATCACTTCTGCCAAAGTGAACCCTAAAAATGAAGTGGTGACATGTACGATAGTTATTCATTCAAGAATAGCGAACGTACTTTTTGATTCAGGTTCTACGCATTCTTTTATATCTCGAAAGTTTAGTATAACAATCCTAGCACCACAACAAATCATGGAAGTAAAGATGTTGGTGAGTACGGAAAATGGGGCAATCATTGCATCCCATGAATATAAGTCCTCCCCAGTTGTATTCTGTGGATTTAATTTCCTGGAAAACCTCGTCATACTTCCTCTGGTGGAATTTGATGCAATTCTTGGCATGGATTGGCTTTCCTTATATAGAGCCAACATAAATTGTTAGGAGAGGGAAATCACACTCCATATGGAGAATTGACCCCTGATTCTTTACAAGTGTCAGGAGGAAGATGAATCTCCTTTAGCTCCATCATCTCAAGCATGGATATTACTGCCTTATGAGTACGCATATCTGGATCAGATTATTGAGTCCAAGGAAGAAACCATCCTTGAAGAAATGCCTATTGTGAGGGAATTCACTGAAGTGTTTCCCGAGGAACTGCCTGGTGTTCCTCCAAGAAGAGATGTTGAGTTCTCAATTGAACTTATACCTGGGGCGCTTCCAATATCCAAGACTCCATATAGAATGACAGTTGTAGAGCTTGAAGAGCTGAAGAAACAACTACAGGAGAATCTGGATAAAGGGTTTATACGCCCAAGTGCTTCACCATGGGGTGTACCAGTCCTCTTTGTCAAGAACAAGGATGGGTCAATACAGCTTTACATCGATTATCGTGAACTTAACAAAATCACGATAAAGAACAAGTGTCCTCTTCCAAGAATCGATGACTTGTTTGATCAGTTGCGTGGAGCACAATACTTCTCCAAGGTGGATTTGCGGTCGAGCTATTATCAAGTAAGGGTGAAGAAGGAATATGTCCCCAAGACTGCTTTTCATACAAGGTAAGAGCACTATGAATTCATAGTAATGCCTTTCAGACTCACCAATTCTCCATAAATATTCATGGACTTGATGAATAGAGTCTTTAGAGATTACCTTGAAAATTTTTTGGTAGTCTTTATAGATGATATTCTAATATACTCCAAAACCAAGGAGGATCATGAGGAGCATTTAAAAACTGTACTAGAGACTTTGCGCAAGGAGAATCTCTATGAAAAGTACAACAAGTGTGAGTTCTGGTTGAAGGAGGTCTCATTCTTGGGCCATATCATCACAAGAAATGGGATATCTATGGACCTCTCCAAAACAGATGCAATTGAGGGATGGCCGAGGCCAACATCGGTAACGGATATCCATAGCTTCTTGGGGTTAGCTGGATATTATCAATGATTTGTGAGGAATTTCTCACAATTTTCCAACCCTCTTACCAAGCTAACTCAAAAGGGAGTAAAGTTTTCTTAGAGTGATGAATGCGAAGAAAGCTTCAAGGAGTTGAAAAGGAGGCTTATCACTACGCCCGTGCTCACTTTACCCACAAGTGGGGAACTTTTTGTGGTATTCAGTGATGCTTCAAAGAAGGTCTTAGGATGTGTGCTGATACAGAATGATAAAGTTATATCCTATTCCTCAAGGCAGTTGAAAATCCATGAGCAAAACTATCCAATGCATGATCTGGAGTTGGCGACGGTGATCTTTGCCTTGAAAATCTGGCAACATTATCTCTATGGAGAGAAATGTGAGATATATACTGACCACAAGAGTATTAAATATATATTCACACAGAAAGAGCTTAATATGTGCCAGAGAAGATGGATAGAGCTCATCAAGGATTATGATTGTTCAATACATTACCACCCCGGGAAAGCGAACAAGGTGGAAGATGCCCTAAGTAGAAAGGACCCAACAATTCTATCAATTATGAGAATTGAGAAGGATCCAATCTTCTTAGACTTGATGAAGATGGACGTGGGAATCATAAAGAAGGGAACATCATCAATCCTTTCACAAATGATTTCTCAACCATCTCTTTTGGAAAGGTTAGAGGATGATCAAAAAGATGATGTGTGAATTCAGGAAAAAGTGGAAGCTATCAAAAAAGGGAAATCCTCAGAGTTTAATGTTAATGAAGAAGGAATTGTGTAGTTTGGGAAAAGACTATGTGTTCCATAAAGTTCGGAGCTGAAGAAGGAAATTTTGGATGATTCACATAGTTTAAATTTCTCTATTCACCCAGGGAGCACAAAGATGTATCGAGATCTCTGAGAAAACTTTTGGTGGGATAATATGAAGAAGGAGATTGCTGAATATACTTCAAAGTTCCTGGTGTGTCAGCAAGTGAAGGCAAAGAGGCATAAGTCTAAGGGGATGATGCAACCATTTCCCATACCAGAATGGAAATGGGAGAAAATCACCATGGAATTTGCCACCGGACTTCCAAGGACATCTAAAGGCAACAATGCAATCTAGATTGTTGTGGATCGTCTTACAAAGACTGCACACTTCATTGCTATTCGGGAGGATTTCTCATTGGATCAACTGGAATGGATATATATCAGGGAAGTGGTAAGGTTCCATGGAGTACCACTATCTATTGTGTCTAACCGAGATCCAAGATTCACCTCTATGTTTTGGAAGAGTCTTTAACATGCTCTGAATACTGAACTGAACTTTAGTACGACCTATCATCCTCGAACTGATGGCCAATCCGAGCGGACTATCCAAACACTTGAGGATATGTTGAGAGCGTGCTCAATGGACTTTAAAGGAGGATGGGATCAACATCTTCCTCTGGTTGAGTTCTCTTATAACAGTAGTTTCCACTCGAGCATCCAAATGGCACCATATGAAGCCCTATATGGGGAAAGGTGCATAACACCGGCATGTTGGGATACGGTCGGTGAACGTAAGCTGCTTGGACCAGAAATGGTCGAAGAAATGGTGGAGAAGGTGAAAACCATTCAGCAGCATATCAAGGCATCGCAGAGTCGACAAAAGAGTTATGCAGATAATCGTCGACGATACCTTGAGTTTAAAGTTGGAGACATGGTGTTTCTACGCATATCTCCGTGGAAGAAGGTCATGAGGTTTGGAAGGAAAGGGAAGTTAAGTCCAAGGTACATCGGCCCCTTCGAGATTCTTGATCGTGTCGGGGCCGTGGCCTATCGACTAGCACTTCCACCTTCAATCGCCAAAGTACATGATGTCTTTCATGTATCCCTCTTAAGAAAGTACATACTAGACCCTTCACATGTACTCTCTTCCGAGGTGGTACAATTGGAAGATGATCTTTCTTATGAGGAGCAACCAGTTAAGATCTTAGATCGTAGAGAAAAAGTTCTACAAAATAAGACAATGCCCCTCGTCAAGGTGTTGTGGAGAAACCACAAGTTTGAAGAAGTGACTTGGGAATCAGAGGAAAAGATGAAGCTGAGTTACCCACATCTGTTTTAGTGTGGGAAAAGGAAAATTTAAAGGAAGAAATTTCTTAAGGGGGAAATATTGTAACGACCCAATGTTTCATTAATGGAAAATCCCTATTGATCTAGTTAAATGTCTCTTTATGAAATATATTTTTATAAGATGTCAAATTCTTTGGTTTTATGTTATGAATTTTGACCGTTGTTAATATAGCCGTTGAACAGTGATCACATGATTAGTATAAATATATGACCTTAACAAATCCAATTTACTCAGACAAAAGAAGCGATGGCCTCATCCAGTAGAATTGCCCCATACGAAGCCCATTTGTCGGATCTCGGAAAAGAGGTGGTATCCTTGGGATTCTATCTTGACCAAGCCCAAGCTGAGCTTCACCATGTCAACCTCGAACGAGACCGTCTACAGGAAAAGTGGAAGTTGATAGAGATTACCACTCGAGCGATGTTATCCGAGCCACCCCAAGAGTCTGTCACCATCGCACGCCTTACCCTTAGGTATTATGCGGCTGTTTTAAGGGGTTATGTAACAAATACGTAGTACTATATTCATGTACATTATTTTTGTATATAATAATGAATATAATTTCTAGTCATTTTTGATACATTGTAAATAGTTTTTAAAGTACAAATGGTGTTTTTAGTTATTATTTAATTAAGAAATATATTTTATTAAATTAAGGGATTTTTGAATTAAATAATATTTTAATAAAATAATAATAATAATAATAAATTAATTTTTATTAAATATTAATTATCTTATAATTTTATGAATGCAATTAAAATTTTTATTAAGGTTTGAAAGCCATTTTTGTCAAAACACGTGAATTTTCGATAAATGATGGTTTTTATTTTAAAAGTGAAAATTAACATATTTATAAAATTATTTAGATAAAATAAATGTTATTTCTGGAATCAGGACGTCGAAATTATCCAATGGTGAATTTTTCATAATTTTCTGAAACAGTCAAATTTTTGGGTAAAAATTAAATACCGTTTAAATATATAATGTGTTTTATGACATCATAATGACCCAATGGTGATGTAATAAAATACTATAATCCTTATTTTCGGACAATATATGTTTTATCATTAAAATAATGTGATTTTGGGTTTCTTTGACTTACTTTTTAAAGCATTAATGGACCCCTCAAGACATATTCAACACTTTGCCTTTTTAAATTAATTTTCATGAGAGTGTGACTCACCTCCACATAAGAAACCTTATTATTTTAATAAGTTCGGATTTTGGCCTTATAAAATATTTTTTTCCTCTTCCCTTTTCCCAAAACCATGGGCAAAAACCATGGGATGGTTTGTGGTTTGGATTAATTTAATGTAAGGGGACCCAAACCTAAATATTAATGAATTCCCTCACCTTTCCTATATAAACCCACCCAAGCTCCCACTTCCTCCTCACTAAAATCCCTTGGATTTCGTCCAACCTCTGCCCTACTCTCTCTATAATCCTCCCAAGGTGCCCCAAGCTCCCAATAAGCCTCTCACAAGCCTCTCTCTAGCCTTTGGAAGCACACTTCCAAGTAAGGGTTTTTTTCTTCCTTTCTCATTTTGTCCAATTTTATTTAAGTTGTTTTTCCCTTTTAATTTCAATTATGAATGTTGGGGTATGGTTTGACACCTCCCTCATACTTCCCTCTTTATGTTTGAATGATGGGATACCCTTTCTCTCTCATTAAATGCCTCCCATGTACCTCCGTTACTATGCCGAAATTCCAAAAGGAATTTCTCTCTCCTCTTTTAAATTCAAGCAATAATTTTGCATCATAAATCTAAATTCCATTTCAATTGTTGGGAAATGTATCTATATGACCTACTTACTTTCCATTACATTTAAATATGATGAGGAACCCCTTTCTCCTTCATCAACCATTTTTTATGAATTCTTATGTCACGCCGTTACGCTGCCGAAATTGCACCGATTTTCTAAGCCAGTGTCATTGTGTAGTGAATACCATTCCCATTTATGTATCAAGGGTATTCACCTTTATGCCCATTTACATATTTATTATAAAGTTTCATTTATGAATTCCACATTCCTTTATCCTGGAATAAATGATTATGTTTTATGAATCCATGTTTTATGATCCATGTGGCACACTTATGCATGAAATGAAATGTTTAAGAAGGGTGCGCCTTTATAGCGCTCCAATGCATTGGGTAAAGTATAGTATCATGATACGTCATGTGCAATGAGTGTTTAATCATTCTAATTCAAGTGAAACTAAGGTTTACTCATGATTTATGTGCAATGAGGATTTACTCATGCTCCATGTGCAATGGGCCTTGGCTCATGCTAATTCCATGTTAAGTGTTGTTGCCACATTTCAATGTTATGATTATCATGCTTTATCATGCCTTTATGTTAATGTTTCTTTTATGATCTATTGATATTCCCATTTTCTAACATGTATTGTACTCCTCATGTTATTCCATGTGTACTCCCTTACTGGGCTTTATAGCTCACCCTTTTCTTATGCATGTCCTCAGGTTATCCCATGCAATGCTATGTATGAGGGAATGTAGTGGTCATGTAAAGGAAGTTTTCAATAAAGATGTTGTATTTCATGTTTTATGTTTTTATGTAATGATGCTAAACCCCAAAGACACTAAACCTCTCTATATTCTTGTTGTATCAAGTGAAGTTTAATGTAATAAATCATGTGTAAGTTTGTAATAAATGCAAGGTTGTCATATGATTCAATCCAGCGACCAACATGACCCTCAAATGATATTCAGTGGTCTTCCATGGTGATCAGGTCATCTTCATCAGCTTTGGCCAGTAACAACGGTTCTTACATGAAGTTGTAGAGTTAGAAGATGATGCCGTTAAACCAGAAACCGCGGGAGATTGGGCGATCCTCATTTATATATGTGTTGCGTGAGATGAATGAGTGGCCATGATTAGATCAATCTACCGCAGGTGATTGGATGGTCGAGCGAGTCGTGGGATTTGTTGAGAAACTGAGATCACGTTCGCGTTTTTAAAATGTTTCCCCACATCAAATCGACAATGCGGGTTGAGCACAATTTAAGTATCAATCTGTTTTGCTGCAACGCCAGATTACTCCCTCTCCCTCTACGGTACTACCCCATACAGTTTTCTTTGCGGGAATTCTCTACACCCACCCTCTATGTGAGCGTCAACCCAAATATGCACGGTCCTTGCTTTGTGCGCTCCTGTGGCCCTACCACTCACAGGCTGGCTTGACCAGCCTCCCTTTGGGTGCAGTTTGACCCCTATGGTCCCGCATGTGCCTCAGGTTGAGGCTGGCTAGCTAGATAGAGGGTTAGACCGTTTTTTAAGTAAAGTCCACAAAAAATAGTGTTAACATAAATGTTACCATGAAATGAAATTTAAGGCTAACTTTTAAATAAAATTCCATGCTTGGCCACCCTTCTTTTTCAAATGCCAATCCATTGAACATTTCCTTCTCTTCTTCATTTGATTTTTGGAACATGAATCCCAAAGAAGTTCAATCATACTTCAAAGGATTATACTTCAATGTTGTAAACAATGTATTACTTTTTGATACAAGTTCTTTGAATTTAGGATCAGTGCATCAATCATCTGATTTAACATGGAGAATTTCCCAAGAGTGGCCTCTAATGCTATGAATCCATAACAATTCTCCATTAATCATCACTTTAAACAATCTCTATTCACTTTGGAGTTCCTTCTTCATTTTAAACATTATTTAAAACTATTGAAAAAAATACAACTTCATACACAAAGTGGTCCCAACAACCTCCCCTTTGTATTTATAGGAAATACTTCAAAGTTCTTTCTCAAATGGATGTGTCAATATCAAAATGAGAATCTTATCACCCCCTTAACTTTTATTTCTCTCACTTTTAAAATTTTATTTCACTTTATCTCCCCCTTATTGACAAGAAATTAAAAATTTCATGGGAAAATGGTATCAATCCATAAATAATCAATGTGAAATCCATAATTTCACTCTAAGTTTAGTTGATCCATGCTTGGTGTAGAAAACAAGAGGATCTGATTTAGACAACAAAGCTATCCATTACCCACTGATCATGATACCTTATGAGATGAGAACTCATATATTTATCTTTAAGGTTATTTCCACTTTAATTATAGGATAAATATGTAAAATAATTTTAAGAAAAATCAACCTAAAACTCTTTAACTAACTTCAAAAAATGGATAAAAACATTCAAGTTTAATAGGTAGGATAAGAAACCTTGGGGAACTTCCATTCTTCTTATGTCACTAATTAATTAAGTTACTCCCCCTTTGTAGAATGATCACTATTTTGAGTAAACAGGGATGATAGATTGAGAAATATCATACCTTTTCCAATGACGTGACCTTCAAACAATTTCTAGAGTAATTGAATTCAACACCAACTGAAGTTGATACTAATTGAAATAATAACTCTGGAAACTTCTTCATGTTTTCTCCCCCATAAGGGAACACTTCTCATCACTAATTCTCAGGCTCTCCCCCTAAGATCTTGCTTCACCTTCATTTCCTTTTATTGTCACATCAAATACAATACACAAAAATTTAAGGGAATAAGGTGGATTCTACTTGATTCATCAATATGAACAAGAAGGTTGAGATGATTTTATCCACCAAGATTATTCATTTGATCCACTCTTCACAATTTCATATTTGATCTTAAATTCTGATTGTGGTTTTGTAGATCTTATCACTTCTTCCATTTCTTTGTGTGCAATCCTTCTTTCATCAAGAGTTTTTAAAGAACTAGAATCTCCTAGTTCAACTTTTATCTTCTTAATAAATTCTTCTTGAGATGGAATAAATGCAATTAAATTTCTAACATTATGACCATACTTGTTGCACCTCACACACAAGACTTATTTTTCTTCATGTGGAACCTTTTTTACTTCCTTTTTCACTAGGCTTAGCCTGTGCATCTTCCATTTTTCTCATTCTTTCCAAATCTTCTATCCAAATAACTAATTGGTCATTATGTATTGATGCATCAAGATTGGATCTTCCACATGGATTCTTCTGAGTGACATACTTATTAAGAGTTATTTTTTATGCACCACCCTTCACCTTCTTGGATTTAGATTCCAGGGTCTTCTCTCCTTTCCTTTTTGGAGTCTTATTGGGAGAATTTTCTTTTATAACATTCCTATGATTTATTCCCAAGGATGATTTTTATTTATTATCTAATTTCTGTGATCTTATTTTCTTATAAGCTTTGGGTACCTATTGAGATGAGAATGTACCAACCATGTGATCGCTCCCATTGCATACATCAAAGATGCTATCTGTCATTCTAAATCTATTGGTAGTATACAGATGCTTCTGGATCTATGGATGTTTCTTATTCTTCTCTGGATTTCTCCCCTTGAGATATGATTCCTTTGTGATTTTTAATTTAAGGGATTGTACCAACAATCCAATGCGCAATGCCCAAATCTATTGCAGCACCATAATTGACCAACAAACCTTGTCTTCTTGATATCTTCTGTATAAGATTTCCAAGCCTTCTTATTGATTTGTTGTGCTCTTTGTGGGGAAACACCTTCCACCTTCTTCTTCCTATCCACCCTAGACATGGTTGTAGGTATCTCATCACCTTTCCTCATCCATACTTGTTTATAATTTTTCTCTCACCCTGCACTTTTTTAGAAACAAATTTAGAAACATTAGTACAAGATGGTATGGATAGTACCTCTTCTTTCTTATATGCTTGTGATAGATCATTGAGTGAAGTCATGCTCTTATTATCACATTTTGGAGTTATTTTACCCTAATAATCCTCCAATAAACATTGAATACCAGTTGAAAATGTCACCTTCTTTTGTGAGGGCTCAATATATGTCTTCTCAAGATTGGCACATTGAGCTTCCAATTTTAGACATTCCATATTGAGGATGATATTCTGGTCTTCAATAATGATCATCTTCTCTTCACAAGTCTTCTTTAATATTTTATCTTCTACTTCATGCAACAGAACTTTGTTTTGTAACAAAGATTCAAGTTCCTTGATCTTTTTGGAATTTTCTTCCAAATATACACTCTCGACATCAGTTCTCTTAATTAGCTCATTTTCAAGTGCATGTATCTTCTCTTATAGAGTATTATTGACTTCCTCTTTTTCCTCAAATTCCTTAATCCATTTTGAGGAACTTATTTCATGTTCCCTCTTTATTTATTCAAAGGCTCCAACCTGTATGGAGAGATTTCGACATTCAATAATTTTTTCTTTCAAGCCCTTCTATAAAATATCATTTTATTCTTCCAACTGAGTGGAATATTCCTATATACATTGAAATACTCCAAAAACTAGGGATGTAATTTCTTCAGGAATACCATGAAGAATCATTCTTAATCTATCAAAAAATAATTCTTGAGAGGTTTTAGATTGATCATCACCACTTGTGATAACATTTTCACAATGAGTATAATTTCCAAAAGTACTAACACATACCTCCTGATCATTTGAGGTAAGAAGGTTTTCCATATTATTGGTGGAAACATGAGCCACCTTCTCATTACTTTCCAAACCTGACATGTCTTCACTGTCAGCAAGGTATGGAGAACAAGATAATTCCTCTTCTTTAGATAAGAGTGAATTTTTCTTCAACTTTCTCTTCTCCTTCTTTTCCCTGTTCATCATGGACTTGGTAGATATGGTCTTCTACTCAAAGAAAACTATATATTCACTAAAAATATTATTCATTGATTAATAAAGAAATAAAATAAACTCTTTAAAATATAATAACTTCACTATAGAGAATCCAGAAGAGGCGAACCTGACCCTCTGATACCAATTGAGAGGACCAGTTTGGGATATACCTAACACCGAGAGGGGGGGGGGGGTGAATCAGTGTTGGGGACTTTTTAAACCAATTCCAACTTTTTATCCCTGTACCTCTTGACCTGTTAGGATCTTGATTCTCTTATTATCCTTTCTCCGACGCATGAAATAATATTAAAGTAGTAAAAATATGGACACAATATTTTTACAAGGTTCACTACACAATAAGAGCAGCTATATCCTTTCCATGCATGGGAATGACCATTGCATGGATTCTCCTCTATAATGTGATAAAAATTACAGTGGTTTGGATAGGGAAACAATCCTATGGCTAGTGTGAGTCCCTACACTTTATAGGGGGAAGGGAAATAATCCTCTTTCTAAACTGGTGATCACTTAGTCCAACTTGTTGCCCATAGATGGTTCTTTATACTTCCACTGAAGATAATATTCTTCCTTATTGATAAGGTAGGTTATGATATTGGTCTTATTTTGTTCTGTTCACTTGGTTACTTTCAAATAAGTAGGCAAGAAACTCTTCTTTATTCTTCTATCTTCTTCTCTAGTACAAAACCAACTGCACTACTACTTCTTTATTCTTCTTTAGTGAAACAACCAAATACACTAGAAATTATTTCTTTTCTTGGATAAAATCACAAATACCTTTGTGATTATTCAAAAATTTAATATCAACATACTTGGAATCATCATAACTAACTTATTCTTCTTTATTTTTTACATTTATTCATGAAATCATGCACATTGATTTTAATTAAACTTATTCCTTTATTTTCAATTATTCTTGATGCACTTATTATTTTATTCAATGGTTTTCACCTTTTTACAATAGAATTCAATCATGCATAAACTCTTATCTTCTCCTTATTCTTCTTCAAAAGTGCACACACATACAAACTTTAAATAATGCACATGGGTTTATGAATGTATGCACTTACCTTTGGTTAGAAACTACATCAGACCTCTTTAAAAAATGCACATGTGTTCATGCATGTGCCCACTTCCCTTATTCAAATAAGATCCTTCTTCACCAAACACAAACCTGAAAATAGTGTAGATGGAACATGTAACCATAGGGTGTTTACCTTCATGAAGGCTCTGGGATTACAGTTCTTCTTCATGCATGAGGTGAATGACTTTTCCTCTTTAAAAAGAATAGTGAGAGCAGTACTCAATCATTGGATCATGGTTTTATGGACTTTACAAAGTACAACAGGGGTGAGTATTCACCATTTGTGTACACATGGTAACCGGTTCATGCGAAGCATAGAACTTCTTCGAAAATCTATTTGAGAGTGTGTGGAACTTTTCAAGGGCTTGTGGGATGTCCTCTTTGAAAATATATAAAGGATTGCAGATCTCCTTACTCCTTCGCAAAGAACAATGAATGAGGGAGTGATCTGTTTTTTAATAGGAGCACTCAAATATGCGGAGTGCAACAACATTCCTCGGCTCGAGGATTATCCTTTTATAGGTGAAGATCACAACCTTCAACATGTTTAAATCCCATGAGATATGCCATTCAAATCCATTATATGGATGGGATCCTGTCTTTAAATAATTGAGATCTTCAGTTTTAATATTTTTAAACTGCATGTGAAGATATGATAGATATCACAACTATTTCCTTTTTAAAACGAGTGCCCTTATGATCCTGTGCATTCATGCCATATTGCTTGAATCTCATTTTAAATCCTCGCTCGAATCCATGTGGACCTCCGTAACTTCATTTTCATCATCCTTCTCTGAACTTCACCATTTCATTTCATGCATGGAAATGCAATTCCATGCATGATCCTGATTCAATCCAGTGACCAAAATGATCCTCATATGATATTTAATGGTTTTCCATGGCGATCGAGTCATCTAAATTAGCTCCGGTGAGTAATAGCGGTACTAGTATGCAGTGGTAGAGGTAGATGATGATGTAGTCTAACAAGAAAAGACAGTCCTCATTTATTCATGTGTAGTTTGGAATTAATGAGAGACCACAATTAGATCCATCTACCTTGGGTGATCGGACAGTCGAGCGAGATGTGGGATGAGATGAGTGGCTGAGATCACATCTTTGTTTTTAAATTTTTTTCCCACATCGAATCGACAATGCAGGTTGAGCACAGTTTAAGTACCAAGACATTCCACTCCATCTCCAGATTACTCTCTCTCCTTCCATCATACTGCCCCATACTGTGTTCTATATGGGTGCGCTTTTCACCCATCCTCTGCATGAGATTCGGACCAACTATGCATGATCCTTTCCCCGTGTGCTCATGTAGGCTATACATGGTCCTTTTACTCACGTGATGACTTGGACAACCTACCTTTGGGCACAGTTGACCCCTGTGGTCCCGCATGTTCCTCGAGTTGAGGCTGGATGGCTAGCTAGAGGGTTGGCACATTTTTTTTAAGTAAATGCCACAAAAAAATAGTGTTAACATAAATTTTAACATTAAATGAAATAAATGTACACCTAGTAAATCAAAGTCCATGCATGGCCACCCTTCTTCTTCAAATTCTAATCCCATGCACACTTATTTCTCTTCTTTATTTTATTTTTGTAACATGAATCCAAAAGTACTTTAATCATCCTTCAAAGGATGCTAATTCAATGTTGCAAACAATTTATCACTTTTTGACACAAGTTATTTGAATTTAGGATCAGTGCATCAATCATCTGATTTAACATAGAGAATTTCCCAAGCATGTAATCCAATGTTATGAATCCATAACAATTCTCCTAAGATCATCACTTAAACAAATCTCTATGCACTTTGGAGTTCCTTCTTCATTTTTACCATTATTGACAACTATTGAAAAAAATACAATTTCATACACAAAGTGGTCCCAACAAAATCATAACCCCTTCCTTTATCTCTTGACCTTGGTTTTTGTTATTATTTATTATATATGAAAAGACTTTTATTTCATCATTATCTTGTATAATATATGTATCCTTTATAGTTGAATAATTAGACTACGGACTAAGGGTCAATAAAAACCTTCTTTTATTCCATTTAATTCGTAGGATTCTTTATCTCCCATCTACATTGATTAGCATAATTCCCCCTTTTACACACTTGGAAAATATCGTAGTTCCCTTGAGATAGTTTATAGGTTTAGTCTTCCCACACTTTTGACGCTTGAGAAATTTGGGCTTTCTTCCTCCATGGGATTAATCTATCAATCCTACATAATTAAAATCATATTTTCCACTTTTTATCTCTACCCCTCAAGAACACTGAGAATCACCAATATCTATCTCAAAAAATAAGAGAAAAAATAAAAATATATTTATTACTGTCAAAGTATCAAATCACCAATGATTTTCATTGAATTAGCTTCAATCAACATAAGAAGTGGCCCACCATACATTATATGTTTATGAGGAATACCGTAAAATCCTTGTGATATTTTCCTCATAATCTACTATAGACTAACCTTACTTTATCTCCAATATGGGAAAATCCCTTTCCATTTTAAGATGGATTGTTCAAAGAAAATATTTATTAAAAAATATTTTCTTGAATCCATCCCATGCCATGGAATCTATTTCCTTTCTAGATTTTTTATACTTAATTTGTGCCCACCATTGACCGGATTCTCCCTCTAGGTAATGAACATCCAATTCAAAATTTTCTTATTAAAATAATAGGAGGAAAAGGAATATCACCTCAATGGAGTTAATCCATTACACCACAATTAGGGGATGAGAATATCAACTAAAATTAGGAGGCCTTTGTCACATAAAGTACTCAAATCCAATATGTTTTTTATTAGGATATGGAGGTTATTTCACATGAAGAATTATATTATTCATAACATAATTCAATTGAGCCAATACTATTATGAAGTTCTAAGCTACAACTCCCATCACTTTTGGTATTTTATTTGTGAAATCATCACATTTTCTATCACACTAGTTGTTTGAACGATTAATTATATTTCCCATAATTAACTAAAATAAAGGAAAACTTTATGGTTGATAATACTTAATCTAATAATCATATAAAAGGGAAAATATAAACTTTAAAGTAAAAAATGGAAAATGAATTGTATATCCCAACTTATGTCCATATAGGTATAAATTTAGGTTATCCTTGGTAATTTTCATATAAGTATTTTCTAACCTAACAATCTATTCAAGACATTTTTAATGGTTCATAAAATGTTTTTGAGTTTACCAAATAATATTCTCTAGGAGTGTTAAAATAGGTTGGCAGTAGGGCATCTCTTTTATACACTTGGTATAGTAAAATTTAATACCCACAAACACCCTTTTGGGAAAATACTCCTCTATACACCTCTTCCAAAACCACATCAACATGTAGTATTGAAATAAGGATTTTATTTCACGGAAAACACTCACTATATACTTTAAAAAAATTACTAATGACTTTCTATACATTGAATTATCCCTAAATTTTTTAATAATTTATTCCTATTATAATCCCCAAAATTATCTATGCCTAACTATGATACCAAAAATAGAAACCAAATACTCTTATAATAATTTTTACTTCATTGTAAACATAAATTTCCAATAAGAACAATCCAAGGATCCAGAGGCGTAATGTCGTTGGAAGACTAGGTTTAAAAAAATGAACATAAAACTAAAATATAAAATCATTATATTATGCTCTATAATGAACTCATAAAACTCTTTGAGATTCTAAAATTTTATAGGAAAACCAAATGAATACATAAAAAAATAAGTGAGCTATAAATCTCAATAAGGGAATAATCATGATAATAGATAATATCATATGGGTCACATGGAGTAACATGATATCCTAAAAATAAAGGCTCGTGAGTAATAAATTAGAAGCATGGAATAAAGAAGATGAAATTGTAAGATCATGTAATCATTAGAATGTGAAAAAATAATAATACATGTCATCATAAGCATGATCCATAGATCACTACTGAGATAACATAACATAGTGGACATAGTCCCATAATGGATTATATTTAATCCCTAATAGAATACTTATCATCTCCTAAGATATAAACATTACCCAATAAAATGAATCACTATCTTGGTGTACACATCATAACATGTAAATGTATATGTGGGCCACATATGGGAATCAAAATAATGCACATGCATGAAAAATACCCATGGAAAAAACATTAAATATATAAATAATATTGAATTTTTTCATCACAAAATTGAATTTCAAATATGGGGTATAAATACAATACAAAAAAATAGTACATTAGAGGGGGTTATTTAGAAGGGGTTCTATATAACCCCCTCTAAATTATTTTTCTGTAACATCAGAGGGGGTTCTGCACAACCCCCTCTAAAATTTTTATCATTTTTTTAATATGTAGTTGGATTTTAGAGACGGTTATGTTAAAACTGTCGCTACTTTAATAATTAGTGGAGCTATATATTTAGTTATAAGCACTATATATTCGGTTAGAGGTTCTATATATACACACATACATAATATATTCAATTGGATTTTAGAGGTGTTATATGCGTGTGTGTGTTATACGGAATATTTTTTTTAAATTGTGGGGGTTCACAACCTCCTCTAATGTAAGACATTAGTGGGGGTTCAAAACCCCCTCTAAGGTAATACATTATTGGGGGTTCAAACCCTCCTCTTGAACCCCTACTAATGTCTTACATTAGAGGGGGTTCACAACACCCTCTAATTTAAGAGATCAGAGGTGTTGTGAACCCCTACTATTTTCTTAAAAAAAATCATAATATATATAGTATATATTGTATACATATATGAATATATTTATAAAATGTATAATATATTATATTCATATAAATATTTAATATATATATATATATATTTTAATTGTGTACATATAAATTTAATATGTATATATATATTTTCATAATATATTTGGGAAATATATATATATATATATAATGTGTAATCAAATAAATATAGAAAATTAAAAATAAATATATAAATACACATTTGTGTTTGTGTGTGTTGGATATAAATGTATTTATAAATACACACATACATAATTTTATTTAAATAAATGTAAATATATAATTTATAGAGGTGTGCATAAAATATATATATACATATATTTATATTTATATAAATATAGATACATGTTATTTATTTAAATATATTATGCAAATAATATTTATCTTAATAAAATTCTTAATATATATAAATACAATAATATATAAATTATATGTGTTAATTTTTTAATATATATATGTTTATTAATATATATTTTTATTTTAATAAAATTATTATATGTATTTAAATATATTATTTTAATAATGTTTATTTTAATAAAATTATTAATATATATAAATACAATAATATATAAATTATATGTGTAAGTTTGTTAATATATATATTTTTATTAATATATATGCATATTTTACTATACTTATTATATGTATTTAAATATATTATGAAAATAATTTATATTATAATAACCTTATCAATATATATAAATAGAATAATATATGTATTAAATAAAAAAAGCGGACTTGTGGTAGTGGTTTAGGCGCAAGAGTTATTCCAAAGTGAACCGTGGACACGCACGCAGGATAGGGGACAGGGCTGAACCGAGACACACACACAGGAGACACCGAACCAGGGTCGAGACATGCACACATGAGACTGGGACACATGAGACACCGGGGGGGGATTGGGACATGAGAGACATCAGGGGGAGGACCTGGACATGAGACACCAGGGGAAGACCGACATAGAAGGACACATGGGAGACACTGAGGGGAGACCTGGTACATGACACAGGAGACACAGAGGGGAGACCTGTGATACGACACGGGAGACAGAGAGGAGAGACCGAGGACACGACATGAGATACACAGAGGAGACATGACACAGGAGGACACCGAGGGGAGACCGAGGACAAGATGTGTGGATACCCGGGGACGTTCAAGAGAGGCAACCATGTACAGCCGCAGATGGGGGTTCTAATTTAAAAAAAAATCATTAGGGGCGGTTGTGTAAAACTGTCCCTGTTTCAAGCAAAAATTAGGGGCGGTTTGAACCACCCCTAATCCCTCTATTACAGGCGGTTGGGGTTATAACCTTCTCTAATGACAACCATCTTTGGTAAATTTTGGATAACATTAGAGGGGGTTTCAACCCCCTCTAATGTAACCACTTCTAAATTCAACACCCATTTACCAGCACTTCTTCAAAACCGCCTCTACTAACAGTAGGCAGCCACATTAGCTGTGGTTCCTCATAACCACCGCTAATGTCTTTAGAAGAGGTTATAACCCCTTCTAAAGTAAAAAATAACCCCTTATATAGTGGTTATTTTTTTGTAGTGACAACCCAATGGAAAGAGGGTGATTTAGAGAGTTCATCAGCTTCTGGTCTGAATTCACTATGAAAATTCAATTGACATAATGAATAATCAAATTATATTTATTAAATACATTAATGTGAACATTATTCTGATATATTTTATTTAATATCAAGCTTATATGTTACTTTATAATAATTTAATTGAGTTATTGTTTCTATTTATACTGTCCTAAGGTCGTTCGTGTCACGATTCTAAGGTCACTCACTTATGGATGATTATGGAATATCATTATAAAATAGTTACATAACTCTATAAGTATAATTTTAGGAATATAATATGTTTTTAACGTTCAAAATCTTATTACTACACAATAATATTCATAAAATAGGAATCATTTATAGGTTATTGGTTTTATTACTGTATGTTAAGTTCATTTATGTTGGTTTTTCTGATCATGATGAACTTATTTGATTTCGTTTAATATTATGTCCATTTATCCATTGCAGAATCGGAAATAAAAAAAAATATAATTATTTAGACAATTTTTATCCATGATAATTATATTAACACCATCTATGAATGCAGTGATGAAAAATGAAGCATGTTTTCAGTTGATGTGGTGAACCAACCCCAATGCGAACAACATTTACATTTTAGAACAAAATTAAAAGTTATTCGATAGTGGTTATTGAAATTTTAAAAAATAAAATTATATTATATTTTTATATTAGAGTCATTATGTCATGTTGGACTGGGGAAGTAAATATAAATTAGAATAATAATATAATTTTAAATTGATTGGATGATAATATTACCTATTTTAATGAACCATCTTAAAATAAACCTTAAGAAACCTTGGTTTTTCATTTTTGTGGGACAAAAACTACGAGGAAGTGGGGTAAATAGTTAGGTAGAGAATTGTGAATAACATTGGAAATCTCCAAGACTTATAATGTATGAGTATAAGGGATGGTGAGGGGTGATATTTATATTAAGAGTAGAGGAGTATTGTTGAAAATAATATTGATTAAATTATTATTCCTTTTCAAGACTACCAATAGTGATGAATCTTGTCACTAAATATGTCATGACTCATCCCAATGGGGATCATGCCACAACTCCCCAAGCCCACCTCTAATAGGCCAGGGGCTGGTGATCAGCGCTAAGAAGGCATATAACTAACATAGGAGTCCTTAGCCTAAAGTGCTTGTACATATGAACATAACTCTAAGACCATACAATTATGAAATTTAAAACAACTAATGAACCCTGCATGAATACATATAAATACCACAATCAGAGTATGAAAAAAAGTAATGGAAGGTAAATAGGGCCAAATACAAGCGCACCACAAAGTGTCTGAAAACAAGTCCAACCTGAAATTAAATATGGGGACTGATGTCAAGATACCATAGTAACACACCTCGGTCTGTCTGGATAATTAAGCACCACATAGTCCGGGTCCCTCTAGGACTATATAAAAAGTTCAATCATCTACACAAGACATGAAACATGTGGGAAAATCCTGTGTAGGGGTGAGGATAACGATACCCAGCAGGACACCCCAAAACCACAAAGCATGTAACAAAATAACAACAATCATCTCTACAACAAATATAACAAGAATATCTAGATATACTCAAAAAATACACATATTCTCAAGGTAAATTCGAAATTTAATTCCAGTATAGGATTCTTACTCGAAGAATTCACATAGAACTTGTCCGAGAGAACACACTCCATGATTTAGATATCACTAATGACATCCATCCGAGAGGTCATGCTCGTCAAGTCTCATCATTGGAAGGATACACTAGAAGTATAAAGAGATGTGATAGATAGACAAGGATCACTCCCAATGTCATGGGGTATAAAAAAACTCAATTTGGATTAACCCTCTAAGTGGAGTATCAGTGCCCTTGTTGTTTTGGTCATGACAATACTAAGAACTCCACCTAGGGAAAGAAGATGATAGTGGATCTACTTTTTAGCCTCATGAAATGATTAAAAAAACTCTATACAATAATTCATAATTAAAGGATCACCATCCTAGGTTTAGTACAAGATTCCATACTAACCCTCAGAAAAAGGATATAGGGAACACTCCCTAACAAAACATGTCCAAGATGCAAAGGATAAGGGATTAATGACTTCTTTGAAGGAGTACATGATGTGTACTAGCAGTACACAACATGTCCCTTAGACACTAGGTTACTCCCATGCAAAAGGACCATGTCCATGTTTGTGGGCAAGTATACGATATTATTATGCCTATGTACGTATTCCCATGTACAATTTCATGGCTATGCTAGTGTAAATCTGGCCTGGCCATGTTCGTGCAGGAGTACGCCATGTGCCTGTTACCATGTACATATGGTCATGTCTATGTAACCTCTGAGGTACATGCTGGGCCAACTGAGAAGGGTCATAGGATGTGTTTTTGGGTAACATGCTGTGTGATACTTTCTTCCTCCAGAAACCCTAGTTGCTGCTGTGAGGGTTCCACATGCTGTGTAATCCCAGATTACATACTACGTGTTATAAAATTTTCAAAAAATACAGATCTGGATCCCAATTCTTCTACAATGCCTTTGACCACTTATCTAGCAACCCACCTTGTTTTCAAACATGAATTCATGGTCATCCAACCTTTTCATCATTGAAAGTTTGGATTCATCCATTGGATATATTTGGAAAATAGCATTGCACTTCAAACTATTATCATGCATCGAAGAACAAAAATCAAGTATCACAAATCTATCTAATCCACTTCCACTAACATCATAACATGATCCCCTAATCACACCAATTATGGATCTAAGATATTGAATCTTTTCACCATGAAATGGGTGCACAACACTCAATTTTCCAGTATTTGTTGAACCGTAGGTCTAGAGATTTGCCTGTGATGAATGAAGAAAATGGGGAAGAAATGAACAATCAAAAACGCAAAGAACTAACCTTGGTGAATGTTTGTGTTGGCCTCAATCTATTTCTAAACAAATAGATAAACAAACAAACACAAATCAATTCCCCAAAAAAGATCCCCATAGATACCCCATCCCACAAAATGATCGATCCACGAATCAATATATTGGTTGATCAATTCACATTATTCATAGAAATAGATAAAATGGAAATAAACCAATAAAAAAACATCCTACCTCAATTAGGATCAATCAATTATGAAGAATATATATGTGTCACTGTCATCAAATAGATCCTCTGATTCCGTTGCACATTGATCATGGAACCTCATTCTGGTTGTCATTCATCAATGGATCTTCCTTTATCCTCTCCAACCACTCTCCTTGATTTAAAAGGTTTTTCAGATAACCCTAAAAATATTCTCTAAGTGTGTTTAAAAAGAAATTAAATTATGTGGATACTTCAAAGAATAAATAAAATAATTCATTTAAATTATTTTATTTATTATATGTTTGCGATTATTTTTTCACAAGTGTCCTACACTGACAAAGGGTATGTCAATCTCAGGGTAAAAACCATGATTTGAACTCAACAGAGCCCTTGGATTTCTGATCTAGGATCCCCATTTAGAAGTTATTCTACTTTTTTTTGGAAAACTACACATGAATGTATTTAATATATTTAATATATTTCAAAAAACTATTCCAAGCACACTAGGCCTTAAAATCACACACTGTATCAACACATGGTCTCAAAAGTAACCCATACAATATCCAAAAATAATAAATGGGAAATCCAAGTTGCTACATTCTCCCCACCTTGAGGATTTACATCCCAAAATTCCAAAACAAGTGGTTATAAAAAAAGATGTGGGTACTGAGCACGTATCTGAGCCTCCCATTCCCAGGTTCTCCTATGAAGATTCTTATGCTTTCATTAGACATGAACTAAAGTAATTGTTCACCCATGAAGGATCCTCTTACTCCAATCCTCAATATTTACTGGGTAAATAAGAAAGGTATATTCGTTCTTGATGTCTAGATCACACCAGTTGATAACGTGTGATAGGTAATGCACATACCTCCTCAGCTGTGATATGTGAGAGAGGTAATGTAACCAAACTAACTGTGGTGGTAGAGCTAAGTGGCATTCCATCTCTCCAACTCTATGCAGTTTCTATAATGATATAATGAATCTCTGAGATAGGTTGCTGGCCTGACCAAATCTCTATAGTCCATGATGAGGTGAAACCCATAAAAACACATGGTATCCATCCTCGAACTCTAAATTTCTCTGTCACCTATCCTCATAAGACTTATGATGGCTCTATGTAGTCCTCATCTACTCCTAAATGATTTTCACATTCTCAGTAGTGGATCATACCAATTATGGGCCCATTAGTGCTGACTCTCCTGGGTTAGCCCATTAAAGTGGAGACCTATGGGTTCTCTCATTGAAGGACTAGAATGGTTCCATACTAATGGTGGATTGGTAGCTGTTGTGGTACTCAAACTCCACCAGTGGTAGGTGATCCTCTCAACTATGGGAAAATTCTAACATGGAAGCTCGTATCATGTCCTCCAGAACATGAATGGTTCACTTAGTATATCCGTTAGTCTAGGAGTGAAAAGCCATGCTCAAAATCAAATGAATCCCAAAAGCCTCCAACAATCCCTTCCATAACTGAGATGTGAAGAAATAATCACAACTATAAATGATCATGAATGGAACTCTATGGAGTTGTACTGTCTCCTGTATGTAGAGGTGTCCTATGATCTCTATAGAACTCTGCTCTCAAATAGCTAGGATGTGGGAGGACTTCGTGATTCGGTCTACGATCACCTAGATGGAATCATGTACCCTATATGTATGTCGAAATACCATAATGAAGAATATATATATATATATATCCTATCCCAATTATACTCTGGAACATTAATGGGTTGAGTTAAACCCATTGGATCTTGGAGATTAGCCTTTACCTGATGATAAGTAATGGATCTAGAGACAAAATCTGCAACTCCCTTCATTATCCCTGGCCACAAAAACTAATGTTGGAGGTCCTGGAAAATCATTTACACACCAAGATATACCACAAAAGGATGTGTATGAAACTCTCTCAGAACCTCCTCCCACAACTTCACTGGTACCATCTTGCATCCTCTGAAAAAATGACATGCTCCCCACCTTCATAAAGTCCATCAAGAACATGTCCAGTGGATATAGGAGTACATAGGGTCTCACAGTAAATATCCATAAGCTGTGCTTCCTAGAATCACTATAAAAGAAGAGTAAAAACCATTTATTGAAGGTAATATTCTCCATCCAAATCTAAAAAGGATAACTGCAATAAGTCCAACTACTCTAATGCATCATTCAACAACTACGAAAAAGGTATCTTGCTGAGAGAATTTGTTACCACACTTACCTTCCTTGGAGTATAGAAAATCTCAAAGTTATAACCCCGGAGAAACTATAGCCATCACATATGTCTCAAGTTAATATAATTCTAAGAGAAGATATACTTTAGGCTCTTTTGGTCAGGGTAGATGATAAATGGCTCACCCATCAGGTAGTGTTTCCCCATATTTAGTGTAAAGACTACTGCTTTTAACTCAAGATCATGAGTCACATAATTTTTTTAATGTAGTATCAACTAATGTGAACCATAGGAAATCAATTCTTGCCTCTATATCAAAACATAACCAAGCCCAATTTATAATGAATCATAGAATATTATGTACTCAACACCCGCCTCTGGTCATCTCAAGATTGGAGCACTCATTAATCTCTACCAAAACTCCTGAAAGGCCTATGATCACATCTCCCTCCACACAAAAGGATGTCCCATTTTGGTAAAATATTACATGGGGGATGATATCTTGGAGAATTTAGGTATGAATCTTTGATATTATCCTTACAACCAGAAGAATATCCACACCTACGTCACACTCATGGGTGGATCCCAATATAAAATCACCTCGGACTTCACTGGGTCCACTACCTCACCATCTGCTGGGATAACATGTCCAAAAAATTTGACCTCCAAAACCTAGAACAAGCCATTTAATATATTACCATAAAGCTGGATCTCACTGAGTATGTCTAGAACCACCCTCAAATGTCTCATGTGCTCCTCCTCGAACACTGAGTACATAAGGATATCACTGATGAAGAATACCATGAACCAGTCTAAGAAGGGATTAAAGATCTACTTCATGAGTCCCATGAACAATGCTAGAGAGTTTTTCATGCCAAATGGAATCACCAAGTAGTAATAATGACCCTAGAGACATATGAATTCCATAATTGGTATATCCTCATCCTGTACTCACAACTAGTGATAGACATATCTTAGGACAACCTTAAAGAACTATCATTCCCCTCTCAACTAATCAAAGAGGTAATAATTTTTTTATAGTGGATACTTTTTCTTCATGGTAACTTGGTTCAAGCACCAATAGTCCACACATAACCTCAATATCCCATCCGCCTTCTTGGAGAACAAGAATGGGTCTACCCAAGGTGAAAAACTAAGTCTAACAACTCCCTTCCTCTATAAGTCCTCCAACTACATCGTTAACTCATGAAGCTCTATAGGATCCATCCGATATGTTGGAATAGATATTGGGGTCATCTTAGGTTATAGATCAATGAAAAAGTATGTCACTTAGCAGGGAGGTAATCCTGTAATGTTATTAGGAAATATGCCCTCATACTCCACCACCACTACATGGAACTAAAAACTCATTACATCCAATACAGCAGGGGTCACACTAGATAACTAGTGAGTAATCAGATGCACCTTCCTATGAATGATTATATCCTGCACTTCCTGAGTTTACTTTTCACCTAAAAATGAAAAACTATACCCATCAGTGTGAACATAATGCATCCTCCACCTGAAATAGTGAATCTAGGAATGAACTTTAGATAACTAGTTTATACATAAGATTATGTCGTAAGGCCTCATAACTACTATAATGATATCCCAATAGAAACTATCAATTAAAAGAGCCAAGTAAGACTATCAACACAAGTGTGTGATCACTGAGTCATCTCTAGAAAGGGCCTCCAAGCACAAGGGTCAAGCCAAGGGATCAAAAAAATCTCTAAATCTCAAACTAGATATGTGGAAATAAAGTAATGATTAGACATGTATCTATCAGTATTGAAGTTAATGTATAAAAGATAATGATTATACCTCAAATCATTCATAGAGCCTCTAGATCATAAGCCTCAAACGCTTGCAGTTTTCTTTTCCATTTTCCTCCATCTCCCTGAGCCAGGTGTGGACCACCTGAGGGTGGTGACAGTAATAAGTCGAATCATCTACCACATCCAGCTGCTCTCCCAGATCATCTTCCATGTATGCCACCCTATGGAATAATCTTCTCCTTTCACTATCTCTACCTCGAAGAAGTATCCACTATCTCCCTATCAGCCATATGATGGGTTGTAAAATATTATTTAATATGCCCCTTTACATCAAAAGAGTATAACCACATCTCCATAGGTTGATTTGACCCATCCTATGATCCATGAACTTCAAACCCTCTATCCTAAGACCTCCTCATAAAATTCCTCACACACCCAGGTCCCGGAGACTAAATTCGTCTCCCTCCTACTGAAGTCTTTGCTTATGCATGCCCACTTACAAAAAATACTGCCTGTGTCTTCTCATTCAGAAAACTATCAACCACCAAAGATCTCTCTAGAACTTCAGCATAAGTTGGAAAGCACAAAGTTATAATTCTAGCTTGGATGTCTATATGCAATCCTCTCTTGAAGGTCTGAGCCCTAAATAAATGATCCTAAACCATATCCGTCGAGTACATAGAGAGGTTAGTGAACCTCGACGAATACTCAAATACTGTAATGCTTCCCTACTGGAGTTTTAGAAGCTTATGGATAAATACATACCTCTGCATAACTAGAGAGAACTCATCTGTGAAAATTCATCAAACTATAACCATGATAGAGTTTACTCATCATAAAACTGAGCTACTATACTCCCCCACCGTCCTGCTGATCCATGGAGTAGAATCATTTCCTGAGCCATAATCTAATCTATAGGTGTCCTATGAAGATGGAAAACTCACAACAACACCTCAAGATAGTCCTAAAATTATTGTAGATTGGGCTTTTCTTAAAACCTGAGGGGTCAATTTTGTTGAAACTCATGAAGTGCGCTCAACCAATCCACCTCATTTTCTAGTACTGTAGGTACCATCTACTGCTCTGAAGGTGGTGGTATAGCTAGTGAACCACATGGAGGTAACATATTTGGAACTAGTCCCTGCATTGATGACTCATCACCGAAGGTATCATCCTCATGATCCAGATGCTAAATCCTAGCTGGCATACATTGTAGAGGCATCCTAAAATAAACAATATGTACCATGGTCAATGATTATATTTGGAGAGATGACTCAAGAAGGACATGGAAACCACAACCAATTCCTATATGATGCATGTACCATTTTTTCCCTACAATAAGTATCCTCATGTACTGAGTTGAAAGGCAGGTGATCAAAGTTCTGGTGTATGGATACATCCACTACCTCACCAACATTAGAGTCCCTGTCCTAAAATATGAATTCAAAACACTAAAAAATGTTTCCCTAAATCAATATAATAGAATATGATACTATGGTAGAACCAAATTCTTTGAAACCACTATGTCATGACCCGTCCCAATGGGTCTCATACCACAACTCACCAATCCTTCCTTCAATAGGCCAAAGGATGGAATCTAACACTAAGTAGACATATCACTAGCATGGGATGCATTGGCCTAAAGTGCCTATAGATATGCACACATCTCCAAGCCCATATAATGATGAAATGTAAAACAACTGATGAACCATGCAAGCATACATCTAAATCCCACAACCAGAGTACAAAAAAAAGAAATGTAAATTAAACAGATCCAAATACAAGCCCACCATAAATATTCTGAAAACAAGTCCAACCTAAAAGTAAAGATAGTGACTACTATCAAGATATCATATGAACACAACCTAGTCTATCCAGATCACTAAGTACTTCTTGGTCCCAGTCCCTATAAGAATCTTTCAAAAGGTCAATCTTCTGCACAAGACACAACATGTGTGGGAAAATCCCATGCATGGGTGAGAATAAAAATACCCAATATGACCCCCCAAAACCAAAAAATATATAATAGAAGAATAATATTCATCTCTATATAGTTATATTTCTACCTCACATACAACAAAAATACCCTGATGTACTCAAAAATGACACACATCCTCAAGGTAAAATCATAATCATAATGTTATCTTAGGATTCTTGCTCGAAAGTTCCATATAGCACTCTTCTGGAAGAAGACACTCTATGATTTAGATATCACTGATTATTTCCATATGAGAGGTTATTCTCATTAGGTCTCATAATATGAAGGATGTGTTGGAAGTATAAATAGATACAATACATAGATGAGGATCACTCCCAAGGACATGGGGTATACCAACAACTCAATCTGGATTAACCCACTAAGTAGAGGATCGATTCCCATGTAGTGTTGGTCATGATAATACCAAGAACCCGACCCAGGTCAAGAAGATGATAGATTATCTCCTTATGGGACTCACAGAAGGATTCCAAAAACTCTATCTAAGAAGTCATGTTGAAGGGATCACTATCCTTTTTGTAGGATGTGATTACTTACTAACCCTCAAGGAAAGGGTATAAGGAACACACCTTAGTGAAATTTTTCCAAGATTCATAGGACAAGGGATTAAAGCCTTCATTGAAGGAGTGCATGGAGTAGAATATCAGAACAAGACATGTCCCTTCGAAACTAGGTTCTTCCCATGTAAACAGTCTATGTCCATGTGGAAGTACATGGAGTGCTCATGCTCGTGTACTTCTACATGTGTACAAGTGAATTTCTATGCCCATGTACATCTATCTTAGCCATTTTTGTGTGGGTTTACAAGATGTTCCCATTCCCATGTACTTATAGTCGTGTCCATGTACCGTCTAGGGTACATGCTGAGCTAACTAAGAAGGATCACATGCCACGTGATAATGTCACACCACGTGTGATACTTATATTCATCTAGAAATCCTAGCCACTACTGTGAGTCTCCCACACTCCATTAAATCCTAGATTATACATTCTGTGTTATAAAATTTTCCATAAATCCAAATTTGGATTATGTGTTTACTTTTGTGCCTCTAAACACCGATCAAGCCACCCAACATTCCAAAAAACATGAATCTATGGTCGTACAACCTTATCATAGTCAAACATTGGGATTTGAACCTTGAATGCATTTAGAAAACAACCTCACATGTGAAACCGTTATTGCATGTCAAATAACACAAATTGGACATCCAAAATTTTCCCGATATACTATTGTTTCCATCATTTCATGATCCCATCAATGCATTGAGTATGGATATTTGATATTGAATCATTTTACCAAGAAATAGGTTCACAATTCTTAATTATTTGGTATTTTTCAAATCACAGGACAATGGATTTCCTCATGATGAATAATGAAAATAGGGAAGAAATGAAAAAACACAACCATGAGGAATGAACCTCATCCAATGTTTGTGCTGACCTTGATTCATTTCCATTAGAATGATGAATGTAGAGACAAAAAACAAAAATAAAGCAATTCCTCAAAAATGATCCCCATTGATACCCCATCCCACAAAATGACTGATCCATGAATTGATCTGTTGGTCGATTGATTTGTGATCATTATAGAAATATATTACGGTGAAAGAAACTAATAAAAAAAATTTCAATATCTATTAGGATCAATCATTTAATTATAAAGGATCTACACAGTTGTAATTGGTGAGATCCTCTGATTCTGTTTCACACCGATCATGGAACCTCAATCTGATTGTTGTTCGTCAATAGATCTTCCTCTGTTCTCTCCAATGACTCTACTTGATTTGTAGGGATATACCTATAACCCTAAAAATATTACATAATTATTTTTAAAAACAAACAAAATTAGGTTGCTGCATCAATGAATAAATAAAATATTTCATTTAAATCATTTTATTAATTTTACACCCATGATAATTTTTTCACAAGCATCCAGTGACGACTGAAGGTAAAAGCCATGATCTAAACTCAATGATTCCCTCATATTTATGATCTGAGCCCCCATTTTAAAGTTATTTTAATTTTTTAGGAAAACTATGAGTGTGTGTATTTAATATATTTAATATATTTTAAACGTTTATTCCGGGCACACTTGGCCTCAGAATCACACACCATCTTAGCGCCATATCTTGAAAATAATCAATAAAATATCAAAAAAATAATACTTTGAAAATTATAGTCACTAAAAAATATAGTACTTATTGCATGTGAGTTCTAAATAATGGTTGATTACATCATCCATGACTAATTATTTCACGTATTTAGCTTATAATGTTATATATAGTACTTTATTATATTTCTCTATTCAACAATAATTCATCTATTTTAATAAAATAAAAAAACTCACCCTAATTATTTTTATATGAGAATATTCCAAAAAATTAAATACATTTGATAAAAATAATTTTATTAATATGAGAAAATAAACTTTTAAATAAAATCCTTATTTATTTAAAAAATTCCAATTTTTATAGTATGATCATTTGCTGACCCTTTGAAAAATTTTGTATGGTCTCATAAAATTTCATTTTAATTATAATAAAACATACTATTGGTTTATAAATCAATTTTATGAAAATAAATTTTATTCCAAATATTTATATTCATAATAAAAAAGTAAATAAAATATATATGTTTTCTGAAAATAAAAAAAGTTGTTGTATCATTTTAAAACTTTTTTTGTCTCTTCAAGATGATATAAATCTGATATGTTTACATTTTATAAGGCACTTAAATTTTATTTTACTATCCCATAGGTGGGGTTTATATTCTTATAGTCAAGTTACTATTCCTAACAGTCATATTACATTTCTTATGATCATATTTTTAATGGTTATATGGGTTTCCAACCATCTATAAATATTTCATGTTTAATTAATTTTTCATTCCTTTCTGTTTGCTCTCATGGTTAAATATTTTCATTTTTAAAATTGATGTTTCATTTATAACATTCTAATTCATTTATTTAGTGTCTCTCATGAGTGAGATCATTTTAGGTGATCAAGTGTATCAAAAGTTTTATATCATAGTTACCTTATTTTATAAATTTTTTCCTATTTTATCATTTTCAATTATCGTCACTATATTTATTATCTGATAATATTTTTTGAATTAATATAATAAAGTGTAATTGATTTTAATTATATGGTGTTTTTGTTTTATTTTATACTATATAAAAAAGTTTAACACACACATAAATTCATAAGTAAAATTTTATTCATAAAATTATGGGTTATTAAACTACCCCCTTATTGAAATTTTGATTTTGGGATTGAGTTACAACTGACTAAATCTCTTATTTTGATGTATCCCTATCATATTTCACCAATGGAGTTATGTTAGATGAGGATCTAGATAGATTACTTATATTATAGGGGTTTCATCAGACTTAGTGTTTCACCTAAGGGGGTCCAATTTTCTTTCAATAAGGTGGAAGATAGTCTAACTATGTATGTGGAATGCTGATGGATGAAATAAGTGACTATCAAGAACCATTATCCTCTTCCATGAATTGAAAATCTCTTCAACATGTTGAATGGGCCCAATTGGTTTTTGAAGATCTATTTGTGGTCTGGATATCATAAAATGAGGGTGAAGGGGGGATATATATTGAAGGATTCCCTCTGGTATAAGTATGAAATCTTCATGTTTGTACTCATGTCATTCAGTGTCTCAAATATAGTACATATCTTAATGGGGATCATGAAATCAATGTTTTATTTGTTATTGGACCATTTTATATACTTGTTCATCAATGACATCCTTATATACTCAATTTCATAGGTGGATCATATTGAGAACCTTGAATTTATACTCTAGGTTCTTCAATACTATTATCTCCATGGAAAACTATCAAAGTACATGATTTTGATGTGAAACGTTCACTTTCATAAACTTGTGGTGTCTTAGTAGTGTGTGTTTGTGGACCATTGAAGATTGATGTAGTTGTTTCTTTGGAAGAACCCAACAACATAGAGAGTTTTATAGATTCATTGGGCTTACAAGATATTACCAGAGGTTTGTGTCTAACATACCTTGGGTTGAAACTCTTTTTATAACCTTGATAAGGAAGTAATAATCATTCATCTAGAGATATCAGTGTTAAGTAGTGTTCGAAAACTCGAAGGATATACTAGTATGTGAATTTATTCTTTTGTTTCCTAAGGAAGGGTTTATATTTGATGTCTTCTAAAACACTTACTATCAAGGCTTACAATTCATCTTGATGAAAAATGGGAGGTAATGCTTTATGTGTCTTGGTATTTACATTACCACAAATGTAGCTATACCAACAATTATTTGTAGTTAGTGGAATTAATGTCTTCGATGATGCTATGGTAATATTACCTCAATGGTGGGAACTTTATGGTCTTTATATATCAAAAGAGTTGTAGATAAGTGTTTATTCTATAGGAACTGAATTTATTATAGAAGAACCAAATGATGTTTCATTAGGATTTTAATTTTCATATCTTCTATACCCAAGGAAAGGGAATTTTTTAGCTAACTCACTAATTTGGAAGTCATGAGGAGATATATTTTGAGAGTTTGAGGATGTTTTGAAAGTGATGGAAGAGCTTATGGTGATGCATAATTATGTGGAGGAAGTAAGTGTTAGGTGTTTTCTATAAAAAATTATATTGGTATTGTCCTTGTTGCAGAAGAAGGAGTCCTACTATGGAAACATGTAGGTTGACATGAAACATGACTATATATGGCATGGTGATGCCCTATTACGGTTTTTAGAGAATTTCCAAAATCAATTTTTATTTTAAGGGAGGATGAATGTTCAAATTTCCATGTGTGAGTGTGTTCTCTATGAGTTTCATACCTCACTATTAATAGTGAATCAATGAATGTACAAGATGCACCATGTCTTGAGGATGCAGTTGTGGTCACCTTTTTTAATGCGATTAGTGCCAGATTTTGTGTCATAATGATTGGTCTTCTAGTATGTTAATGAAGAACACAATATACATGGATGTTTTTATTGGCCTTTGATGTCCATGAGTTGAATTTGGAGGAAATATTGATATATTACATCACTGGGTTACCCAAGACTTGGGAGGATATGTAACCATTTGGGTGATTATAGACAGACTAATAAAGTTTTCCAATTTTAGTGTAGTTCAAGAATCGAGTGTCATAGTTTTTCTAGAGAGATGGTACATGGATGAGGTGATGAGGATCCATGGGCTACCAAGGACCATCATCTCTAGTCAGGTCCCTCAGTTCACCTTATGAGTCTATAAAGGATTGAAACATGATTTTGTCTTCTATTAGAGACTTAACACTACTTTCTATCCCCAGAAGGATGGAAAGTTATAATAGACCATCCAGATACTTAAGGATATGTTAGATGCATGAATCCTATATTTCAGTAGAGCATGGGTGAAAAAGATACCCTTGGTTAAAATTTCATACCAAAATAGCTATCAATCATCTATAATTATGGAAATATTCAAGGAATTGTACAGATATTTGCATTGATAATTTTTCTACTAAATTGAATTTGGGTACTCAACTATCCTTGGTCCTAATGTACTATAGAGTTGAAAAAAATGATGAAAATGATTTAGGAGTAGTTGAAGGAGGTGACAGACTTCCCAGAGGCCTATGTTGATTATAGGTGAATGCCTATAGACTTTTATATTAGAGACCATGTCACCTTTAGGGTTTCTCCTCCCTAGTGTAAACAAAGGTTTATTTAGGGTAAAAATATATATCTACTGTGTTTTTGGAATGTTGAGGTGTTGGAGTGAGTTAGTGAGGTGGTGTATTGGACTGAATTTCAACTACGACTATACAGGATCCACAACATCTCCCTTGTGCACATGATTCAATAGTATCTTCATGATGATTTTCATGTCATTGATTAGGGAGAGTTGGATATTGAGGATCACATGACACTTGTTGAGAAACCAGTTGAGATATAAGATCATCAGGAGAAAGTGTTGTGTGGGAATTTCATCCCCATGTTTTACGTGTTGTGAAGGTGTGGTGGATTATAGGGGAGTAAATGGGAGCATGAGAAACATATAATTTATTAGTACCCTATATTTATTTGAACCTTGTTTTTTCTTTCTTGTTTTGGTATTATTTTTCCTTGGTGATGTAATGAATCATTTACTAATGATTTATAAGATTTGTTTCCTCCTCTTATTATTTTTGTTTTTCTTGGGAGTCTTGTGTTGACTATTATGAGAATCCTGAGAGGTATCTCATTGGGATGTGGATTATATATTTCCTTTTTCTCCATCATTTCCATTTTAGGTTTTGAAACTCATGGAAAACTATCATTTTATAGGTATCCAATGTAATGGTCTAGGCCTTTTCGACCTGTTACATTGTGAGATTTTGGGGTTTTTAGTATTATAAGGAGGTCCAAGGAGGATCCTGCAATATGGAGTTATAAGTTATGATAAAATGGAGGATCGTGCAGTGTGGTTGAGATATTCCAGGGTAGGGGTGTCATGACTTGTCCTAGTGGGGATCGTGGCATGACTACCCCAAGCACGCCTCCAATAGGCCAGGGGTTGCTGACTAGCGCCGAGTGGGCATATCTCACAAATGGGAGGCCTTTGCCTAAGTACCTATACACACACACATGACTAGAAAAGGATCCCCCGAAATCCATTCATGCAAACACTAAAACCAACCACAAGGTACATCAGGAAGTAAAGTAAAAAAGTTATACCGAGCTAGTATTCAAGCCCATTAAAAAGGGAAACTGAACACAGAAAAGTACTCAAGTTGTAGGAAGCTCATCATTAGAACACCCTACCTGAAGGGTAGGTGCATGTAAATTTTCCAAAGCTGTAGGAGCACAGATCATCCACCTGATCACTCTATGAACCACCTGGTATTGACCCACCTAGGCCTCCTTAAAAACATTTGTTGTTCGTACCAGACATGACACGTGTGGGAAAGCCTGTGCATGGGTGAGTAAAACAGTACTTAGTAGGCCACCAAAAAACCATAAAGAAAAGACCACAAAATAAAGGTACACATGAATTATTTTTATCTTACATAGGTATAAGTCTATGACACTAAAATCAAGATAAAGTTACATAGTCTTCAAAACACCCAGTATCGATGAGACATGTAGTCCCTATGAGACACCTAGTATCGATGATACACATAGTCCTGAAGAGATACCTAGTCCTGATGATACACTTATTCTCAATGAGACACCCTATCATGGTAAGTCACATATACTCTAAGTCACAAAGCCACTAGGTCATATTGTCATCGAGTCTCTACCAGCAATACGATTTGTTCATAGCATGCTTGTTCTGGGAGAAACTACTCCTCAAGCCTGAGGTTGTAAGTAAAATTCCACAAAAACACACTTATAGTATCTCAAAAGGACCAACTCATTGCAAGGGTCCCAACACCACAAAAGACCCATAAAATGAACTTACAGTTTGAAAGTTATGACCATTTAAGTAAAAAGGGGCCAGTCGGGTCTGGGTCCAGTCCAACCCAGTTGTTTAACACACTGAGATTTTGAGAATTTTTTTTCTTCAAATTAATTTATCTTTTAAATATATTTATTTTATTTCTCATGACACTAGAAATAGTTCTTTATATATATACATATATTAAAACACTAAGTCAAACATTCCTTTCACATGGAACTGATTTGACATATGTTCCATACAACACCGATATGGCGTACGATGCACACTACACTAAGTTGGCGTATGATACATGCAACACTGAGTTTCTATGAAATATCTCTTTTTATTAGTTTAATTATTTAAATAATATAATTATAACCTAGTAGTAAAAATCAGCAATATTAATAGTAATAACTACATTTCAAATATTTTTTATAAATTTTTATATAAATAAATCATATTGATAATAAAAGATATGATTTTTGGTAAATCCGTTTGTGTTAAAAATAATATTTTCTTGAATAAACCAACATTAATAATAAAATTTATTTTAGAAAAATTTAGAAATTTAATTTTATAAAATAAAAAATAGTTTTTTACTTTAGAATGTTGAAATTTTCCTAGGGTGAATTTTTGGGATTTTTCTGAGAAACTTTATTTTTGGATGTATAGTGAAAATACTATTTTTTAGTTAAAAACTGACTCTTTTTTCTAATTATTTATTAATTATAAATGATGTTATAAATTTGTTTTAAGGTCACATTAGATGAATATTGCATATATTAAAATAATGTAATTCATTATAATTGATTTACTTTGAAACTAAATGTAAAATCTTAAAAAACTTTTGAACTTTACCCTACTTTAGAACCATATTATTTCATCCCATCTACGAGATTAGCACTAACCTCAATCTTGATGCTTCTATGATTATAATTAAAAAAATACAACATAAAACATTGTATTCAGTCCAATATTTTCAGTCTAATATGGCCATGTTAATTTTTGACCAAAATGATTTGTAAAAGTGATTAAAATTAATCACAACAATTAAGGCCAAATTAAGCTTAATTAGGGACTAAACCTTAAAATTAAGGGCCCAAATGACATATAAACTTATTCAAAACCCATATTATTTCCATATTTCTTCCATAAAACTTCCATTTTTGTGTTTGGTCGGTTTTATAATACTTGTTTTATGTAAGAACATGTGCACGCCTAATTTGTTTCTAAAAATTCCATGTGAGTCCTTTTCATTCCCTATAAAAGGCCACCACCTCTACCCATTCTTCACACCTCTAAAAAATTTTAAGATCAGCCAATATCTGACTATGTAGCCTCCCAAAAATCCTCCCTTTGAATTTGAATCCTCCCTTTGGGTAGAAGTCATCTTAAGGAAACCTTTTGGCACAAACCAAAGAAAGTTACCCGATTTAGAGGTAACGTCTTCTTTCAAGCTCCTTTCCTTTATTTTTTTTCTACACCCATACACTCTAATTATTCACTTATTATGTGAAAAAACCATTATCCTACATATACTAGGATTTTTTCATTCAAAGGGTCTGACCTACACTTACTCAAACCTCTATCTAATGGATGTTGAACATACTTTTTTTGTGTACGATGAACTACTGCCCAACGAAACGATGATTATTCATTTCTCTTTTACCTCCAATCATGGTGGAAATTATGATGGAAAATAAATTTATATATGTAACATATTATATTTATTATTTATTTAATCTATTGTATTCCTTTTACAACACACATCTTTTTACCATCCATTTGGTGTTAATACGATAATATTGTTTGAGAAAGTTTGGACTACCACCCCTCAAAGCAATTTGATTTGTTCATACACCACATATAATGTATTAAGGAAGGGTTTAATGGAATTATATCACATAGTAGTTCTATTGGAATAATGGTGTATATATATATACATATATACATACGTCATTTATATACTTTCTTTCAAAATGGTAATAAAAATGAAAAACATATTTCATGCGTATGTACGACTTACCGTCTCCATGTACGGTGTATTCCATTACGTACTTCATTATGATATAGATTATTATAATACAATTATACTGGATATACCTTATATTTATATCATCTTCTAAATTTTGGAATCATGATATAATTATAAGGATGAACGATATAACAAATTAAGACACATGTGAAGAAAGAAGCGAATATTACCCGAAGTGAAACTTTAATATACGATCGTTAAGAACCAGGTAATAGAAGGTCATAATCAAAGAATATATGGTAATAGATATAATAATATGATTATATAAAACATTTATAATAAACTTATATTTATTCTACAGGAATATTGTACGAGTATAGAGAGAGTCAAGACAAAAGGTAAGTAGATTTCATCTCACTTTTAATTTCTATGAGATACAAGCTACCATCACCACTCTTTCCTCTTGTGTGGTGTATATAATT
The DNA here is from genome assembly GCA_963277665.1 of Viscum album. Taxonomy (NCBI): domain Eukaryota; kingdom Viridiplantae; phylum Streptophyta; class Magnoliopsida; order Santalales; family Viscaceae; genus Viscum; species Viscum album. Next base: position 2,047,034,001 of record OY728119.1, read on the forward strand.
CCCTTGATTGTATTCTATGTATTATGTACTTAAATTTATGGGTATTAAAATTCTTATTTTATGATCCTTATTTCATGGGGTTTATGTTTCAAAATATACCAAATTGGTAAAAATGTTTTCTCTCAATTTTCCTTCTTTGAGACTCATGTTTGGTTATGAACCTAAAATCTCTTTTGGGGTGAATATACTACCATTTTACTTGAAATATAATTAATATAAATATATTTATGATATTATATGTTTCATTTAATTAACTTTATTTTCATTTAGATCATGATCCTAAGATGCCAAGTTATAAGAGTTTATTGAGGCAATCTCATTTCTTTTCAAGATTGTTTATGTTTATGATTCTTGATAAACTATAATGATATATATCTCAAGAATATTCACTAATGTCATTATCCTCTATTATTTCATGATATAATCATGTATTGGTACCATTTTCTACTCTTTGTTCCATAATTTAGTTAAGAAAGTTTTTTTTAAGGAAAACTAGGCTTTACCCTCTCTTCGGTCGAAAATCTATGTTTTATAAGAAGGGATTCCAAGAATATTATACAGTTACCCTATAATATAAAAAAAAAATTACCATTTTTTTATTTTACAAATCTCTTCAAATGAATATTCTTATCGATTTCTGAAGAAGGAATCTTTTTAAACTTTTTATCGTGAAAAAGGATAGTTCTTTTGACCTCGTACGTCATGTACGAATTTACCTGATGTCATTATTCAAAGACCCATTTTAATTTTTAATAGGTTAATCATTAGGAAAATGTTTTTTAAAAGTATTTTTCAGGAAAGAATATTTTAAAAAAAATTTCAAGATTCATTTATTAGTTTACAATTAAAATGGTTTTCAAAACGTTTTCAAACTTATTTTATAAGTTTTCAAATATGATAGTTTTCAAAATGTTTTCAAGCTCTATTTATAAGTTATCAAAGTATTTTCAAAGAAATTATTTTAAAAACTTTTTCAAGCTTTCTTGAAAGGTTTTCAAAATATTTTCAAAGAAATGATTTTCAAGGTGTTTTCAAGATTTCATTAAAGGTTTACAAATTATTTTCAAAGAAATTATTTTCAAAGCATTTTCAAGATTTATTTAAAGGTTTTAAAATTATTTTCAAAGAAATGATTGTTTCCGATGCTTTAACCGGGGAGCGCGCATCCGTATGTGGAGGACGCGCAGTTGTTACCCCACATTCCCGCTTTCCAAAGGAGGGTGGCATTCGTTCCTTATTCAGGGACGTCTTCTCCTTGATCGAAACTAGGATGATGGGATGTCAGTTCTTCCTTCTATGGATTCCTCCTCAGAACTCGTCACCTAGTCTGGGTCTCCCTCATAGATTTAATACATTGTTCATGAAACTCTTCCTGATGCCATGTATCCATGGACGCCGGTTAATTACAGCGCTTCTGTCAGGACATTCCAAAGGGTCCGGTCAGGGCAGAAACCTTCAGTCGGGGGAGTAGTCACGTCGAGGCATCAGTAGCGTGTCTGTATGCTGGGGAACTGACGTGTCTGTATTTTTTCCCTTGTCATGGGGCTTCTCGAGGGTGTGGAAGCCCGAGGCATCCCACATCGAGCGTGAGGAATCATACGCTCTAGGCATATATCTGAGGTTTTCCTCAGCTTCCTATGTTTGATAAAGGGTATGCCGCAGGTTTAATGTCCAGTGGAGATGGTTACACCAAGGGCATGCCATCCGAGTTTTTCCTCAGGCATCTCATGTTTATCACGAGGTAGGTCACATGTTTATCGTCCAGCGGAGACGGGTCGACCTGATCAAAACACTAGCTGGAGTGAATCAAATTGATGAATTTCCCATGAAGGGATGCCGATATCGGGGCCAACCCATGGGCAGCTTTCTGAATGTTGTGAAGAGGAGCAGAATGGTATGATATCACTGGGATATGACAGTCCGGGTGAGAATCAGGGTGGATGATGGATGGGTGCATGAAGCGAATGGGGACTGAGATGGGACTATCGCAAGGGCGACAGTGAGATTGGGCTTGAGCCTCGAAAAGACCTCCTACATATACCCGTTGCAGGGAATCAAAGTCCGCAGAGTTCGGGATGGTGCCGGCGAGCCGACGTGAAGGTGGACCTTGGCCCGATGGGCATCGTCAGCGAACCGCCGTGGAGATGAACCCGGGAGTCCACTGGTGGTGGGATTGAACCTCGTGGAGGCTTCCTACGTACCATGTCTTGAAATGGATCAAAGTCCTCGTAGTTCAGGATGGTGTGTCAGCGAACCGACGCGAATGAGGACCTTGGTCTGAATGGTGCATGGCTTACACACTAGGCCACCCAGGTGCTGGTGACCTGACGTGAAGAAGGTCGGAGTGACCAACAGGTGGTGGGCTTGAACCTCTGGGAGGCTTCCTACGTACCATGACTTGACATGGATCAAAGACCACGTAGTTCAGGTTGGATGCCGGAAGGCCGACGTGAATGAGGAGGACCATGGGGGTCCCAGTGGTGGTGGTCTTGGACCTCATGGAGGCTTCCTACGTACCATGCCTTAGCACGGATCAAAGATTATGTAGTTCAGGTTGGTCACAACGACTTTCTACTGGACCGGAATGCAGTTTAACGTCGTGCGGGACGAAGATGAACCCTGACGTGAATAAACGATGAGAGGTGGGCTTGAACCTCGTGGAGGCTTCCTACGTACCATGCCTTGACATGGATCAAAGACCCCCACTACTACAAACACGGCCTTTATCAGCGCTAAAAATGGCCTTTATCAGCGCTAGAAAAGCGCTGATAAAGCCAGCGTAGATAAAGGGGGGGTCCCCTTTATCAGCGCTCCGAAAAGCGCTGATATAGGACCCCTTTATCAGGGCTAAAAAAAAAGCGCTGATAAAAGGGGTCCTATATCAGCGCTTCCTTTATCAGCGCTTTCGTTTTAGCGCTGATAAAGGACCCTTTTATCAGCGCTTTTAAAAAAGTGCTGATAAAAGTTAAAAAAATTTAAAAAAACTTAAAAAAATTTAAAAAATACTACCAATCTGGGGGGCTTTTATAGCGCTTGAACCCCCCCCCTTTGACAGCGCTTTTCAGCCCCTATACAACACCCCACACACCCCACGCACCCCGTCCACCCTTTAACAGCGCTTGCTCCAATATTCCCCATGCGCGCGCACCCCTGCCTCCACCATGATTTGAACTCGAGACCTCCCCCTGCGCGCCTAAGCCCTTACCACTACTCTATTTTGATTTGCTTTCCAATTCATGATATCTATATATATTTATATTTATATATTTAGTTATATTTATTCGTATAGTAATATATATTTACATTAATATATATATATAGTTATATTATAATATATATATATAGTTATATTATAATATATATAGTAATATTAATATATATATATAATGGTATTAATATATATCTATATCTATATATATATATATTTAGTTATATTTATTCGTATAGTAATATATATTTATATTAATATATATATATAGTTATATTAACATATATATAGTTATATTAACATATATATAGTTATATTAACATATATATAGTTATATGAATATATATTTATATAGTTATATTAATATATATATATAGTGATATTAATATATATATTTATGGTGATATTAATATATATATATAGTAATACTAATATATATATATGTAGTTATATTAATATATATATAGTTATTAGATTAATATATATATAGTTATATTAATATATATATATAGTTTGATTAATATATATATATAGTTAGATTAATATATAGGTATATAAATACTCATATATTAGTATTTTAAATAAAATGGATATTAGTTATTATTTAGATAAAGCTAATATATTTTATATGTAAATATGTTTAATTATTTATTTAAAAAATTTAATTTTTAGGTGCGAATATATAAAAAATATGTACATATAGTTATATATTTGATTATAAATAGCAGTTCATTATAAAAAAGGATGCAATTTCGAAGAAATAATATCAATATGAATGTAATACCTTGGAATAAATTCAGTCCCCGCCAATAAAAGCCAATAATACCCCCTTAAACGAGTTTGAAAATCCACAAAATGTTAAAAAAGCTGGGTACCCCGACAAAAAACTCAGTTTTGGAGGCCTTCTGGGCCTCTTTTGGCCTCGCAAAACGCTTGACCGGCCCCCCCCCTGTCACAGCGACGTAGAGCTCGTCGCAGGCTTCGATTTGATATGTGGTAGAGCTCAAACGGACACCCGAATCAAAAGTTATGGCCGTTTGAAGTTTGAGTTGCGTTTTAAACATATTTTGGATCTTTTTTTAATTTTTTTTTAATTTTTTTAGTCCTCAAATTGTTATTAAATGACTATTACTCCATAATGATTATCAAATTATTAATTAAAAATATTTTTTAATTTTATAAGAAGTCATTTTCACTAAATATATTATATATTAAGTATAATAAGTGTAAATGTACATTTATACTTATCTAAAATATATTTAAAAATTATATATTATATTTATATAACAATATAACTATATTTATATATTAATATATTAATATATTTTTAATTTTTTTTGAAGCCGACCCTTTATCAGCGCTAAAAAAAGCGCTGATAAAGGGGGGCGCTGCGAAAAACTGTTTTTGTGGTAGTGCCCGTAGTTCAAATGGGCTTCGTCAGCGAACCGACGTGAAGATGAACCCGGGGGTCCACTTATTGTGGGATTGAACCTTGTGAGGCTTCCTACGTACCATGCCTTGACATGGATCAAAGACCTCGTAGTTCAGGAATGGCGGTGGGTGTCGGAGAACCGACGTAAATGAGGGACCTTGGTCTGATGGGAGATGGGCTTGAACCTCGTGAGGATTCCTACGTACCATGCCTTGACATGGATCAAAGTCCTCGTAGTTCGGGTTGGTCACAACGGCTTGCCGTCGGACTGGAATGCAGTTTAACGTCATGCTGGACGTGGGTGGAACCTGACATGAAGAAATGACGGATGGACTTGAACCTCGTGGAGGCTTCCTACATACCATACCGTGACATGGATCAAAGACCTCGTAGTTCAGAATGGGTGTACAGTTTAATGTCATTGCGGGACAAGGGCATACAGTTTAACGTCATGCTGGATGAGGGCATTTCCATGGCCGAAGCTTACTCTAAGCCCACGTGAGTCATGCTCGGTGTGAGAAACAAGAGGCAGCAAGGACCTGACAATCACGTCACGAAGGGTGCGTCTGTGAGAAGAGAAGAGGGGATTACGTGTTAGGCGGACCATGGTGCTGGGACTTACTCTAGGATGGAGGCCCGGAGTGCGACAAAGCGCGGCGGGAGAGGGATTTGGGACCAACGTTGGAAGGTGCCTCATTCCCTATCGCGCCCTCCACTGGCCTTGGAAGTGGAGAAGTACGGAGGTGCATGGGTGCTACCTTCCGCAATAGAGGCTTGGGGCTTATATCAGGGTGGTTTCCCTTCTCCCATGGACATACGCTACTCTGATAAGGAGGATATCATCCCTTGTGGAGGGGGTGACCCCGTCTCTGTGGAGACGAGTGGCGTAAAAAATGTCCGAGCTGGGGGGATCCTGCGTGTGAGGCACGAGGCCAGATCACAGTTTAACATCATGTGTTGAGGACGAGGTGCTTGGAAGTTTAACGTCCCGTAGCTCGGACGAGGTGGGTTTACTCCACACCCCTAGGACTTACATAACTGGTACCCTCTGTTCCTTGGGGGAGGGAAGGTACTGGCAAGGCCATGGAAAAAGGGGGTCGCGGAGCGAACCATTGAGGGGTCCACATTAGTGTGGTAATGCGAAGAAGCAATAGCCGTTAGCGTGCCTATGCGAAGAAGCATTAGGCGAAGCAACTCTACGGGTGGTGTTGTCCATGGGATTTTGAAATCACATCATGCAAACCTAGAGGGTCACACGAGAAGAGAAATTTACAAGAAAAGGAGTATGCTTCGCGAAGTGGAGTGCCTCGGCCTTAGCATAGGGAAGGGGTGTGAATGGGAGGTGCTTCGCGAAGTGGAATCGTATTTGTGGAGCACTGCCTCGCGAAGCAGAGGGGCCTCGCGGAGCAAGGTGCTGAGAAGCAGTGTGATTCACGATGTACAACGACCCTACCTTGGCATGTGGATCACTAGTACCGGATGGGTGTTTCGTGAAGCATAAATGCTCCGCGGCTGCCCGGGTTCCCTTGGGAATCCCCTTCCTTCGCGAATTCCCTTAGGCTTCATGAAGGGCATACCTATCGGAAGAGGGGCTCAAGACGAGACAGGGCGAAGACATCTTGTGAAGTAGCAGTAGCTCGCAGAGCTCATAATTCCCGGGGGGGGGGGGGGGGGGGGCGAAGGGTGCTTTCCAATTCGGGAGCTGAGAAGCCGAAAGGTCGGATCGTCCGTCCTCTGGGCTCAGGGGGAACCCAGTATTTATAGGCAAGGGGCGCCGTGAAGTAGAGCTCACGCGGTGTGAAGGGGCGGTGGGTGCTTCGTGGTGGGCTCACAAACGTCAGGGCGTTCGCGGAGCGTTACCGCCTCACGGTCTTCGGGGCGGGTTTGCGAACGTCAGGGCGTTCGCGGAGCATTACCGCCTCCTGTGCTTCGCGGCGGGATCACGAACGTCAGGGCGTTCACGGAGCGTTACCACCTCCCGTGCTTCGCGGTGGGCTCGCGAACTTCAGGTCGTTCGCGGGGCGTTACCGCCTCCTGTTCTTCGCGGCGGCCGCGATGCTCAGGGGGTGCTTCGCGCCATCGCTTCGCGAGGCAGTGCGCGGGGCTTCTTTTCCATCCCTTCTTTGCGCGCACGATTTTGGCGCCAAAAAATTCCCCCCCTCAGACTTGGAGCCGCGGAGGGACGAAGGGTCAAAGTCTGAGGGAAAATCTCCAAAATTATCAGCGGTTCACGATGCGGCCTCGCGACGGGGCCCGCCGAGCTGCCGGCGGCCACACGGTCCGGACGCGCTGCGATGCTCCGCGCGGGCGGGATGCGCCGTGAAGCTCCGGGGTCACCGCCTATAAATAGGGGGGCTGACCTCTTTTTTGTACTCTCGCGACTCTTGTCCTCTTGCGCTCTCGACTTCACAAAGCTCCACGTACTCCGTGTCTGCTCTTCGCGAATCGAGCTTCGCGGCGAACCGCGGGTCTCCGACTCCGCAACCGCGCCAAGCGAACTTCTGTTTTCCAGCCTACGCCAGACTCTGCGGCTTGTTTTTGCACCCGAACTTCATGAGGCATCTTCGCGAGAAAGATTCGTGATCCAGTTCGAACAAAAATCCTTTTCCAAGTGCCGAAACCGAAATGGCCCATCGAGAGGCTGTATTGGGGGTCCTTGCAGACGCCGCCCGGAGAGACGAGATGGCTAACTGTCTGGGTCTAGGGGAGATGGTCCGAATCCACTCGGACCATACTTATTTGATAGAACTGCTATCATAGGGTCAGAAGAACTATCCACAGTGCAAGAAATTGCCCTTGTATGGCTTCGGGCTGAGGGATGACATCTTTATCCATGAGGTTGGTAGGGACGAACCAACTTGCTGGTTCAGGAGCACGCCATGCCAACACCAGTGGTTCAGGGAAGCCGATGGTCATGCACGAGAGGATTTCACACCCATCACCATCAGCTGTCTCTACAACCATGTGAACAATATTGATGGGAATCCACTGCAACCGAAGACGTCCCCTCCATTGTACCGTACCATGCTGAAGGCAGCATTGCAGGATCCGAAGAAGGGGTGGTCCGATGAGTGGACCTGCGCTAGGGCGACAACTTCACCAACGACTGGGCATGGGCCTACTGGGTAGGCGCCTCATGTGAGGAGTTTGGGGCTGATCTGAGGAGAGTGGGTTTGTATGAGGCGTCATGGGCCTCCCAATTCCACATTTACCAACCCAAATAGCTGATTCCAGAGCTGCTGAGCAGATGGTCATCTAGAACCAATACTTTTCACCTACACCATGGGGAGGTGGGCATCAGCTTGTGGGATATCCACCAGATTTTGGAGGTTCTGATCTTTGGGGTCATGTATGACGATGAGTTCCTCCCCGTCATGATCGCATGGGAGGATACGGAGTAGATGCCACGAATGGAGTCGGTGCTGATGGCACTGGTCCCTGGAGAGGACAAGGAAGCAGTGAGGGATGTCCACTTTAACAAGTGGTTCGAGCGGTTCCTGAACTTCCTGGAGAATCGAGAGTTTCCTCCGAGGCCTCAAACTTTTCCGAAGGCAGCTCAAAGGGGAATAGAGAACTTGTATTGGAGGGTCTTGGAGGACAACCAATGGAAGACTTGGGGTTTCAGTATCGGCACTGAACAACAGCCAATAGTCAAGCTGGCGGTGTTCATCATGGCCCTTATCTATGGTTGGATTCTACCGGTGAGGGATACCAGCATGGGGGTGCGACCCAGCTCGTTTATCATGGCGTCGGTGCTGGCCATGGGGCAATGGGTCAATCTGAGGATTCCAATGCTCGCCAAGCTATACAGGATGCTGCGGAACGTTAGCAAGGGAAAGAAGCCACCAAGGATTTGCGGGCCCTTCCACCTTCTGTATGGGTGGATTTCGACACACATCAGGGGGATTTATGAGTATCCAAACCCTATCTCGCCACCGGGATCGAACTTCCGTCCCTCCATTCTGAATGCGACCGGGAGCTTCCCATTCAAACTAACCATGCCGATGGTGCTGAACCGGGTGTGGAGGACGGATGAGTTTAACTTCCACCCATTTCCATTTCTGACGGGGATACTCATTGACGATGGGCGGGGAACGGAAGAGCACTAAGCTTATCTCCTGGCCTTTCGAGGCGGAGTTTTTGTGGCACGAGTGGATCGTGAGCCACTCTGTGAACTGTACACCCCGCATCGCTTTGTGAGGCAGTTCCGGTGCTTCCAGCGGCTGACCCCGCAGATCTACTGGGAGGTGCATCACGAGGATTACTCATGTGTGATGAGACAGCTGTGGATCATGTTCACATGGGAAGATGGTAAGATGCGAATTACATTGCCTCCATCCACCGCCGCTTTCGGATTGGTGAGGGAGTATGCCATTAGCTGGGAGGCTGCTTATCTGGGGGAGATGCTGAGGCAGCCAACTATTCAGGTTGGTGATGGCGGGCCTCCTCTATCCTGAGGTCGGGGTCGGAGGGAAGCAAGGACCTCTCGTGGTGGCGGGGCCGCCATGGCGGCGAGACCCACGCCGGCTGAGGGTGTGGCAGCAGCAGCATATCCGGTGATTCCATAAGAGCAGGGCCATCCGGAGGGGTGTCCACCGAGGGGATTTTGTAGGATATCCACCCAGGCTCTGGGGAAGCGACTGCGTCATATCGATGTGGTAGAGGATGCGGTCTTCTCGGAGGCCTGGGACATTTGGGATGTCAACCGGAAATTCCTCAGCCCACCCGAGATATGGGTGCACTTGAATCACCTTGGGATGGAGTTACCGGGTATAGGCCTAGTCCGGTCTGGTTTCACAGTGTCTCCGGCGGAGGCAGATTGATACCTGGACAAGCTGGAGGACTACGTCCACTCCAGTGGTGTCCCACGCCCAATGACAGACCGGGTGAGGGTACTGCTGGATCGGATGGTCCCCCCACAGCTATCAGCCGCTGATCTAAGGGAGCACTTCCCCCTGCCGGAAGAATCAGAGGACTCCTCTCGAGGGGATGAGGCTGGTGGAGGGAGCCCGTTGGAGGAGGGAAAAGTCGGAGACCAAGACTCAGATTATGATGATTTTGCAGATGCTCTCGAGGTAGCATTCTAAACTTCTTTCCTTACGGTCCGTTCTCGGCCCATCACAGATTTCTCACCAATGTTTGAACCATGCAGGAGGAACTTGTACATAGGCCACGCTCTCGCCCCTTGGCGGGTGACGATGCAGGACCTTCAGAACCCGCGCCTACGGCTGTGTCCAGTTCTGCATCTGATGGGGCCAAAGCACCCGAGGTGGCTCCTCAGGAATCTCTAGACCTTCCAACAGTATACGGAGGGCCACACCTCGAGGTCCCGTTAGCATCGACTCAAGAGCAGCACCAGGAGATCGATCTCTGTAAGTTTCCTCTACTGGATTCATTGTTGTCACATGTAGATTGTGCCAACTAATGTCTGTGTCTCTCTCTGTCGTACAGTTCTTCGACTGGCATGGGCTGCTATAAAATGGCTAGTTGGGATGTCTGGCGGCATCCCTCCTAGGGGCATGCTGGTGACGGTGGAGATAGTCCCCCATCTCCCCGAGCTGCTACACACACTATCACTGACGGGGCCACCAGCAGGGTCGTTCCTGAGGTTATTTAAGTGTAGTCTGATGATGAGGATCAATTGGCCGACCCAAGTCCCGTTACGCCTGCTCCGACGCCAGATGTCGTGTCAGATTCAACACTATATGTAGATCCTGCTGAGGATTTCCTGCGGGCGTATCCTGCGTATGAGCCTGCCAATCGCGCAGACTGGGAAGAAACGGCCTCCGACGAGGAGGATAGCAGCATAGTCTTCCGCCGATCGTGGAAGCTGATCACACGATTCATCAAGGAAACCCCCAAAAACTATGGCTGAAAAAAATGGACAGACTCCGCTCACGGCTGCGTGAACTATGTGCTGGGGGAGTGGATTCCCAACGTCCTCATGGGATCATCCGAGATCTCATGGCCAAGCAGATCCGGGAGTATGATCGCGGGCTCAGCGTGGGATGGCAGTGGAGGAAGTCAACCAACATCAAGAAGCTCCAGGAGGCTTAAAGTGAGGTCCAACATATGCAGACCCAGGCAGATGAGCACTCAGCCTCTCTTAATGCACAATCTGAGCTGATCTCACAGTTGAAGGCCCAGCTGGCAGAGGCAGAAGAGCATATGAGGCAGGCCTCTGGAAAGATGGCTGCCATTCAGGCTGGCGTAGAAAGGGACAGGGCCAAGGCTGACGAACTGTGCCCCACCGCTGTTGAGGAGGAGCGGGAGTTGAGTCGGCGACAGCAATTCTTGGACGCCACAAGCCGAAGGGTGGTGGAGCTGCAATTTTCTTTTGACGGGGTCAACCCGTCCATGGGGGGAGTCGACCCCCGGGTATTGTAACAAATTACAAACCTTTTAATGGTACTTTCATGATTCAATTTTTTTCTTGAATACCGTAGCATGCACGGTTTCCACCGTTTTCATCGGTTCATTACATCCCTATAATGTTGGCGGGACGTCCGGAGAAAATTCCCCAAGCTCACGTGGGTCAAGCCCGATGTGAGAAATAGGAGATAGTTGCCTCATCGTCCCTCCCAACATGGGTGTGGAAAACAAGCTTCGGGCATCCGGGGTTTGGATAACCAGTCCGGATTTCTGGAAGGTGGGAGAGGCCTGGCCGGAGAAGGAGGTCCTTAGAACAGCCGAATTACCATTTCTTTAGCGTGCTCTTATGCACGAATGGTGCAATGCCAGGGGCGCTGAAATCAGTCCGAATAGATGGAAATGGGAAGTGTGGATCATGATACCCAAGATTCGGAACACTGTGGGGATGGCGTGACAATAAAGGACAATAGTTAACCATGGAGGAGAAACGATATCCTTACTGCGTTAGCCTGAAATGGGGACAAAAAATGAGGGTCGACCGTTGACCATGTTCAAAACACGGGACCAGGTCACAAATGTTGTCGGTCAATCCTTCGGGATGTTGGCCCAGGACAGTAGGCGGACCCTAGGTCGAGCATCCATACTATCAGGGGGTCCTTCCAAACATGACCAGTCTTCTGGGACGTTGGCCCAGGATGGTAGGTGAGCCGATACGGCATGAGACCAGGCCGTTATGGTGTCCCTTCATACATGAAAGGGGACAAGGTTCCGAAAAAGGGGTACGCAAAGTGTGGAATATGGAGCGATGGTTTGTCCGAACAGAATCCACCACTTAGGTAGTTACACCACCATGGTGGGAGTACGCCAAATGGGCGCATTGGTTTGGTCATGGATCCTTCCTTCTTTGGGATAGGGCCTCTCTAGCGAGGGGTCCGGCCAGGGGGCCGGAAAGGGGAAGGATGGGATTAATGATTTCTATGGGCTGGACCCTAGGCAAAATACCAGGGTGTCTCTACGTATCTCATGAGGATGGAAATCAAGCCATACGTAATTCTAGAGGAGAACGAATAGGAAAATTCCTATGGGCTAGACCCTAGGAAAAATACCAGGGTGTCTCTACGTATCCCATGAGGATGGGAATCAATCCATACACAGTTCTGGAAGCATAGTTTAACATCATGCAGGATGATGAGAAGCCTGGCCGTGTTGGTACACATCCTGCCAAAAATACTAAGCCCACGTGAGTCACGCTCGGTGTGGGAAACAAGAAGTAGTGGTGGGAATTTACCGACACAGAAAAGGGCAGGTTAGGGTGAAGGAATGATTGGTGAATACCATCCCCATGATACTAACATGCCCATGTGGCGCACTTAGATGCGCGAAGAGATAGAGCCGAATATGTTGGAATTCCACTTGAACATGAGGAAGTGGAAATGTGTGAATCGTGACGCTCAAGAGTTGGATCATAATGACGGCGACATGACGATAGAGGATAATTGTTAACTATGGAGGAAACTCAGCGTCCATATAGTGCTATCCTAGAATGGGGACAGATAAATGAGGGTTGACCGTTGACCATGTTCGAAACATGGGACCATGTCGCAAATGTTGTCACAGATCCTTAGGGACGTTGGTCCGAAATGATTGGAGGGCCCTTAGGTCCAGCATCCATGGAGAGCCCTTAAGCCTAGTATCCATGTCTTCCGAGGGTCCTTTTGGATGTGGAAGGGGATGAGGATCCAAATAGCGAGCTCACGAAGCTTGGTCATGGGACGAGGGGAATGTCCCCATGAAAATCCCGCACTTCGGGCTCTTTGTCAAAACACATCTGAATATGACAACGAGACGTATTAGATAGAGGGGGCAAAGTCCTTTCCAACAGGGAGATCTTAGTTTAGGGTCATAGAATTCGGACCATGAATGGGTAAGGGGGGAAGGGGACACATGGCGAGGCGGTTACAAAACCCGACGCGAATGAGGACCTAAGACATACTTACCATGTGTTCTCTGTGGAAATGCTCGAGTCGAGGGACCGAACATGAAGGTTAGGCTGGGCTTGTGGGGAAGTGCCCAGACGCTTCTACGTATCTCATGAGGATGAGAATCAAGCCATACGTAGTTCTAAAGGGTTTCATGGTAAGATACCAGTGCCAGGGGAAAAAGGGAAGTGAGGGAGTGGCCCTTGCATTGAAAGAAGCGGAATTTGATAAATCTTGTTTGTCCTTTAAGGTGAGTGGTTTTTTTGTGAAGTGACAGGCCTAGGGTATCGGGACCTGGTGTCGCCACTAGAATCAAGCCGTGATAGGCATTCATAAATGGCATGGCACATGACCAATACCCAACATGATGTCCTCTACAATGAGGTCATCACAATGCAGTTCCGTTTTTGGTCGTGCGGCCAGGACGATAATGTCACAGTTTATGGTCGTGTGACAGGACCAAGCATGCATTTTAACGTCATACAGCGTAGACGTAGAAGAGGCGATGCTAGGCGGGGAATGTGTGTAGTGTCATGAAACACAATTGATGGAGACATGATCCCACATCACACTGTATGCCACTCCGAGAGGGAGACCTTAGGCCGAGGGGCCTATATAGAGGTAAAAGGTGAAAAGAGGGGGGGATATACTAGCTCCCCAAATGGGCTGGACCCGGAGACAAGGCGTCTGGGAGGTCCTACGTATCCCATGAGGATGGGAATCAAGATGAACGTAGTTCTATATGGATCTTAGTTTATGGTCTTAGAGCTCGGACCATGGATGGTGAAAACTTCCCGAGTAAGCGTAGACGTCAACCCAATCCCTAAGCCCACGTGAGTAAAACTCGGTGTGGGAAACAAGGGGGGGAATCCTTATCGCAATAATTGGGGCATCCATAAAAGGGGAGTCGGCAGAGATCCCCGAATGACACCTTTAACATGGATTTATCCCTGTAACATGCAGATGCGCACTGAGGAGTAGTACCAAGAGCTTCGAAACTCTACTTGGACAAGATGAAGTGAAGAAGGATGTGAATCATGTACCCGACACTTTGGGCTTAATGGGGATTTGGCATGGATATGGAGGATAACTGTTGACCGTGGTGGGAAGCAGTATCTATATCGCGTTAGCTTGAAGTGGGAACAACAAACGAGCATCGACCACTGACTGTATTCGGAATGCGAGATTTTATCGATTTGTTGTCCAAAACCCTCGGGGGAGTTGGCCCGTAACGGTAGGAGAGCCCTTGGGCATGGTATCCAGGACGTTCTTGGGGGTCCCTCCAGGTGTGAAAGATGATGGAAGCCCTGATGAAGGGATACACAAAGCATGGAAGATGGGTGCAGATGTGTCCAAGTAAAGTCTGGCATTCCAGGTAATAAAACGGAGTACCCTTAGGCACATTGGTGAACCGTCGGAAAGGGTCGACGAAACAGCTCGAGAATGAGAGGCGCATGGCATGGTTATTACAAGACCAACATGAATGAGGTCATAATCTCGTACCACGCCATATAATCCCCTCGTGGAGGAAGGGTAAACAAAGGGGCCAAGGTGGGATGAAGATTCCCGAGAGATGGGGATGGACCAGCAGCCTAGACATTCAGGTGATCCTACGTATCCCATGAGGATGGGAATCAAGCCACACGTAGTTCTCTAGATGCAGTTTAACGTCATGCGGGACGAGGAGGGGAGTAATATACCCCCAAACAGGGGAGGTGTATGGTATAGCGAATAAACCGACGTGAATGAGGACGTAATGCCACACCACACCATACACTCTCATAAGAGAGGACCTGGGCCGGGGGCCCGGAAAGGCCAAGGGGCCTGATTGTTATGCATTGGTCAGGAAGGCCTGACCTGATTGCAGTTTAACGTCTTGCGGTAAGGACAAGGGAAAGAGATAACTATATCTCATCCGGGGTGGTGTACGACGCGTTGAGTAAACCGACGCGAAAGAGGACGTAATCCTACACCACGCCGTATGTCTTGACCAAAGGGGAAGATTTTGGCTTTTGGGATGGGCCAACAGACGAAATGTTCGGGCGTTCCTCCGTATCCCATTAGGATGGGAATCAAGCCATACGTAGTTCTTTACGGACATGCAGTTTAACATCATGCTGGACAAAGGATGCATCTCATTTGGGGATATGTACGGTATGACAAGTAATCTAATGTGAATGAGGATGTAGTCCCTCACCACACCGTACAATCCCGCAAGAGGGTGAGTCGGGGAAAACCAAGGGGCCTGAGGCCGGGCCACGGGCAGGGAGACCTGAACAGCTTGAGGTTTAATGTCTTGAAATGAGGACAGGGAGAGATCTTAGTTTGAGGTCATAGATCTTGGACCATTATGCAGTTTATCGTCTTGCAGGACGAGGATACAGTTTAAGGTCGTGCAGGACCATAAAAAAAATATGGGCTGGACCCTAGGCAAAATACCAGGGTGTCTCTATGTATCCCATGAGGATGGGAATCAAGCCATACGTAGTTCTGGAAGCGTCATGTAGTTTAATGTCGTGCTGGACAAGGGATGCATCTCATTTGGGGATATGTACGGTACGACAAGTAATCTGATGTGAATGAGGATGTAGTCCCACACCACACCATACAATCCCATAAGAGAACCTGAGTTGACGAAATCCATGGGGCCTGAGGTCGAGCCGCGGTCAGGAAGGCCTGACTGGCTTGCAGTTTAACTTCTTACAGTAAGGATGGGGCCAAGGGGCCTAAGGCTGAGCCTTGGTCAGGAAGGCCTGAATGGCTTGCAGTTTAACATCTTGCAGTAAGGACGGGGTCGTGGTCCCGAAGAGGCCAAGGGTCCTGAGGCTAAGCCTCGGTCCGGAAGGCCTGAATGGCTTGTAGTTTAACGTCTTACAGTAAGGACGGGGGGAGATCTTAGTTTAAGGTCATAGAGATCGGACCATTTTGCAGTTTATCGTCTTGCAGTATGAAGATGCAGTTTAAGGTCGTGCAGGACCCTAAAAAAATATGGGCTGGACCCTAGGAAAAATACCAGGGTGTCTCTATGTATCCCATGAGGATGGGAATCAATCCATATGTAGTTATGGAAGTGTCATGCAGTTTAATGTCGTGCTGGACAAGGGATGCGTCTCATTTGGGGATATGTACGGTACGAAAAGTAATCCGACGTGAATGAGGATGTAGTCCCACAACACACCGTACAATCCCATAAGAGAACCTGAGTCGACGAAAGCCATGGGGCCTGAGGTCGAGCCGCGGTCAGGAAGGCATAACTGGCTTGCAGTTTAACGTCTTGCAGTGAGGATGGGGGCCATGGGCCCGAGGAGGCCAAGGGGCCTGAGGCTGAGCCTCGGTCAGGAAGGCATGACTGGCTTGAATTTTAACGTCTTACAGTAAGGACGGGGCCAAGGGGCCTGAGGCTGAGCCTCGGTCAGGAAGGCCTGACTGGCTTACAGTTTAACGTCTTGTAGTAAGGACGGAGCCGTGGGCCCGAAGAGGCCAAGGGGCCTGAGGCTAAGCCTCGGTCAGGAAGGCCTGACTGGCTTGCAGTTTAACATCTTGCAGTAAGGATGGGGGGAGATCTTAGTTTAAGGTTATAGAGCTCGGACCATTTTTCAGTTTATCGTCTTGCAGGACGAAGATGCAGTTTAAGGTCATGCAGGACCCTTTTTCCCTAGGCAAAGTATCGCTTGAGGAACTTGGCGTTGGTGGGAGGAGTTATGCGCTCACCATTTGTGGTTTCCAAGGAGTATGCTCCGTTGGGGTAAACCTTGTGGATGATGTAGGGTCCTTCCCATTTGGACTCTAGCTTGGGTGGTTTCCTACCGGGGATCATTGGCGCTCGAAGGTCCAGAACCAGACCGCCTTGCAGAAAAGATCAAAGGTGAACCTTCTTGTTGAAGGCCCTTGCTATCTTATTCTGATGTCTTTCGAGATTGTTCAGGGCACACAACCTGTTCTTTTCCAGTTCTTCCAATTCAGCTAGACGGATTTCGGCCACCTCATCTAGCACTTGCTGGTCATAGACTGCAGTGCATAACGATGGTAGCTGGATCTCAATGGGTAGGACAACCTCAGCCCCATACACCAGGGAATATGGGGTGACCTGGGTGGAATTGTGAGTCGTCGTCCGATAAGCCCAGAGGGCGTTGGGGAGCTTGTCTGGCCAACTTTTCTTGTTCTCACAAACCATTTTATGCTGAATGTTAGATAGGGTTTTGTTGAACGCTTCGATCTGCCCATTTTCCTGTGCATGATAGCGGGAGGTATGGTTCAAACGAATATTGTACTTGGAGTACAATTTTTTTAGCTCAGCCGCTCGGAAGTTGGTGCCATTATCGGTGAGGATAGCGTGAGGGACCCCAAACCGGTGAATGATATTGGAGCTCACAAAGTCGACGATGGAACGGGCCTTGACCTCTTTGAGTTGAACTGCCTCTTCCCACTTGGAGAAGAAATCTATAGCAGTTAGGATGAACCTACACTGGTGAGCTGCCGCTGGTGGATATGGTCCCACTACATCAAGTCCCCACACTGCAAATGGCCAAGAGTACCTGGTGGAGTGGAGGGGTTCCGGTGACTGATGCAGGAAGTTGGAATGAACTTGGCACGCGTGGAATATCTTGGAAAACTCGATAAAATCATGGATCATAGAGGGACATAAGTATCCCAACCTCCGAATTTGATGGGACAGCTTTGGCCCAGCTTGATGGGCACCACAGGAACCGGCGTGGACCTCTTGCATAACCTGAGAAATCTCGACTCCTTGAACGCAACGGAGGAGAACGCCATCGAAGCTCCACTTATAGAGGATCTGCTCAATACTGGGACCACTCTGGAGGGTAAATTGTAGCGCGTGGCATCAAATTCGCTCGTGCTCGGCCTGGTCGTCTGGGAGGCAACCATTTTGGAGATACTCGACAAAAGGTGCCCTCTAGTCGGGAGTGGCTTCAACCACTGTGTCTGACGAACCCGAGACCCCTGACGTAGATGTACTGGTGGTGAGATGACTTACCCGCAGGCCGTCATTGTCCTCTTGGGTGACGGGGGAAATGAATCTCCGGTGTGCCAGATGTATGATCAAATCATCTTGCTCGGGTTCCGCGAGCAACGCAGCTAAGCTGGCCAAAGCGTCAGCTCGACCATTCTATGATTGAGGGACATGGGTGACCTCTGGCCAAGAGGAGAACTGGGCCATTAGGCCAAGGTTTCACTCCAGCAATGGCACAAGCTCCGGATTCCTAACGACATAATCGCCATTGACCTTCTTAATTACCACCTTGGAATCTTCTTTCACATGTAGATGGGGCACGTCGATCTCAAGGGCCAACTCGAGGCCGGTGATGAGAGCCTGGTACTCTGCCTCGTTGTTGGTACAACCTTCTGACAACATGAACGAGTATGGTAGGACAGTTTGCGCCGGGGTAATGAAGACGATACCCAGGCCCACTCTGTTGAGCTTAGGATCATTGAGCCTCCTACCGGTGGGGCTCCGGGAGGCACCGTCGAAGTGCATTTTCCAACATGGGATGACACGATCGACTGAGAGGATCATCTCATCAGGAAAATCCAGGTCCAGGGATTGATCCGCGGAGGTTGGATGGGTAGCTAAAAAGTTTGCCAACTCCTGTCCCTTAATGGTCTTTTGAGGTACGGACCTGATATCAAAATGCTTGAGAATCACCGCCCACCGTGCTAGTCGGCCAGTCAACATGGGGCGGTTCAGGATGTACTTCAGTGGGTCTACCCGAGAGACCAATTGCACCTCATGGTGCTGCAGGTAATGCCGAAACTTCTGTACGGCAAAAACGAGCGCAAGGAATCCCTTTTCGATAGGGGAGTATCTGATCTCCGTATCGAGAAGCATGCGGTTAAGATAGTAGAGACTGTTCTCCGTACCCTCGTTATTCTTCTGGGCGAGCAGTGCACCGAGGAATCGTTCCAGGGCGGTCACGTAAAGGACCAGAGGCTTTCCGGAGATGGGTGGCATCAAAACCAGAGGTTGGAGAAGGTACTTCTTGATTTCCTCGAAGGTGGTCCGAGACTCTTCATCCCATTCGTAGGCGGCGCCCTTCTTCATGAGACGGGAAAAGGGCTTACACTTGCCGGCCAGATTCATGATGAATCAACGTATATAGGCTAAGTGGCCTTGTAGACCTCGAAGTTCCCGAATATTGCTCGGGGGAGGCATTTGGCAGACGGCCTTGATATTCTATGTGTCGATCTCAATGCCCCGATATCTAACAACAAAGCCAAGAAACTTCGTAGAGGTGACCCCGAAGGCACAATTTAACGGGTTCATCTTCAGGTGGCGAGAACGGAGGATACCTAACACTTTCTCAAGGTCTTTGATATGGTCCTGGCGCTGGCGCGATTTGACCACTAGGTCATCCACGTAGCATTCCACCAGCGTCCCGAGAATCGGACTGAATATGCGATGCATGGTCCTCTGATAAGTGGAACCTGCATTTTTCAGGCCGAAGGGAATAACCTGGTAACAAAAGGTACCTTGGGGAGCCCTAAAGGTAGTTGACTCCTCGTCCTCAGGGGCCATCTAGATCTGGTTGTACCCAGAATACCCATCCATGAAAGAGAGGTCTTGGAACCTGGCCGTAGCATCAATTAATAACTCAGTCACTGGGAGGGGAAAGTCATCCTTTGGGAAGTGGTGATTGAGGTCGCGGAAGTCGATGCAGACCCTGATCTTCCCATTTTTCTTCCTAACTGGCACAATGTTGGCAAGCCACTTGGGGTACTTGAATTCCTTTATGGAGTTGGATTTGATAAGCTTGTCAACTTCGGCCTCAACCATAGCACCGTGAGAAGGGTGCATCTTTCTGGGGGGATTCTTAAACTCGCGATGGTTTGACGGGAGACCCAGGCGGTGAACGAATACCTGGTGATCTAGTCCTGGCATCTCGTTGTAACTCCAGGAAAACACATCACAGTGTTTCTTGAGAAAGTCTACGTACCTATACTGCTCCTCGGGGGATATAGCTGCACTGATCAAGGTGGGTATCAGATCTTCCACGCTACCAAGGTTCACCTGTACTAGTTCATCAACTGTGGTAGAGACGCCTTCCTCAAAGGCGGGGGGAGCATCCTCCAGATCTTCTTCTCCACCCGTGGAGGGGTTTCCCACAAAGGGGGATTCTTCTGGGCTATCAAACCCTGACGGGCAGCTGGTGCCGGCTTGGGCAACAATGGTCATCGTATTAGAAGACCCACTTGCCACTGAGACCATATCACTGAAGGCAGTCGATCTTATCCCATATGGCCTTCGGCCCAAGGGGCCACATTTGATGACATCAAAGTAGTGGTGACGCGTCGGCCTGAGTCGGTTGATTCCATCCTGGCGGAAGAGACACGTATGACGTACTGCCATTGTCATAAGCTTGACATTCCGGTGCCACACAGGGGTAGGAGGCTTCGGGATCACCTGAGCTTGGTTGGTGTAGGACTACGAGGTGATTTTCCGTCATCGCTTGGACATGGGAACACGCATTCCTTGTGTACCCAAAACAACAAAACACTTCCCCATGTCTGGGGTCGTGGCCTCCAATCGATGGATCGGGAAAATGTAGGCGTCATCCAGGCCTGCCCATGGATCACTTGTGACCGGGGCGGGTTCATCCTCACTTACTAGAATTTTCTTATCCTTGCTCTTGTAATAATCGGCGTCTAGATAGCGGGCTTCACAAGAGGCGAAAGGAGACACATCTCCTTGGAGCATGACTACTCGACCATAGAGGGAGTATTTGAGGCATTGGTGATACGACGAAGGGACCACTGCGTGAAGATGGAGCCATGTCCTACCCATCAATGCGTTGTTGGCAGTGTCCTGAGAGACAACTATGAACTCGGTGCTGTCAATTAGGCCGCCGAACTGGGTCTTCAGGCGGATCTTGTTGACTGGGGATTGCTCGGTCCAATCGTATCCCTGGATTCTGAGGTTGGAGGGCGTCAAATCATCTTCAGATAGACCCAAATTTCACAGTGTCTGAGTCAGGATTAGGTTGATCCCGGAACCCGTGTCAATGAGGAAGCGGCGGACTTCCATGCCATTGAAGTGGCCAGTGATGTACAGTGGGTGAATATTCCCCTGTATTGGAGGGTCTTCATCTTCATCAGAGAACGAGATAACCGCCTGACATTAGGCGTTCTCAATTGCCTCGGTGTTGAAGGCTTCCGCAGCTGCTACCTCCGTCTCAAACTGAAGGGGGCTCCTTAGGGCCTCGGAAAGTGCATCGCGCATTTCAAACGATAGGAGAAGGGACTCAAGGATAGAAAAACTTGCTGGAATGCTGACCAGGTGCTTCAAGACATCATACTTTCATGCCAAGCACGAGCCTCTACTTACAGGAGGTCGTTCTGCAGTTGGAGGCATAACGGGTCCTGCCGGTTGAACCGACGGTTGGCTAGTACTGGGTACATCCCGCTACCTACTATTTGAAGCCTGGAGAGTAGTCGCTGGATTAGGATCAGACAACAGAGATTGTCCTGTAGCCGGGAAAGACTGACTGTGATACGGACGAGGAAAATCTACCTGATATAGTACCACAAACGATGGTGGAGGTAGAACTGGGGGCATCAGATGAGTTTGCGCATACGGAGCTCTACGTTGAGCCTGTTGTCTGGTCTCAGTAGCGTTCACGGCCTGGATGAAAGTGCCCGCTGACGTTCCTCGACGACCGACGTGGTTGTGGTTCCGCTAACGTTGATGTCAGCTGGGGAAGTTGGGGAGGCTCGCCTGGCGTTCGCCTTCATTGGGAGTCATATAGGGCTTTACCAGCTCCACGGTGTTAACCGAGGCGTACCCCTGGCTGTCGCTCGATGAGTCATCCACCACCGGGCTGATTCTGGGAGGAATCCCAATTTCAGGGGGCATAAAGTCACCAAGAGTGTGGGGTGACGATGGGAGTGGTGGAGCGCGTTGCTTCTTCTTGCGTCGTCACTGCTTGCCCTTTTGGGAAGAGGTCAGCTGTGAAGATGATGCAGAGGTATTGGCTACTTCCCCCGAAGGATCCGGCTAATTCAGGCATGCCCGAATGATACCATGGGCACAGACGATGGTTTTTCGAGCCATCCAGTCGTCGTATTTCTGGGACCCACAGCTGGAAACATGCTGCCACTCGCCTTCGCTGTCGCTACCGATCTCTGACCCTACAAAGACACCCGCTACTTGTGTTGGCGTCGGGCCCAACCTGAGTATGTTGTTGTCGACCTGGTCTTGAAGCCAGTCTTTAAACACATATAATTGATTAAGGGTGTTCCCCATAATCCGATGATAAGGAAAGTAGTTGGGTTGATCGGTGAGATTCGCCTCTGCCGGCCTTCTGCACTCAGGTAGGCGCACAATCCTTTGCTCTAGAGAACTTCAGAAGTACCTAGGGACCTGATTTTCATTGAATGAATAGGTTTGGTGCCTTCTTTCCGAATAGGGGGCCCTGGGGGACTGACCCTGGTGAGGGGCCGGAGGGGCCTGCTGAGGAGGCGGTGCCTGATTGTCTCTCCTAGGTGGTGGTGGCGCAATGCGCGGGGGAACCTGTCGATTCTGAGGCGGTCGCTGCTGGGCAGGAGCCTGCGCTTGAGGTGGAGGACCTCTGCGGGGTTGCAGGGATGGTGCCGCCGACAGTAATTCCAACTGCCTGGGGGCTTCTATTTGGGCCACCACGGCAGGTTCGGCTCTGGCATCCCTCCTGGCCGGGATCACAGGGGGCAGCAAACGTGCCTGACTGGCCTGTTGCAGAGCTTCCTCAAGGTGCTGAGCCTTATATGAGAAATCCCGGAACCCTCCAGGGTAGTTCTGGGTGATTAGGGAAGGAACCAGCTCCATTTTAACGTTCCCTACAAACATCGTCAGTAATTTCTCTTGAGTCGGTGGCATGTCGAGGGAGAATGTAAGTCACTTCCACCGGGAGATGAAGTCTGCGACTCACTCATCAGGCCTTTGTTTGCACTTGAAGAGGTCTGCGATGGTGGTGTTTCACATGGTGGAGCTGAATTGGTATAGGAACTGCCGACGAAGATCCTCCCAACCGGTCACCGATCCGATAGGGAGCTGGCTGTACCAGACGAATGCGGGACCCTCTAATGTTTGTACGAAACATCGGAGCTTGGCAGCTTCTTGCTGGGCCGGAGTCCCCAGCATGGGGCCACACCTGGAATAAAAGTGGGCCAAGTGTTGCGGCGGGTCCCCTGTCCCATTGAAGGGCGAGAAAGTGGGGTTCCCAAAACCCGGGGGTGCGGGCATATCATCCACCCATGTGGGATATGGCTTGCCATCCGGTGGGACAGCCACCTGCCGCGTTTCCAACGCTTCGAGGCGGGCGATGAGTGCTGCTATAAGATCATCCGGGTGGGGGTCCCTATCTTGATGGGGATCCCTAATCACAAGTGCATTTCTAGGTTCTACGACGTAGTAGA
This sequence comes from Viscum album, assembly GCA_963277665.1. Lineage (NCBI taxonomy): Eukaryota > Viridiplantae > Streptophyta > Magnoliopsida > Santalales > Viscaceae > Viscum > Viscum album. The sequence continues at coordinate 2,047,057,399 of OY728119.1, forward strand.
TGGCTTCAGCAGCTCGTGGAGCGACTGGCGGAATGACCTGTGGAGCGGATGGGGGAACCCGGGCTGGATTCCTCAGATTGCCGCGTCGTTCAGGAGGGTTTGGTGAGACGTATCACACCCTCTTTTCATAAGTTCCGGCTTCTGCCCTGTCTGCGGAAGTAGCATGATCAGGTTTTCCCAGAGGCATCTCACCGGGGGGGAATTGTTCCTGCCCTTGCTGCCCCAGCTTGTGATTACCATAGTCGGGTCGCCGCTCTGCAGTGCGCTCGGCCAAGAGTTCGTCAACCAGCCTCTTCTACTCAGCAAGATGCTAGAGTAACGCGGCCTTCTCGGGATCTTCGTCCATCTTCTGTACAGAGGCGGACGGGTCAAAGTTTTTGACAGTTCTGACGTGATCCTTACCCTTACTTGAATTTTGACTGAGTACCAGCGAGTCGGTGGGTACAGGGAGGCCTAGAAGGTTCCTTTGCTGACGGGTAACCCTCCCTGATGGGTCCAGTAGTGGCAGTATGCCCTCGGGGGGTAAGCCTCCATCGATAAATTCAAGCTCGTCTTCCTTTTCCACAACGTCAGCCATGTGGACCATGACCCCTCTCGAGGGCATGTCCTCAATGTCGCATAACGAATCGGGCTACCTTCGGATAGGGCTGAAGAGGAGAGCGACATAGTGTCCCTAGCCACGGAATTTCACGTGGGGGGTAGCTTCCCTGATGACTCTGCGGATTACTTTGAAACTCTGAACGCATTTCCGTTGAAGGGTGCTCTGAAGGCCTGGTGACTCAGGGTGCTGGGCCACGGGGAGTGCAGCCAAATCGATCAGGCGGCATTGCTCTCCGATTTCTTCAAAGTGCTCTCGACTCATGGGGTACATCACCCGCTCGCAACGAAGGCGGAAGTGTGTCGCCCATAGGGTTCGACAGAAGAACCCCACTTCTTCTGGGGTAAGGGACTCTGGTGCGCGAAAGTTCGGTGCTGCCGTCGGCCGGAACTTCTCTGGGAAGTGATCCACTACGAGAATGATCTAGAAGCTCCTGGGTTCGGACTCAGGGTCTGGCCTTGTATTGTCCCACTCATCAACCGGGGGTGGCTAAGGGACCGGTAGTAGTACCAAGGCAGACCGCTGGGACAATAAACTTGGCGGTGGAGAATACGGCGAACGAGCTGACTGACCGCCGCATTCCGGGCCATCCTCAGAAGAGGGAGGTGACCTGACCACGATATCACGATACGATGGGCTGATAGCCACAACTTTTGGAGCAGGAGTTGTGGCCACCTTCGATGGGTTACGCCATTGCTCTACCGTCGTTGGTCCCCAAAACAGCTCCCTGTGATCTCTGGTAGAGGTAGAGGGCGCTTCTAGTGATGACGGTGGTGATTGCGCAGTCGGGACCTGCAACATTTCCACAATTTATTCCTCCTGGATATACCTGCGGAGGGAGGCGGGAATCTGGTGGACCTCACATTTTGGGAGAATGAGGCTGATGCGCCTGGTCCCTGCCCCACTCCTTGACACAGAGGAGTGGGGAGAAGGTTCCATCGATGAGTTGCATTCCACTTCAGAGTCCGAGAAACGGGCAGGTTTGATCTCCACCCGGGCCTTCCCAGGACTCTTCCTGTGGCGGCGATGACCCGCTCTCCTACCCCTAGATGGCTTTTTGGGATAAGGTTGATCCTTAACATGTGGTCTCGGGGCAGAGATGACGCCATGGCGGAGAGGGATCCCGCTTGAGATAACCGGGGTGCGAGGGGAACCAGGGAAAATGTCGAAGGGCACATGGGGAGGGCCTCCATAGACAATACCCACATGGGCGGAGCGAGGCTCACCTTCACTCCTCGAGTTGTCGGGGCGAGGAGGACCTTTTCCAATTGCAAAGAGGATATAGGGAGGACCCCCATGTTAGAGAGGGACCGGATGGGCAGTGCCTTCACATCGACGGTCGGGGGTAGGAGGAGGGACTCCATACCCTGCATGGTAGGCGCGGGAGCGGTTTCTGCGCCGAGCGTCACTGCCGCGGGGCAGGTCTTTCTTCACGATGGGTGTAGCACGAGGCATGTCTCCGTGACGAGCTTCGGAGTGGGGGAGGCCTACGCTCTGTGGAATAGTGGTACGGGGAGGCCCTCCGTATGGGGTGACATTACCGCAAATTGATTCGGGGCGATCACCACTCAGGCCTGTAACCCCGAGAGCCAACCCGACCTGCCCATGGGGCGGTTGGAGCCTCGGTCCTGGTCGGGTGAAGGAATTCCCCTGCTCAGTGTGTGTAGGGACTCCATGTTGCACGTCGGTGGTGGCTCGGGCCATAGTAGCTATTGAAATCGACACCCCTTGATGAGCTTCCTCAGCTCGGGCCCGACGCTGACGTTGGGTTAGACGGGCTGGCGTAGGTGGTGCAGGGGCATAGCCTACCTACTCTTCTGGCGAAGCCGGTCAGCGGCGCTGATGCATCCGAGTGGGAGCCCTTGCCTAGAGCCCCTGTATTGGGACTTTGAGCGGGCTGAGCCGGACATCATCCGCCTCATTAGCGTAATTCAAGAAGTCGTCGAGGCGTTCCAGGGACAGGCTCCCGAAACGATTGAACGTTGGGGTGGGGAGCATGGGCTCCCCGCACGACCTTTGAGGGCAGTGTTGATGGCGGGGCCTAGATGCCTCCAGGTCGAGGCGGGCCATATCCCGATTTGGGATAACCCCATCCTCCTTGTACCTGCATACAAGGTTGCTGATCACCCTTCGCTGGATGATCTCTGACAGGGAGAGGGGACGTGGGCGCCCCGTATTCATGGATGTAGAGGCCGTCGTGGTGGCAGGGGAACCATGCGGGGAGGCTGTGCCGGTATTGCCCCTGCCCCTGCGTAGGTGAGCAGGTAGTGATCATGTCTCCATAGCAGCAACCTGGTTCCTGGGAAACAGAGAGATCAACTCATCAGCACTGCAAGGAAAAGTATTGACAACCAGTGCCCCATCGTCATTCCATTCTCCACGTCTGTAAGAAGGATCCACGCCAACACGTTGCAGAATGGAATGCCCCATGTTATACTATCCCAAATTCCTGTGAGTTTCACGTTAGACCCACTATTTTCTTGGCGGGACCCGACGCCGGATATCTGGATCCGGTGACACGTTAATCTACTGGTGTCATGAACGCTACTAATCTCCACATTGAGGAGAAGAATTTCACGTCGGGTTCACCATTTCTGTTTCCGACGCTTTCACCGGGGCGCGCGCATCCGTCTGTGGAGGACGCATAGCTGTTACCCCGCATTCCTGCTTTCCAAAAGAGGGCGTCATCTGTTCCTTATTTAGGGACGTCTGCTCCTTGATCGAAACCGGGATGATGGGATGTCGGTTCTTCCTTCTAGGGATTCCTCCTCAGAACTCGTCACCTAGTCCGGGTCTCTCTCATAGATTTAATACGTTGTTCGTGAAACTCTTCCTCGTTCCATGTTTCCATGGATGCCAGTTAATTACACTGCTTCTGTCAGGACATTCCAAAGGGTCCGGTCAGGGCAACAACCTTCAGTCGGGGGAGTAGTCACGTCGAGGCATTAGTAGCGTGTCTGTATGCTGGGGAACTGGCGTGTCTGTCTTTTGTCCCTTGTCATGGGGCTTCTCGAGGGCGTGGAAGCCCGAGGCATCCCACATCGAGTGTGGGTAATCATACGCCCTAGGCATATATCTGAGGGTTTCCTCAGCTTCCTATGTTTGACACAGGGTATGCCACAGGTTTAACGTCCAGCGAAGACAGTTACGCCAAGGGTGTGCCATCTGAGGTTTTCCTCAGGCATCTCATGTTTATCACAATGTAGGTCACAAGTTTAACGTCCAGTAGAGATGGGTAGACCTGATCAAAACACTAGCTTGAGTGAATCAAATTGACGAATTTCCCTTGAAGGGATGCCGATATCGGGGACAACCCGTGGGTGGCTTCCGTAATGTTGTTAAGAGGAGAGGAATGGCATGATCTCGCCGGGATATGATGGTCCGGGTGAGAATCAGGGTGGATGATGGATGGGTGGATGAAGTAGATGGGGACTGAGATGGGACTATCGCAAGGGCGACAATGAGATTGGGCTTGAGCCTCTAAGAGACCTCCTACGTATCCCCGTGGTAGGGAATCAAAGTCCGCGTAGTTCAGGATGGTGCCGGTGAGCTGATGTGAAGGTGGACCTTGGACCGATGGGCATCGTCGGTGAACCGCCGTGGAGGTGAACCTAGGAGTCCACTGGTGGTGGATTTGAACCTCGTGGAGGCTTCCTACGTACCATGTCTTGAAATGGATCAATGTCCCCATAGTTCAGGATGGTGTGTCAGCGAACCGACGTGAATGAGGACCTTGGTCCGGATGGTGGGAGGCTTACACACTAGGCCACCCAGGTGCTGGTGACGTGACGTGAAAAAGGTCAGAGAGACCAACAGGTGGTGGGATTGAACCTCTGGGAGGCTTCCTACGTACCATGCCTTGACATGGATCAAAGACCACGTAGTTCATGTTGGACACCAGAAGGCCGACGTGAATGAGGAGGACCAGGGGGGTCCCAGTGGTGGTGGGATTGGACCTCGTGGAGCCTTCCTACGTACCATGCCTTAGCATGGATCAAGGACCATGTAGTTCAGGTTGGTCACAACAACTTTCCACTGGACCGAAATGCAGTTTAACGTCGTGCATGATGAAGATGAACCCTGAAGTGAATAAACCACGAGAGGTGGGCTTGAACCTCGTGGAGGATTCCTACGTACCATGCCTTGACATGGATCAAAGACCCCGTAGTTCAAATGGGCTTCTTCGGTGAACCGACATGAAGGTGAAGCCGGGGGTCCACTTACGGTGGGCTTGAACCTCATGAGGATTCCTACGTACCATGCCTTGACCTGGATCAAAGACCTCGTAGTTCGGGAATGGCGGTGGGTGTCGGCGAACCGACGTAAATGAGGGACCTTGGTCTGATGGGATATGGGCTTGAACCTTGTGAGGCTTCCTACATACCATGACTTGACATGGATCCAAGTCCTCGTAGTTCGGGTTGGGCACAACGGCTTGCCGTCGGAATGGAATACAGTTTAACGTCATGTTGGACGAGGGTGGAACTTGACGTGAAGAAATGACAGATGGACTTGAACCTCATTGAGGCTTCCTACGTACCATGCCATGACATGGATCAAAGACCTCATAGTTCAGAATGGGTGTACAGTTTAATGTCATTGCGGGACAAGGGAATATAGTTTAACGTCATGCTGGATGAGGGCATTGCCATGGCCGATGCTTACTCAAAGCCCACGTGAGTCATGCTCGGTGTGAGAAACAAGAGGCAGCAAGGACCTGATGATCACCTCACTAAGGGTGCATCCGTGAGAAGCGAAGAGGGGCCTACGCGTTAGGCGGCCCATGGTGCTGGTACTTACTCCAGGATGGAGGCCCGAAGTGTGACAAAGCACGGCGGGAGATGGATTTGGGACCAACGACGGAAGGTGCCTCATTCCCTATCGCGCCCTCCGCTGGCCTTGGCAGTGGAGAAGTGCAGAGGTGCATGGGTGATACCTTCCGTAAGAGAGGCTTGGGGCTTATACCAAGGTGGTTGCCCTTATCCCATGGAAATACGCTACTCCGAGAAGGAGGATATCATCCCTTGTGGAGGGGGTGACCTCGTCTCTGTGGAGACGAGTGGCATAAAAAATGTCCGAGCTGGGGGGACCCTGCATGCGAGGCACGGGGCCAGATCAAAGTTTAACATCATGTGTTGAGTACGAGGTTCTTGGTAGTTTAACGTCCTGAAACTCGGACGAGGTGGGTTTACTCCACACCCCTAGGACTTACATAACCGGTACCCTCTGTTTCTTGGGGGAGGGAAGTTACTGGAAAGGCCATGGTAAAAGGGAGTCGCGGAGCGAACCATCGAGGGGCCCACGTTAGCGTGGCTATGCGAAGAAGGAATAACCATTAGCGTGCCTATGCGAAGACGTATTAGGCGAAGCAACGCTACAGGTGGTTTTGTCCATGGGATTTTGAAATCACATCGTGCAAACCTGGAGGTTCGCACGGGAAGAGTAATTTCCAAGCAAAGGAGTATGCTTTGCGAAGTGGAGTGCCTCAGCCTTATCATGGGTCATGGGTGTGACTGGGAGGTGCTTCGCGAAGTGGAATCGTAATCGCGGAGCACTTCCTCGTGAAGCAGAGGGGCCTCGCGGAGGAAGGTGCTGAGAAGTAGTGTGCTTTTCGATGTACAACGACCCTGCCATGGCATGTGGATCACTAGTACCAGATGGGTGTTTCGCAAAGCATAAATGCTCCGTGGCTTCCCGGGTTCCCTTGGGAATCCCCTTCCTTCGCGAATGCCCTTAGGATTCACGAAGGGAATCCCTCTCTAAAGAGGGGCTCAAGACGAGATAGGGCGAAGGCATCTCGCGAAGTAGCAGTACCTCGCAGAGCTCATGATTCCCGGGGGGGGGGGGGGAGGGTGCTTCACGATTCGGGAGCTGAGAAGCCGAATGGTCGGATCGTCCGTCCTCTGGGCTCAGGGGGAACCCAGTATTTATAGGCAAGGGGCGCCGCGAAGTAGAGCTCACACGGCGTGAAGGGGTGGCAGGTGCTTCGCGGTGGGCTCGCGAACATCAGGGCGTTCGCGGAGCGTTACCGCCTCACGGTCTTCGGGGCGGGCTCACGAACATCAGGGCGTTCGCGGAGCATTACCGCCTCTTGTGCTTCGCGGCGGCTCGCGAGCCTCAGGGTATTCACGGAGCGTTACTGCCTCCTATGATTCGCGGCGGGCTCATGAACGTTAGGGCGTTCGCGGAGCGTTTCCGCCTCCTGTGCTTCGCGGCGGGCTTGCGAACCAAGGCGTTCGCGGAGCGTTACCGCCTCCTGTGATTCGCGGTGGGCTCACAAACATCATGGCATTCACAGGGCGTTACCTACTCCTGTGCTTCGCGGCGGCCACGATGCTCGGGGTGTGCTTCACGCCATCTCTTTGCGAGGCAGCGCGTGTGGCTTCTTTTCTGTCCCTTCTTTGTGTGCACGATTTTGGCGCCAACAATGATTATCAACACTTTTTTAGGATTTATTTAAAGGTTTTCAAATTATTTTGAAATAAAAGGTTTTTAAATTGTTTTGAATCTTATTTTATATGTTATATAGGAAAATGGTTTTCAAAATGATTTCATGTCTTCTTTATTATTGTTAAAGGTATTTTCAAAGAAAATTATTTTCAAATGGTTTTATGTATTAAAAAGAACTTTTCAAACAAGAAATGATATTTTTCTAAAGAAAATTTTTCAGAGTATATTTCAAAATTATTTTCCATACAAGATGACATCTATTGATGTTCCTCATGACTTTATAGGAAATTGACTAAATGTTCCATTCATATCCTTTATATGAATGAGTTATTCTTAATTCCATGGTTTTTATGAAACCCATTTCTAAATCATGGGTAATATTTTTATAAAAACTATTTCTATTTCACGGGTTATATGCTTTTGAAACCAGATTCGTTTCATGGGTTATGTTTATGATGAAATGATTATGAAACCTATATCTTTCCACATGTTATGATATGTTTACATGTTTATGATACTCATTTCATATCATGTGTTATGATATATTTATTTATAATATTGTGGAACATGTATGTATGATTTCATTATGTAACGGGTGGGGCATATATCTCCCTTCATTGCATTGGGTAAAGATTTATATCTCATGAGATAAAATAGGGATGTAATGAGGGTTACTTGGTTTAGTAATATAGGGTTGGAATGAGGGTTACTCAGTTCAGTAATAGAAGGTTGGAACATGGGTTACTCAGTTCAGTAGTAAAAGGTTAGAATAGGGGTTGCCCGGGTAAGTAAAGGACTTTGTCTACTAATATGGTCTTTGAATTGATGCCTTGGATACTGCAGAAATCAGTATATTCTTATGTGTTTCCACAATTCCATGCCTTTATACTATGTTATGATTTCATGGATTATGTCGTTTACTTCCTTTTTATTCATGTCTTATGAAATAAAAATATTTATTCCATGATTCATATATATGATGTTTGATATGCAGGGTACGATCTTCTATTTTCATTAACATATTTTCATACCCTTATGCTCATGTTTATGGTTATATATCTCCCTTTTTTAACCTTATTGAGCATTTGAGATCACCACTTTTTATGTTTCCTTCCCCATGTTATAAAGATATGTATTATGTTTGATATGTCTAAGAAGGGTGTTAGTCACAAAGAACCTATTGGGAGATGATTTATCTCACTTATGTACCAATGTTTATATTTCCATATTTCTAGAGGCACTATACCAACTACGGTCTTTGGGTGTCTTTTTTATAATGTTTACGTATTCTACAAAATTTATGTAATATATATGTTTGTAAAGAGAGGGTTGCTTCAGGTTGGACTGAATTTACCCGACTCGAGTCATGGCTGACCAAATCGGCCTGACCTGACCCGTTGATTCGACCCAAACCACTAGGCCCAATAAGCCTTGGCTGGGCCTAGACCAATGCCAACTTGACCTATCAAGAGGGCCAATTCGTTTGCTCGGGATGTGGTGAACACCGCATCCCTTCCTAGTCAACACAGCCGACCATCGAGTTGGGCGTTCATCATACACATGATCCGTGGGACCACGTGACGACCGGTCGATTCGGCGCTCTACCACATCGCCGTGGCCCGCCCTATCCATGACTCCCGTCACTGCCCGCAGCCGCACCACCGTGGGATCCTCCACTGCCAGTCGTCAAGCCGATGGCTGCCTGCTGCCGGGTGGCCATGCCACCGTGAGCCATTACCAACATTTCCATGCACTGACGATGGTAACTCCCCTTCCACAGGCCTCCACCATCGCCTTGTTGCTCTGTTTTTCAAGACAAAAGCACCATTTTGATCCTTGGGTCACAAACTCCACTAATTTTGCCTTCGATCATTTTAACTAGCACTCTGGGGGTTTGACCGCATTCGGAACCTCCCAAAAAAATGCACCACAACCACAGAAGTTCACCGACAACGAATGCAAGAATGGGGATGGAAGAAATCACCAAGAACACCTAAAGAACAAACATAGACCTTTTTTGTTCGGCCTTCATTCATCCCATCAGAAAAAGGGGAACACAACAAAATTATTCACATAAATTATTCTCCCTTTAAAATCCCAAAATAAAAGAACCCATCCCACCAGATTGACCAACCCATAGATCAACCTATTCAAGGGTTGATATATATTTTTTGTTTAAAATAAAGAACAAGAAATAAATCACTCAGAAATAAACCCCCTACCTCATGGTTAGATCAGTCATTGGCGAAGAATAGAAGTTGTGTCATCGTTCATCAATTAGTTGATCTTAGATCCTAGATCCAAACTCTGATCTCGATTCATTAGAGTTTGTCACTGAGAGAGCCTCTCCTATTTGTCTCTGGGAAACTCTAGGGTTATGGTGATAACCTTGGATTTTTGAAAAATATTAGTTTAAAAAAAGAAAATCTCTGTTGTGTCAAAATGTTTTTATTTAATATATTTTAACGATGTTTATGTCTAAAAATTAACTTTTACCCTTGACCAGTTCCAGTCAAGGTTAGGCCCCGCATAAAGTAAAGTTATTGTTCCAGACGCAATGATTCCCCCAGAGTTTCGATCTGGGCACCCATTTAAAAGATATTAAAGTTCAAAAGTTCATTTCCCGACCACTTTTAATTAAGAACTGAACTTTATTAAAAGATTTATTCCGAGCACAATGGGTCTCAGAATTTCATTCTGTCTCAATACCTGGTCTCATAATTTTCTCAATTAATTAATAAAAATAATTCATAGAAAAATCCTAGTCCTTACAAGGGGATTAATATGATATGTTTTTTTTGTGAATCTATCAATTCAGGAATGGATATGAAATGTAGGAGAATTGTGTTTTTGAGGCTTGAGTGGATTATTTTTATGTCTTGTTCATTTTGGGGGTAGATACAGTGTGGTAAATGGTATGTGTCATAGCCTTACATTGAGAAGATAAGATTTGGGTGGGATCTACAGTGTGGATCTTAGAGTCCAATTGGGCTGTGGGATGACTATGATTTAGAAATTTGGGTTACACTATAGTATTAGGTTTAAAACTAATGATTATAGTATAGAAATATTTTTTATGATATGTTATTTTAATTAAACAAATAGGTATAAATTACTAAAACCCATAAAAATACATCACTTATCCAAATTGTCTCTCGACTCTTGGGCGGCCTTGTTGTTTCCTTGTAAGGCCTTTCACCCCATTTTCTGTGCAATTGATTCCTATATTCAAGGGTGAGTTTCTTTTAGTTGAATTATATTTATAGTTTTTGTGACCTTATAGATAAATATTTTTGGTTAAAAATTTTCCCTAGGTTTATAATAACTTGTTGGTGCTCCATTGAGTGATTCTAGCCTAGAAACTATCTTCTTGTTATCGGGGTCTTGAGAAACTAATTGGAAGTCCTTTTTTAAGGTAGGGGATCATTATTCACTCTATATTAGTGTACACATGAGGGTTTGGAATTTATTTTATTTTATTTTTCATGGATACTATATATTTATATAAATAAGATAATGACCCATATAAATTAATTGAAAGGGGTTGTGGTGAGTTCACATGTGTTTATTATTTTCCATATTTTTCCAATTGATATTTCCTTGGAATTTTATGCTATTATGATTATGAATCTTTGTAAAAATTCTATACGTGGTTAATGGATAATTATGAACCTATATCATGTTCAATAGTTTGATCTCAATATTTATAAATAGATAAGATCTTATATATGTCTATAAACTAGTTATGTGAAAATAAGGAATTGTGTGAAAATACCCATACTAGAATTGATGAAACATTTTCAAAGACCCCTTGAAACTGAGAAAGAGGAAAATACGGAGGATAAAATATAATATTATGTGTGTTGGTATGATTATTTTAATTCTGTTATGTTTATATGGGACTTGTAGGGCTTGTATAGTGATGTAGGTGACCAGATCGAGTATGGGATATATTGAGGTAGTGGTGATGCAATAGTTTGGAATTAGGTACATTATGGGTAGAGATGTGGTGTTTTGTTAATGGTTGTTAATGTACGATGGTACAATTGATATTGTGACATGGGAAACTGGTGTGAATTATTTTTTTGAGATAAAAGTGTTGTTATGTGGTATGGAATGTGTTATAGCTTTCTAGTAACTATGGGATGTTGTTAATAATTATGAAATGGAAATGACATGTGGCATGGATTCAATAAGTATTAATTGATTTATGAATTGAACATTGATAAATGAATTGGAATGATAATGGGTGGTATATAGAGTGTTTTTTTCATGAAATACTGGGTTATATGGCATAAAAAATGAATGGTAGTTCGTAATATGATAATCAAGAAATTAGTTGTCTATAAATAGAAAATGGAATTATGGGTTTTGTGCATAGATGATTTATGTGGTTAAGTTTCATTTCTTAGTCTTAGTAATTAGTGGTATCTATCGTGTGTTGATGAGGTAGTGACTTGGATTATGCTAGTATCATTTTTTTGTAATCCATTAGGTTGGGTATTATGTGTTCTGAATATATTATTGTATTTACAGGATAATTCTATATGCACCCACCCACAATGTGTGCTATGTAATGACTCCCAAATGTTTTGGGGGGTATTTCCCTAACATAGGGGATGGTCTGGGAACAAATGGATAATTAATACTATTACCTTTTCTACCTTTGAAAGTAGAACATATTGAAGATACAAAATTGGTAGTGACTACAGGTTGATGATGGGGTAGTTTGTTGTGATGCATTATGGTGAGAGGATGTGATATGTAGTGTGGGTCATGCAATGTAGGGGGAGATTTTGAAAACCCTTGTATTTATTACACATTATTTCATGATTTATTACAGAATAATACACTTAGTAAAAACCAGAATATCAAGAATCCAAGTATATTTAGTAAATTAGGTACATTACATAACAACTTAAAACAAGGGGTACATCATCATTATCGAAAACTTCCTTAACATTCTCATAATATTCCATCATTCTTAAAACTTCATGGGATAACTTGGAGACATACAAAATAAATGAGTGAGATATAAAGCCTAGTAAGGTAATAAACAATTTATATTATCAAGAAAGTATTAAATATTATACAATAGGAATTTTAATAGGAAATAAAATGGTTTAGAATCATAAACATGATCACTGAGGCATGATATAACATGATAACATAAGGGAAACATGGGAATGTGGAAAAAAAATTTAAACATGAAATCATAAGAATAATTCAAGCTTAATAAAAAATAAATCATATTATAATGTGCTTAGGATAACCTCCCATGAACTATACATGGTATCTCATGAGACTAAAGCATTACCTAATGCATTATAGAGCTATATGTGAGCACAAATCATAATCCTATCATGTATATGCATAAGTGTGCCACATAGATCATATAACATAAGAAAAAAATTCATCAAATTTAATCCCTTGATTAAGGATTGTTGTTTAAATACATTTATGTACCCAATAAAGGATTTATAGGTACAACTAGATAAATAAACATTAGTGTAAATGTTTCAGAAATGTTCGGCATGAAAAATCACAGTGACATTTTCGCAGCATGGTAACAATACATAAAGATTCATAAAATGGTTAAATGAGAGAGAAAGGGGTATCTCATCAACTGGAAGTCAAAATTAAAGTATGAGGGAAATTTAATAAAATAATACGAAATGAATATATGGGAATTAATAGTTATAAGACAATGAGGGTTCTTGAATGAAAACTTGGCATTGAAAAATCATAGGATAATTTCGAAAGGTTACTGGGGGAACATAATGAATAATGAGAGGGATTAATGAGAGTTAAAGGGTTAAATAATACCATATAATCATAGGATAATTAATAGGGATATGGAATATCATATCCCATTAATATTAATTTGAATACTAAGTGAATTACATAAATAAGGTTCTTGAATATTGTGGAGAAAGAGAGGATCACTTAAATATTTTTTGGAATAACAACAGATTAAGTAAAGGTTATAATGAGAGGGGATAAATGGTATCTCATTATTATTAAATAAATTAAAAATTATAGTTATGTATGTAAAGGTATTACAATATAACCAATTTAGATTCAAAAGTATAATTACAAATAAGGTTCTTGAATGGAAAAGAAGATAGGTAGATCTATTACATTGAGAGGGTGAATCCAAAAGCCTAAGAAGATTTTCTTGAGAGATCGGGGGAACCTTGTGTGGAATATAAAGGTCGGAGTTCATAGTAAGGGAATTATAAAAGGTTTTATAGTGAATATTAATGGGTTCATTGGTGGGTTTATATAGAAAAATATAGGATAGTTATTTATTATTTCCCAATCTTTAGTTTTAGACTATATATAATAATGTAATCAAAACCACAAACATTCCCATGTTTTTACCAATGATTTCTGAAAAATAGTATTGGTTTTAATTATTTTATAATTCCAAGGTCAAAACTCAATAAAATATTACCCATGGAAATGTGTAAGTGAGTCATGTTTTTAAACAATTGATTTAAAAACCATAAAAAATAATATAGGTTTTGGAGGATTCATAAAGGATTTATAAAATTAATTAAATAACCTAAAAAACACATTATTTTAAAGGGGAAAATATATTTGGTTTTTAATACCCTATATAGTATATATTACATCATTTTTGGGTCATTATGATGTCATAATAAATACTATTCATTTATACCGTATTTAATTTTTAATTGAAAATTTGACTAGCTAAGAAAATTATTAAAAATTTACCATTAGATAATTTCAATGTGATGATTACAGAAATGATATTTATTTTATCCAAATAATTATCTAAATATGTAAAATTACACTTTTTAAATTAATATCCCCATTTACTAAAAAATATTGGTTTTTAACAATAGTAGTTTTCTGGCCCTTATAAAAATTAAAATTTTAATTCATAAAATTATATTATCATTTATATATAATATATAACATTAAATAATAACAGTAAGTTAAATTATAATTTATTTCAAAAATTATTTTTAATAAAAAATATTGTCTTGATTAAAAATATATTACCCCAAATACGGTTTATGTTATAATGTATCAAAAAATTATTTTTTACAAAAATAATTATTTAATCATTTATAAAGTAACAAAAAAAATTATAATCATTATTATATTGAAAGTAAAATATAAAAATTCTTACTATCAAGGTAACTTTTATCTTGTCCTTTTTCAAATAATTTTCTCTTAATGAACCTATTTTCCTTTTACCATGGAAATAGATATTTACTATGGCTATTATTCATATTGTGCACAAAATTAAGTAGACTTTATTACCTAATATTAATTATGATGATTAAAAGAATGGAATCAATTTTATAAAAAAATAAATTCAAATATTAGGAATAATTTAATTTAAAATAAATCCCGCCAGTGTGGTGGATGTTAGTTTTCTAAAAATTACATTTTTCAAGGAAAGATGATTTTGATGTAACTCTATAACTAGTAATCATCATTATTTGAATGTTAAATAACAGGAATATAATATAATTTTTTTTAAATCATTACTCATTAGGGGTTGTTTTAATTAATTATAAATGAAAATCATTATTCATTTTATAAAAGTTTTCAGAAAAATATGTTTTTAAGATAAAAAATAAACTTATTCTAAAATCCGGTATAAAGATGATTTAAATGTAATAAATTGGATTAAATATAACTATATAATAGTTATGTTACTTTTAAATAAAATTAAATTAATAATGAGACAGTTAAATTTCTTAATTTATCAAAATGAATGACAGTTTTACAAAAAATTGGGCATTTTTCACTATTCACTGAAAAATCAATATTTTTCAAAAAATCCAAAATTTCACCCTTAGTTAATTTTGATATGATGATATAAAATTAATTTAATTTTATCAAATACATTTTCTAAATATTCTAGAAAATAATTATATTATTATTTTTAGAAAAATAAAAATAAAAATAAAAATAATAATAATTTTTAAAGAAATCATATTTTGAAGAACAAAAAGTAATTATAAAAAAAGAATTATTATTTAATAAGAATTTATAAATATTTTTTTAAGTATAACCCACACACACACACATATAATAAATTAGTTAATCCTATTCATCCCTATAAATTTAACGGTTAGGGTATAATGCTTATGTTTAAATAATCATTGTTTCTTTGAGTTTGATATTGAATAACACATACTATATTGAAAATAATTTTCTCTTTTAAAAACTCAGGGTGTTACATTGTCCCCCCTTTAATAAAATTTTCCCTTTCAATTTGAACTTGATCTTGGTAATCAATTTTTTCAAATTTGAAAATATCGTTATTTAAATACCACACCATAAAAGGGTTAATAAAACATCCACTTGAAAAGAGAGAATGGGAAGTGTGAAGGTCATCACATATCTAGGTTTTCAAGTAGGAGAAAATTAATTGAAGTTAAAATATAGACATGGAATAAAAAAACTATTTACCAAAAACTAATTGAGAGTGATAAAGAACACAATCATTAGAAAGTCAACGACCACAAAACCATTAATTTATTTTGGGTGAAATGACCATAAATTCATTGGAAATGATCATAATGTGACAATATTTTTGTTTCAATATCCATTTCCTAGAGTTAAGAAATTCCTTTTCCATATATAATAAACTTAAGGAAATATACTTTCTTAGAATTATAATTTCATCCTTTAAAAAATTTCTACTACAATCTTATATTTCCTCCAAATGATAAATACTCAAGATGATTTATTTATCCCCAAAGCACTTCTAATGGATCATATAATCCACCAAAGAATAAAAATGTATACCTCCTATATTTGTTAAGTCCTAAATGGTTAACATAAAGTAAATTAATACTAAAAATCAATAAACTATAATATATTAATCTCTAAAATTCAACCAAAAAATACCAAAGGTTTAACATAGATCATTCCTTAAATAAATACCACCTATATCAAAATAACCCCAATAATATCATCATTAAATAATGTTTTAACCTCAAAGGTTGTCTCATACCCATCATCTTACACATCCAAAAACATAATAAAATTATTCTCAACTAATCCTTTTTATTAAACCTAATGGGTATATAAACCTCCACCCAATAAAAATTATATTGAAATATCATTAATCCCATAAAAAATTGATCATGTAATTTGTTTCCCAAAATTTCCTTAATCATGCTAAAATTCCATCAAATAAATCTTCAAAAGTGGTATCACTGATTTTAATCATAATATTAGAATTATAAATATCATCCAAAGACTCTTTAGGTTTATTCCAATATCAAAAAAATATTAAGGGTTATCAATCCCTCAATCTTGTGTTTTCCAAAATATCATCTTATCAGTAAATCACTTTTATAGGTTATCAGTACCATTAAACATATGGTTCAAATCTATAAAGAAAAACTAATGTAGAAAAATCCTTATATTTTTCATGATTCTTATATCCATAATGAAATGGATATAATACTTCTACAACATAATTATCAAATACCAATACATAAACACTTTAATCCTTACACTTTAATGAATTATATAGCATAAGTCCTTCCTTAGTCTAGGATTTAACCCTTGGATTAGGAAATTGACTTGAACAACACCCACATTATCTACACATAAGGCATTGAACAATAATGGGTTTCATAGGATGTAATTTATCCCCTTCTATCACACTCTTCCTTTTCATGGAAAATATCTAATTTATTCCCTATTTTCCACACTTGAAACACCTTCGAGATCCTTTTTAGAATTTTTCAAGGCGTTGCTTTCCACATTCTTGATACGTAGGAAATTGAACCTTATTTACTTTATCATCTTTATTAGTGAACTAACTTGAGACAACGTCATTCGATTAATTTATTTATTTGGACATCCAACTATGTGCTAGTTGTAAATTATGATATTTTATAGTTAGTTTGGCATAATTATGAGATGTATTACTTGAGCTCCAATCATGTTAGGAATATCATTTGGAAAGCCATAAAATTTACCAACACATCAGTTTTTGACTTGGTTCCTCTTATTTCTGGCCATTGACTAGAATAAAGGGAAAATTAGGGATAAGGTATTTTAAAATATTAAACACACAAATAGGAAAACAATAACATTAAAGGGATAAATTATAAATGACATATATTTCCTTAACATATTAATTTATAGGCATCAAGATAATTTATCCATGATCTATTTCCTAACATATACTCTTATGTACAAATTTTCCCTTAACAGTGATTCTTAATAAGCTTGTGAATTTACCAAATCATTTCCCCTAGGAGTGTCAAACTAGGTGTGTAGAATGGGCCACTGTGATGCACCAGTTCCCAATCGAGTCTATCTTAATACAATGTTTTTAGGGGAAGTTACCCCTAGGTATATCTAGGCTAGAGCGACATCCACTTGTAGTATCCAAAAAGGGATGCATTTTCTTGGAATCCGCATACTCTACAGTTTTACAAAATTTAGGGATGTTTTATTATACATAGTATTATCCCTAACTAATTTTCTAGAGTTTTCTAATCCTAATCCTAAAAATAATTAGGCTTTCCTTTGATACCAACTATGAAAACCCTTGCCTTTATCACACATAATTTCATGATTTATTACATAAGAATACAATTAGTATAGACCAAAAGATCGAGAAGCCTAGTATTTGGAAAATTATGTACATTATATAACAACTTCAAAAAAGGGTTACATCAACATTATTGAAAAATTCCTTAACATGTTCATAATATTACATCATTCTTAATACTGTATGGGACAACCTGGGGACATACATAAGAAAGGGTTGAGCTAGAAATCCCTGTAAGGGAATAAAGAGAGCATAAAATGAAAAATTATTACATGTTAGACAATAAGAATTTCAATGGGACATAAATGGATGATAATCATAAATATAACACCCCATGATTTTATGGTATTACTCTTTTAAAGTCCAATATCTTTGATAGTTTATGCTTTATACAAAACTAAGTTTAAAAGTGTAAAATGATATTAAGTATGACTGTTGGAATAGTAATGTGACTATTGGGAATAGTAATGTGACTAATATAATAGTAACTTCACCTATGAAAGTATAAATAAAATTTGTGTATCCTATAAATGAAAATATGATATATTTATATTTTGGTATAAGTAATTAAATGTTTTAAAAACCATAAATTAAGTTTTGGTATTTTTGTAAGGCATATATGTTTATTCACAATATTATAATTAATATAATGTTTTAAAACAAAATTAATTTTAATAAAATTTATTCATAAATTAATATTTTGTTATATTATGATTATAATATAATTTTATGAGACCTTAATTAATTTTTCAACGTATTATCGAATCAGTTATAATTTTAAAATTTGTATTTTTAAAATAAATAATGATTTTAATTAAAAATTAAATTTCTCATATTTAGAAAATTATTTTCATAAAACGGAGTACACTTTTTAAATATATATATTGAAAAATTGTTAGGGTGAATTTTTGGAATTTTTGTAAAATACTTGAATTTTTGGTGAATAGTGAAATACGGTAATTTACGGTATAGATACATTATAAGTTAAATTCACTATTTCTTGAGTCATTTCTGATGAAATCACCATAATATCAAACTAACATTAATTATTTTAATATATTTAGTGATAATTATCAAAATATTCATAGTCTTGAATTAAAATAATAATCAAATGAATTAAATAATAAAAAACACCCTCTTCTCCACCATAAATTTCCCTCCTCACCACCCCTTCTCCTCACACCTCCAAAGCCTTGAATCTTGTAAAATTTCTATACAACCACTCTCCCAAACCTCTCCCCCATGTTCTGGTCTTTTTTGTCTCACTTAAAAGACCATTTCAAAGTTACTAAAGGAGGTTCTCAAGGAGAGGAATTCAAGAGGTAAAATCCCCTTTCGTTCATTTAATTTTCATTCAATTTATTTACTTTTCTTATCCTTTCCTTACCTCATCTATCCAAATATGAATGATAACTAAAATATCTTATATATAATGGATTTCCATTATTATTATGGGATATCCACCATGAATTATTTTCTCTTCCACTTTTTTATTCTAAAAATGAAATCATCGTCCGTGAGGTGCTGATTTACTACCTTTGTCGACGAACAATTTTAGTTTTTTCATTTCCTCCTTCAAGGGTGATCATAAATCAGTTTTTATTATAAAAAATTATAATATTTATATTAAAAATTATTTAGTGTTTTGAACCAGTATATATACATAATATTAATTAAAAAAACAAAACTAGTGCATGATGATCAGAAAAATGTCAAAATAATCCAAATGGTTATCATTAACATTTTATCTAATGAATCATCCTTATATAGAAAAAAAATTATATATAATACTATTAAATATTCTTTATATTCATTAATAATAAATGATTTCAATTCTATATAACTATTCCTACTTCATATGATCTTTCATACATGTATAAAAGTGAACCAATCGTGAAAACCAAGGAAACGAACACTTCCGAATGACTAAATTGAATCTTATAACTCATAAAAAAGACCATAGATGAACTTAATAAAATTATAATAAATAAAATACATGTTAAATATTTTATGAATTAAAATATTAATGAATCTAATTTCATTATCTAGGACGTTAAGTACAAGTGCAGAACACTTCCAGACATAAGGTAAGGGATTCTCCTCAAACCTCCATTTTTCATTCGGGTTACACTTTATCAATCTTCAAACTAATTTAATAATTATTAATTTTTATAATCTTATTATATATTTTCTTTATATGTTACAAAATAATGTTTCTATATCATTTCATATTTATTTGATGTGGAAATATATGTTTTATAAGTTTCCCTTTTCAATTCCTATCGATAAGCAAACCCGATTAAAGGGTTGTTCCCAATTTGTTACCCATTTTCAAGTACACTACATAATATTTTATAGGGCACAAATATTTTTATAAAATCACTCTTTTTATTATTAATTTTTTTAGTTATTTTCTAGTTTTATGAAAATAATTAATCTTTTTTTTTCTTTGAAGACTCTTTTATATTTTCTCTTAAACCGTACTAAAGTGACCCATTTTGGAGACTATTTTTAGATGTTTTAACTTGATTTAGACATAATTTGTGACTTAAATATAATTAATTTTTTTATTACATTTTCTTTTATGGGATTATCTTTGCTAAAATATGATTTTATAAAAATTAGTTTTCCAAAATAAATCTTCCCTCTAAATTAAAAAATGGTATTTCTCTTAAGAATTTCTTAATGATTTTATTAGAGTATTTTCATCTAATTCAACACCCTTTTTTGAATTTTATGATTGATAGAGGTTGATACCTTATGATACCATATATTATATATTATTAAAGGGTTTATGATCAGTTTCACTATGGATGTGCTATTCATGGTTTATGGTTGAAGTATTCACATTTCATAAGCTCATTTTTCAATAAAAGTTTTTATGTTATGTTTAACCTTGTTCATATAAGGAATGAATTGGACTTAGTAATTAATGGGAGGGGCCCTATATAGTACCTATATGTATCTTTAGGTCTCATGAGATAAACTATTTTGGGTATTGGCTGACTTCTTACTTGTTTACGGTGTCTTTTACAAAGCCTTGATGGTATGTTATGATGTATGAAATTATAAATTCCCTCATTATGATATCAATAACTGATAATACATGTGCCCATTTGTAACGTCCCGGTTCTAAAAGCTGCCCAAAGATGCCCCATACCCAGTTGGTCATATGGCCTCAATCGTATTTCCACAAATTCTAGAGGCAGCCAATTAGCAGTGAGGGCCTTGGGTGTGATAATGGGGAAACTATGCCCTCATTGGAAAAGTAACACAGAGAAAGAAAAACACAAAGAAATAGAGGAGGCAGTAATATTTCCATACAAAAAGAAATAGCAGAAGACTGAAGAAATAAAAAGTTGGAGCGGATATATAATGATGCATGATACATATATCTAGGAAAGCATCCAAACAGGTCACAATGATGAAATACATTACTAAACCAAAGTACAAGAAAAACAGTAAACAACTCCACAACATCGCAAGAAAAAGCTTGGTCCCATGCTCTATTGCTCCAAAGAAGTCAAGTACCCGAAGTAGAAGGGTTCTTACCCTTGTCTATTACTACAACAATATAATCTGTTTGGGCCCAAAAGCATGGCTCAAATAGGGTGTGAGACTAAATCCTAGTAGGAAACCACTAAGAGATCTGTGCCAAATAGTCAGTGAATAAATATGGAAGGCAATAAACAAAATAAGCAGTAAACAAGAAAGTACTCGACAGTAAATAATTCCACAGTTTCAAAGCATTCAGTTCCACATAGCAAGTAAATAGATAATCACAAATAGGTAACCCTCTGGGATGTAATCACATCCTAATACCCTCTGGTCCTACCTAGAAAACACAAGCAACCCTCTAGGAAGTACACATAGTCTAACCCCTCTGGTTATGCTTTAGTATAGAATCTCTAGGGAAGCACTCACTATCAATTCCCCCTATATTCTTGTATCACTAAATAAAAGGCACTTTGGGGAAGCACTTATGTCACGTTCCTCCTGTGGCCCGCGTCGAGGAACTACAAAAACTCTTAGGAAGCACTTACGTCAATTCCCCCTGTGGTCTTGCATCGTAAAAGTAAAAACAGACGTTCTGGAGAAGCCCTTACATCCATTCTCCCTATAGTCTACTACACTAGGTTCTCACAGCCCTGTGTAAGTAAAACGATCACAAAAATGCAATACGGCCAAAGTAAACCACAATAACTACTTGGCTAACAGTCTACAACATAACAACAAGAAAGATAAACAATCACCCCATCCTACAATACTAGGCAAGGAAAACAAATTAGTATCCTAACAGGAAAAACAAGACCCAGCGTTCAAAACAAGAAAACATGGGAAAAACCTCCATAACATGGAAAAATAAACCCTATTCACAACATATAACCTCTATAAAATCAACCAAGGCATAGAAGGAAAACACTAGGGCTAAAACCATAAACACACAATACCCCGTTAATGGGTATTAGGAACTGTTTCACATAAAACTCAAAGACTATCTTTGTAAAGGCACAAACCACCTAACTCGGTGTTTTAGGATCTTTATACGTGAACTTCAAGCCTTGAATCTCCCAAGAACACTGTATATCTATAAAAATGCTAAAAATGCTCAATTGAAGATAACTTGAGAAAGAGGAAGAATCAGGAAATGAAGCTCTAGGAGAAGGAAGAGATTACCGAGGTGATCCCAATGCAATCTAAGATGGTCGATTCAGATTATGGATGCTCGATCGGGGTCTCAGGGAAAGATAGCAGCTGTATGGTTTCTCTCGGACGAGTCAGACCTAGAAGGAGGTGTTTCTGTCCATTAGACGCGTCCCTAGTATGCTTAATGAAAAAAAGAAAGTAAAACATGTACTTTAGAAGTACATGGAATGTACTTTCCTTTACTGGCCCCCGCATTAGGTGGTATCTAGGTCACCACACACGGTCGTGTGCATGGCCGTGACACGACCAACACCTGACTACCTACGATAAATGAGTTCATGGAGTGTACTTATAATTTACACGGCATGTACATAAGAAATTTACAAAAAACTCTTATTTTCCTAAAAAACACCAGAAAAAGGAAAAAATACCTTAAAAGAAGATCCAGGTTCTGAAAACTTCCCTCCTTAAAGAAATTAGTCCCCAAATTTCCCTAGCACGGTGGCGTAGAAGAAGAATCCTCGAACAACTTCAGCCACTACGATCGTACATCGGTCTCCCTCTCCCAAGTCTCATCCTGTACTCGCCTGTGCTGCCATAGCACTCGTACCAGAGGAACAAACCATACATAGAGAACCTTTGTACTATGATCAACAATCCAAATATGATGCTCCTAAAATGAGGTGTACACTTCCTACTCAACCTCTTCAGGTTGAAGAACATGAGATGAGTCTGAGAAGTAACGTTGAAGCTAAGAAATGTGAAAGACATCGTGCATAGCCCGGTACCTCTGAGGTAACTGCAGCGATAGGCAACCATCCTGACTCTCTCCAAAACCTCAAACGGCTCGACATACCTCAGCGAAAGCTTTCCCTGTCTCCTAATCCTCTTATTCCCCAACCTCAGTGTGACATGCAGGAAAACATGATCCCCGACCTCAAACACCAGAGGTCATCTTCGTTGATCAAAATAAGACTTCTGTTGAGACTGTGCAATAGCCATCCTCTTCCAAATCAACTCTATCTGCTCTGTGGTCTCCTGTACAAGATGAGTTCCCAACATTGCTGCCTCTCCTGTCTCCATCCAACATAAGGGTGATCGGCATTGCCTACCCATACAAGGCCTCATAAGGTTCCATATGAATAGTTTCTTGAAAACTATTGTCATAAGAAAACTCCACAAGAGGTATGTGTTTCTCCCAAGAACCTCCAAAATCAAGGATGCTTGCTCACAACATATCTTCAAGCACCTGAATCGTATGCTCAGACTGACCATATGTCTGAAGGTGGTAAGCTGTACTCAAAAGTACCTGTGTACCCAAACCCTTATGTAGCCCCTGCCAGACCAAATAAGTAAAACAAAAATCCCTATCTGAAACAATGGAGTGTGGAACTCCATGTAAACGTACAATCTCATGGACGTAAAACCCTCCTAGCTCATCAACATTGAAGGTCTCTTTGATCAGAAATAAGTGAGAAACCTTTGTTTATCTATCAATGAAAACCCATAAAACATCATTCCCTCGAGGCGAACTTGGTAAACCTATCAAGAAATCCATCGTGACATCATTCCACTTCCACTTGGGATTAGGTTACAGCTGTAAAAACCTCGCGGGTCACTGATGCTCTGCCTTCACCTAATGACAGGCGGAACTCTTCATGAAGAACCCAACAACATCTTTCTTCATACCTATCCTCCAATACTGATAGTGTAGATCATGATACATCTTGGTCACACCAGGATGAACTGCCCAAACTGAGGAATGAAAGTCCTGCATCAACTCCTCGCGTATGTCTGCTGACACCCATACGCGCCCTTGGAAACTCAAGATCTCATCCTTGAATATGGTCCATACATGAATATGTTCCTCTCCTGACATGATCTCCTATAGGAGTAGGCTGTCAGAATTTGATAGTTGCCTCATATGCACTCAATCAAGAAGAGTATAGGTAATAACTATAGAAGAAAGAATCATCTACCCCTATCTATCGTGCACCTCCAAATGTATCTCAGAGAGAAGAGACATAAGCTACCACTCACTGCTGTCCTCCTGAACCACATGTATCCAAGTCCTCTTACTTAGAGCATCAGCCATAATATTGCCTTTCCTTGGTGTATAGGCAAGCTCAAATTCAAAGGACTGAATGTACTCAACCCACCTTCACTGTCTAAAATTCAGGTCACGCTGGGTGGATATATACTTGAGACTCTTATGGTTGGTAAAAACCATAAAATGCTCTCCCAACAGGTAGCGTCTCCAATAGTGTAAGGCATGAACAACTGTTTTCAACTCAATATCATGCGTTGGGTAATTACTCTCATGTGGCCTCAAATACTGAGACCCGTACGCAACGACTCCTTCTCCATACATAATAACTGCTCCCAGATTAATACCTAAAGCATCACAATAAATAGTGTAGCTCTTTCCTAGATCTAGAAATACTAGTATCGGTGATGATGTAAATTTCCCTTTCAACTCCTGAAAGGCTGACTCGCAAGAATCTGTCCACAAGTACTTTACACCCTTCTTAGTTAGGCCCACCAGTGGCACTTCTAAGCGTGAAAAGTCTTGTATGAAACGTCTGTAGTATCCATCCAGCCGTAGAAAAATCTTGTACCTCAAAGACATTCTTCGGATGATCCCAGGAAACTAGTGCTCTCACTTTATCTGGGTCTACTAATACTCCTGCCTCTAAGATAACATTACCCAAGAAGTGAATTTGGTTCATCCAAAAGTGGAATTTTGGGAGCTTAACATATAACTGATGCTCTCTCAGTATACTCAAAATGATCTCATGATGTGTGGCTTGGTTGTGTCGAGTGTGAGAGCACACCAAGATATCATCCATGAAAACCAGCATGAAAGAATCCAAGTATGGATGGAACACTTGGTTCATCAGTGCCATGAAAACTGCAGTTGCATTTGAGAGATCGAAGGACATAACCATATACTTGTATAGACCGTACCTTCTTCAGAAGGCTGCAAGAGGTATATCAGATGGTCTAACATGCAATTGATGATAAAAAGATCTCAAGTCATTATTTTATAACACCTAGGATCCTTGAAGATAATTAAAGAGATCATAAATCCTTGGCAAAGGATATCGGTTCTTGACCGTCAACTGGTTCAGCTTCTGATAATCCACGCAATGTCTAAGGGTACCGTCTGCCATCTTCACAAATAGGACAGGAGAACCCTATAGAGAAGTACTGGGCCAGATGAAACCCTTAGCCTGCAACTCCTCCAACTTATTCTTGATCTCCTAAAACTTAGGTGTAGCCATCCTATAAGGAGGAATGGACACTGGTGTTGCTCCTGACACAAGATCGATAGAAAAGTCCACCTCTCTCTCTAGAGGAAAACCTGAAAAGTCATCTAGAAATAAATCCCCGAAAAATTCCACCACTGGAGGAAAGTACATCTGTGAAGTCCCCTGGTCATCCAGATATAGACTAGAAAACTAGGCTCTAACTTCTCCGAACCTATGATGCTCAGGTCCCGCTCTGATCGCCTGGACATCCCATTTTCCCTTATGAAGAAATGATCCTCCCTTTAGTGATGTGAAACTCACCCTACGGTGATAGCAGTCGACAACAGCCTGAAAGGGAACTAACCAATCCATTTTGAGAATGATATCATAGCCTTTCATCTCTAGGACATAGAGATTCCATAAGAAGTGACACCCACTAACCTCAAGAGGGAACTCCTTACACTGACGTACACTAGCCATTCTTGTCCCCAACAGAGTGTCCAATGTCAAGATATCAGTAGAAGAAAAGATACAGATCCCAAGGCACTCCATAACAACAATAGATATAAAGCTATTGGAATGCCCTGTATCGAAAAGAGTAGAAGATAAAACTGAGGAAACTAGGATCATACCTCAAATAATAGAGGGTCCAGGATCCTGCTCCTACTTGGTATGCTCCAATAAAAATGTTTAACCTGCACCGCTTCCCTGCAACCCTGCCAGACTACTTTGAGCTGATCCACCCTATTATCACTGAAATCCGGGTGACTAACTACCACATCCGCGACCTCCACTTCGGACTGAACGACTAAAAGAACTCCAGTTACCAAACTGATGAGAAACTAGTGGCACTGCTCCTGAACTAGGATTCATAGAAGAAACTTTGTCACTAGCTGCTGGTGAGAATATTTGACAGAAACGCTGAAGATGACTCATCTTTATACAAGATCGGCACTCCACTGGGTCTCTCAGGAAATGTGGCATTGTATGACCGCTCTTCTCGCACAGGTAGATCACCACCTGGCTACTAGAGGAAGTGTCTCGCCTCCTTGGATCACCGCACGAAGACCCCCTATGGCACTTCCTGCTATCAGTATGAGGGAAACTAACTCCGAATGTCGAGCTTCCCTAGCTCACAACTCCATAATCTCTTAGATTACGCTCTGTGATTAGCGCCTGTTTGAAGATAGAAGTGATAGACATCAACCTAAAGATATTCACTTGAGATTGGATGTCATGCCTCATACCATCCTCAAACATCCTTTCCAGGAATAAATCATCACCTCCTGGGATGGGCGTAAAGTGATGGAGCTATGTGAAGCGAGATGAATAATCCATAACAGAAAGAGTACCCTGCTCCAGACTCATGAACTCTCGGGTTCGATCGGCCATCAAAGTCTTTAGGTAGAAGTAGTCATAAAAGGCATTCTGGAACTTGTTCCATGCCATAACCTACTGGCATCCCACCTATGAGATCATATCCCACCATCTCTTGGCGGATTCCCGAAGCATGTACGTAGTGATATTGACTCTCCTCTCTAGAGGAATATCTAGATTATCGAAGATAGAAAGCATGGATTCTAATCATGACTCTTCAGCCTGAGGTCATCCTTCTCTAGTGAAAGTGGGAGGATACTGCTGCTGAAAGACCTGCGTCAACTATAACATAGATGGGTTAGGATGTAGTACTCCACATAAGGTCTGCATGAACCTCATAAAGCCTTCTTGGAATTATGCATCAGCACCTATGTCTTGAATGACAACTAGTGCCAAGACTGTCACAACTGGAGGATCTACTAGTAGTCCCTGATAAGACATGTTTGGTGTCTGATCACTGCCTTTCAACTGGCATACAATCGGAGGACGTCTCAGTGGCATGACTCTTTAAGGTAAAACACACACCTTTGATCAAGATTATCATGGATTGAAAACTAGAAGGGTAAGGAGGGAACATGAGAAAGAAATCATTCAAGTCTTACAAAACTTGTATAAATGGCATGTATACTTAACTACATGGTGTGTTCCCTCAAGCCTTCAAATGGGTGTGTACTTCTGCCAAAACTGGTCATGTAACACCCCAAACACACAACATCATTTCCTAACACACGACATGTACTTGAATCCTCTTCCCCTGCCCGAGTCCTTCTATATGACTATGATACACAGTTCTCATTGAACAAGACTACATGGTGTGTTTATGCTAGACACAACATTTACTAGACATGCTTCACCGGCTCGTGTTGTTAGTGACACGCCCGGATACATGGATCACACTACATGGCGTGTTCCAGATGGACATGACATGTACTAAAAGATTTCCACTGACCCGTGTTGTTAGTTACATGACCGGATTCCAGGGATTAAACTACATAGCGTGTTTAAGACTGACAAGACATTTATTTCTTAAGTTTTTATCCATCCGTGTCATTAGACACATGGGAAGACACATGGTCTAAACACACGGCATGTACGATCGTTACACAACGTGTCCCAGAAAAAATTCTCCCAACCCCATGTCTCTGCCCACATATCCAGTGACACAGTTAGAGACTACATGGCGTGTACTTAAGAAAAACAGTTTCTCCCCAAACAGAAGAACACATTGAGTGTATTCAAAACTACACAGTGTGTATTATGGGTTTTTCCAGACAATAAGCCTTAGAAACTACTCCGGAAGCCCAGAAAACACTGAAACAAACATTAAAGTTCCAAATTACGATATGTGAGGGCCCATTCTCCCCGCGAATCAAAGATTGGAATCTATTACATGTCATATACAAGAAAAAAAAGGCAATGATCCACCAATTTCCAATCCATAGGGGATCATAACACCTCAAAAACCAAAGTTTGGAATTCATTCAAATAAAACCTTACAAAAAATCAATACCCTATCAAACAACATTTACTTTATCAAAGAATCTATCACAACAACATGCATATCTAGAACAACATATATTACAACAACATGAAATCACTAATGCACCCGAAATGGCATGGCCAGAATGCATGACATGTGATTTCTAGAAAGTTCCTATATGATGCATGAGATGGCATACCCTCATCTCATCAGGTTGAAATAGAAATAGAACCTCACTAGTATCAAAAATAACATCACAAATCATGTGAATAACCCAATGGTGAAATCAAATCAACCGTAAAATTGAAAAACTAGAAAATTGCAGTAAATGAGGTAAATTGGATTTTCCTTATACACGAGTTAGCTACTCCCGGGAACAAATTATTACCAAGTACCAATTTCTATCCTATCATAGACTGTAGGATCCAAACATTAAGTCAAGAAGAAAAGAACCCCTCTGATACCACTTTGTAATGTCCCGGTTTTAGAAGCTGCCCATAGACGCCCTGTACCGGGTTGGTCACATGGCCTCAAGTGATTTACCCAAATGCCAGAGGTTTCTAACTAGTAGTGAGGTCCTTAGGTGTGATAGTTGGGAAACTATGCCCTCATTGGCAGAGTAACACGACGGAAGCAAAACACAAAGCAATAGCAGAAGTAACAATATTACCATACAAAAAGAAACAGAGGAAGACTGAAGAAATAAACAGCTGGAGCACATATATAATGAGGCATGATACATATGTCTAGGAACACAGCCAAACAAGTCACAATTATGAAATATATTAATAAAACAAAGTACAATAAAAACAGTAAACAAATCCACAGTATCACAGGAAAAATCTTGGTCCCATGCTCTCCATCTCTAAAGTAGTCAAGTACATAAAGAAGAAGCACACTTTCCCTTGTATATTCCTACAAAAATATAATATGTTTGGGAACAAAAGCATGGCCCAAATATGGTGTGAGACTAAATCCCAGTAGGCAACCATTAAGAGATCTGTTCCTAACATTCAGTGAATATATATGGCAGGAAATAAACAAAAGAATTAGTAAACAAGGAAGTACTCAACAGTTAACAATTCCACAGTTTCAAAGCATTCAGTTCCACATAGCACGTAAACAGATAATCACAAATAGGTAATCCTATTGGATGTACTCATAGCCTAATCCCCTATAGTCCTACCTAGAAAACCCAAGAAACCCTATGAGAATTACACACAGTCTAACCCCTCTGGTTCAACTTTAGTATAGACTCTATAGAGAAGCACTCACCATAAATTCCCCCTATAGTCTCATATCAGTAACTAAAAGGCGCTCTGGAGAAGCGCTTACATCACATTCCATCTATGGACTATGTCGAGGAACTATAAACACTCTGAGGAAGCACTTACTTAAATTACCCCTTTGGTCTCGCATTGTAGAAGTAAAAATAGACACTCTAGAGAATCCCTTACGTCTATTCTCCCTATGGTCTACTACACTAGGTTCTCATGGCCCTGTGTAAGTCAAACAAGCACAGTAAGGCAATACAACCAAAGTAAACATGAAGAACTACTTGGATAATATTCTATAGCATAAAAACAAGATAGATAAACAATCACTCCATCCTATAATACTAGGCATGGAAAACAAAGCAGCAACCTAACAGGAAAAACTAGACCAAACGGTCAAAATAATAAAATAGGGGAAAAACGTCCATAACATGGAAAAATAAACCCTATTCACAACATATAACCTCTATACAATATACCATGAAATAACATGCCAACATTAGGGCTAAAACCATAAACACGCAATACCCCATTCATGGGTATTGGGCAATTTTGCACATAAAACATAAAGACTATCTATGGAAAGGCAAAAACCACCTACCTCGGTGTTGTAGGATTGCTATACGCGAACCTCAAGCCTTGAATCACCCAAGAACACTATAGATCTTCCAAAATTATAAAAATAATCAACCAAAGATAACTTGAGAAAGAGGAAGAATCAGGAAACGAAGCTCTAGAAGAAGGAAGAGCTTACCGATGCGATCCCAACACAATCGACAACAGTCGATTCGGAGAATGGATGCTCGATCAGCGGATCGGGGAAAGATCGCGTCTCTACAGTTTCTCCAAGAAAAGACTGACCTAGAACGAGGTGTTTCTATCCATCAGACGTATCCCTGGTACGTTTAATGGAAAAAAGAAAGGACACGGTGTGTACTTTATAAGTACACGGTGTGTACTTGCCTTTACTAGCCCCCACATTAGGTGGTCTCCAGGTCACCGCACATGGCCGTGTGCATGGCCGTGACATGGCCAACACCCAACTACCTGCGGTAACTTATTACATGGAATATACTTAAAAAGTACATGACGTGTACGTAAGAAATTTTTCTAAAACTCACCTTTTCTTAAAAACACTAGAAAAAGGAAAACATACCTGAAATGAAGATCTGGGTTCTTACATCATTCAACTAGTAGAATATTAATGGTTAAGTTAATTTATCATTTGATTATTTATGGAATTATTTAATCATTTATTATCCCTTCCATATTTTTCTCAATATTATGTTTCAATGGAATGTGTTTTTATTTCATCATTCCTTATTGTTTAGTTTTATGATAACTTCTGCTGAATTTATTACCCTTACTGAGAATCTGAGATCACCACTTTGTTATGTTTATTTTTACCTAGTATGAATATATGTATATTATGGATGAATTTTAGGGATAATCTAGGATTTATAGATGTTTCCAAAGGATTTTCTACGTTATTTTTCTTTCAAGTTATAATATGATAATTATGTTTATATTTTGTTTTCCAAAGCTACTAAACTATTTGGTCCTTTGGGATGAGACTTTATTGTTTTTATACCAATTTAATAAATCAAGGAACATTATTTGTGCTATGAGGGTCATGGTCTTTACAATAAACATGAATAATGAGGCATGACATAGAAGGACAATATAAGGGAAACATGGGAATGTGGAAGCAACTTTAAACATGAAATCATAAGAATGAGTTTAGGTTAACCACCAAGGTATTATAACATAATGTTCTTAGGATAACCTAACATGAACTCTACATAAAATATCATTAGAATAAAAAATTATCCATTTAATTGGAGTGCTATCTGGGAACACCCATCATAATCATATCATGTACATTCATAAGTGTGCCACATAGATTATATAACATAAGATCATATTTCATTAAATTTAATTCCACAGTTATGGATTTTATCTAACATACATGTAAGTACTTAATAAATTAATTATAGGTACAATTCTGTGAATTCAATTTAGTGGAAAAGGGTATGAGTATACACCTCACAAATGTTTGGTATGGAAAATTGTAGTTACATTTCGACAGTGTAACGATAATACATGACGATTCATAAAATAGTTCAAGGCGAGATAATTTGGTATCTATTCACTTTAAATTAAAAAGTAAAAGTATTTTTAATATTTAAGAACATAATATAATATAAATATTATTAGTTCCACTATGTTAGATACCCTAATAGGGGGGAGGTGAAACATGGTTTGACAGATTAAAACAACTACCCATATTTATCTTGTTTCTTGGTTAGACAAAACTCTCTTCTCTCTCCTTCCCATTATAGAGTGTGAAAAATATTAAATCAAGCACATGAAATAACAATTTTACTTGGTTCATCTTTACTAGGCTACATCCAAGGAGCATACACTGGTGATGTGTTGGTGTACCAAATCCACTAAAAGCACATTGCTGTTTACAAAGTTCAGAACGGACTCACTGTCCCTCCTAGTTTACAACCACTTACAATATGAAAGCTCACTGCTATCTCAACTAAAGTGTGATAACTATTTATTTAGAATATCCACTCACAGTTTAAATACTTGTAGGTCCCTTCATTATAAAAAATTAATGCATCTTCTTCTATTTGTATATGCTTTGATGAAGTTCCACTTTCATCCACTGATGAATACAAATTTACTGCAGGTGTACTGGGAAATATTCCAACTTTTGTGCATCCATAGAATGAACAGAGAACTTCTCCAATCCTAGCACGCATATTTCACTAAACCACTCATGCAGAACTCCCTTATTAAACACAAAACTTGGGTGACTCACACCCTTTTATGCCCAAACAAATATTGGTGGACAACTATCAACTGGGACACAACTTCTGAACATCTTTATACTTGTGATACCAAACCACCACTTGAGAGCCCAAAACTACTTGCGTGAATGTATATCTAATTCTATATATTTTTTGAGATTCTATAAAAACATGGAGGGGTAGACCTTTATTTATAGGCATTTTGGGCACCCTGAGCACCACACACAAGTTTCGTACCATCGCACAAGTCCAGTCACCTAAGCCTATGTCACCCTAGTCCCCTTGCGCACCCAAAACAATACTTGGGTTCACCTATTTACTTTTACATATTTTGATGTTTTGATCTTGAAAAACATTTGTCACACAACTTTACAGGCCTCTAAGAAACCGGAGCGCATGTCCTTTTTCCAAAAACACTTTTCTCCATTTGTCAATTTTAAGGCCCAAAAATTTGGTAAACACTAGAAAATAGCGCCACCTTGTATCTTCTATTTTTGTATCGCCTATAGATCATCCATTAATTTTTTAATGTTATTATAGAAATCATGGATTATCAACAACATCTCTTGAACCCGAAAAATCACCATGGATGCCCTTTTTGTCAATAGACCGAACATAGAAACCCACCTTCTCAACAAACAAAACATCGAGGCCCACTTTTTCAAAAAACACAACCATCCCAAAAATGATTCAATGATATCTTGGGGGATTTTTTTCCCAAAAAATATTTTGGAATTAATTGTTATCAGACAATTTTGTTGCTTGAATAAAAATCTGGCATGGAAAAATCACAGGATAATTTTGAGAGCGTAATGGGGGTACATAATGAATCATAGGAGGTATTAATGAGAGTGAAAGGGGTCACTAATAATTTGGAAACAAAAATTTAAGTAATATGGATATGTAATATCTTATCCCATTATTATTAATTGTAATAAAATGTGCATTACACAATTAAGGTTCTTAAATAAAGAGGAGAAAGAGAGGGTTCTTAATTTTTTTGGCATAGTAATGGATTAGGTAAAGGTTATAATGAGAGACTAAAAATTATATCTCATTATTTTAACATCAATTTTATAGTAAATTGATGTTTATAAATTAATAAAAACATAACCAATTGATATTAAAAAGGCTAATTACAAAGAAGGCACTTGAATGGAAAAGAAGAGAGGGAGACCCCTTACCTTGAGAGAGTGATTCCAAAAGCTTGGGAGGAGATTATTGAGAGCTTGTGGGAAACATGGGAGGACTATATAGATGTTAGGGAATATTAAAAACATTTTCCAAGGTTTTTTAGTTAATAATAATTAATTTTTGGGTGGGTTTATATAGAAAAAGTGATTGGTGTTCTTTATTATTTTCCAAACTTAGGTTTTGGAATCTATATAACAAAGTAATCTAAAAAAAACCTTACCATAATTTTGGCTGATGATTTCTAAAAAATAGGTGTTATTATCATTATTTTATATGTTCAATGGACTAACTCATTAAAATATTACCATTGGTGATGTGGAAGTGAGTTATGTTTGTAAAGAATTGATTTAAAAAACCTAAAATATAATATTGGTTTTGATGGATTCATAAAGCATTTATAAAATTAATCATATATCCTAAAAAATAAATTATTTTAAAGGGGAAACATATATCTTATCATGGATACATTATATGGTAAATTTTACTTCACTTTTGGGTCATTATGATGTCATAATATATACTATTCATTTATATTATATTTAATTTTTAACTGGAAATTCATCTATCTCAAAAAATTATGAAAAATTCACTGATGGATAATTTAGATGTGATAATTAGAAAAATGATATTTATTTTATCCAAATAATTATCTAAATATGATAAATTACACCTTTTAAATTAAAATCCCAATTTATTGAAAAATAATAGGTTTTGACAATAACAGTTTTCCGACCCTTATAAAAATTTCATTTTCAATTCATAAAATTATATTATCAATTATATTTAATATATACTATTTTATAATATTATTAAAATAAAATATAATTTATTTTAAAAATTCTTTTTGAATAAAAAATTGTCTTTTTTAAAACTATATATTACCCCAAATACAATTTTTTTAACGTATCAAAACTCTAATTTTTATCAAAATCATTATTAAATAATTTATAAAGAAAAAAGTATAATAATTATTATATTTAAATTATAATATAAATATTAATAATATTAGGGTTACTTTTTTTTATTCCTTGTTAAATTTTCTTCACCCATAATTAAACTATTTCCCTTTTTCTGTGGTAATAAATATTTATTATGGTTACTATTAATACTGTCCAAAAAATTAACCTTATTAAATAATATTAATTATTTTGATTAAAAATATGGAATAATTTTATCAAAAATTAATTCACATAGGTGCATGAAGTAAATTTAAAAGATAACCCGCAAGTGCTATGGAAAACTATTTTCCAACAATTTTATTTTCAAGGAAAGTTATTTTTACTTTATCTTTATAACTTGTAATAATAATTATATGAATTAAAATTTATATACCTATAATATAAAAATTTATTTATATTTTTCCTTAATAGGGGCTATTTTAATAAATTATATAGCATAAACATTATGCATTTTAAAATAGTTTCCAGAAAAGCATGTTTTTAAGCCTAAAAATAAACTTTTCCTAAAATCTAGAATAAAAATAATTTAAATGAAATAAATTGATTTAAATATAACATAATAATAATTATGTTACTTTGAAATAAAATTAATATAATAATGATACTTTTAAATTACTTAATTTATAAAAATAAATGACGATTTTACAAAAGGGTATTTTTCATTATTTACATAAAAATCAATATTTTTTAAAAAAATCCCAAAATTTTACCCTATGTATATTTTGATATGATAATTTATAAAATTATGTAAATTTTATCAAATATATTTTCTTAATTTTTTATAAAATAATTATAATGTTTTTCACAAAAAAATTAAAAAACATTTTTAAAGAAAACATATTTTGAAGAATAAAAATACATTATAAAAAAGGGTGATTATTTACTAATATTTTTTGAATAATTTTTTATTGATTAGGATATATATATATATATATATATATTTCATAAATTTGTTAATCCTACTCATACCCTAAAATTTAATGGCTAGGTTATAACGACCATGTTTAAATAGTCATGGTTTGTTTTTGTTTAGTGATGCGTATCAAATCTACTATGGTAAATGATTTTCTATTTTAAAAACTTTGGGTGTTATAGAGGTCATGAAGTTCACATGATTTATGTTCATGATATCATGAATTTAACATGATTCTTGTGTTACGACGTCATCTCTTTGGAATTATATTTTTGACATTTTTGATTGCAGATGGTTACTCCTTGATTCAATCAGCTCTCAACTACAGCGTTGTGTAGATTTTGAATCTTATAAAAAAATAAAGAATATTTTATTGACTTCTATTGATGAGATCCTCCATGTGATTTGGTATGATAGAAATGATATTCTTTATAATAATTTCACATTCAGGGTTAATGCAGTTTTGATGAGGATTCTCACCGCCATTCGAGAAGCTGCCTCTATTCAGGAAAACTATTGTGACAACACTGTTGGAGACTTTGATATCCTGCATCAACTTCAGATTGATGGTTTATAAAGATAACCAAGATTTACTCTTGATGTATCCTGGCAAGCCCCGCTTCCAAGATGGATCAAAGTGAATGTCTATGGTGCTTCTAAATGTAACCCGAGACCTACTGGTTGTGGTTCTATTTCCAGAGACTATCTTGGTCGGTGTCACATATGCTTGTTTGGTAGCTGTGGTACGACCTTGTCTTTGGAAGCGGAAATGATGGGGGTGATCCATGACATCGACTTTTCCAAGAAAAAGGGTTAGAAAAACATTTTGATTGAAAGTGATTCAACCACTATTGTCCATGCTATTTGGAATGTTGTGGCACATCTTTCCTAGCCACTTACTACCCATTGGGGGAATTGTCTAGGTTTGATTATGGAAATAAGCTACATTGTTACTCATGCCTTTCGTAAAGCGAACATGGTTGCAGATGGTCTTGTAACAAGTGAGTCAACCAGGACATAACTTGGCAGGATGACTTGCATGGTGATTTTTTCCCTCTTTATTTTAAAGATTATAATAAGATTCCATACTTCAGAATCATGTAACTTTTTTTCTCTATTAAATAAATTGTTCCTTGTTCTTTGACCGAGGCACCACCTTCTTGAAAAAAATATAGGCGTTGCATGTGATGTGTGGATATGAACAGAGACCAACACATGATGCTCAAACCTGTGGTAGGATGGGGTAGGTAGGGTTTTGACCCAACCCACACAAAATAATACTTGATACACGATGACCGATACAAATTGAATTGATAAAAGCATAAGAAATTTCATTATGCGGTTTGAGAGAAGAAACTCAATTGGTAAGTTTATGTGGGGAACATTTTTCTATATTGTCATGATATTATTTTACTACCTTGGATGCATTATTTTTTCGGAGAGACTTAGTGAGGTTAAGATAGTTAGTTGATCTATTTAGGTGGATGTAAGTTCTAC
Organism: Viscum album; assembly: GCA_963277665.1. Taxonomy (NCBI): domain Eukaryota; kingdom Viridiplantae; phylum Streptophyta; class Magnoliopsida; order Santalales; family Viscaceae; genus Viscum; species Viscum album. Next base: position 2,047,094,425 of record OY728119.1, read on the forward strand.
TACTCATTCACTATTTCATTACTATTATTTTTACACATTTACACGAGTGATATTTGGTGTGATCCTACTATGTATACATGCTATGCTTACCTTACATATATATAATTTTTTTCAAGGTTCTTGGAGTGTTTCATACACTGATATAGACATTACATTATTGATTATTGGTTATATTTTAAAGCTACTATCTTAGGATCTACCTCGGTAATATATCATTTGGTATACTTTTATTTTTATTGCATGAAATGCATTAAGGGCAGTGTGTTATTTTATACATAATTGAGTTGTCAGGTTGTTGTTTTTAATATATACTAATACTTTTCATTATTTAGGTTTATGTCCCCCATTATAGTGATTTATTCCCTCAATGTAAGTATCCAATATAAGGACTATTGTAGGTGGGCTTCAAGGGTCACTCCTTCTCTTCATTATTGGCCCAGGAGGGTACTCGTGGAGGCGGGGGGGGGGGGGGGGGGGTCTTGAAAACCCAAGAAAGTATCATGACATGAAACCTACCAAATAGTTTAAGAATCACAATATTACTTAAAGTGATGTACAATCCATGATTAGTAATATAACCTATAATAATTGTATATATAAAACTATATAATCTTGTAGAATTGAATAAAAATAATAAAAAATCTTCATAGAAGTCATTTCTTGAATCTATTATTGAAATAATACATGATAATTTCCTAATAAAATTTACATTGGGGATATATATAGGGATTTATATGTATTTTTTCCAAGTTTAGTAACATTTTATTCAACAAGTCCCACCTATAACCCATTTGAGTACACTATATAATTAAATTTATGCATATATTGTTTATACAAACATCAGAATCAATTTATTCATGTTAGTTATCTAATATAAATAAATAATGTGTTGCATAACAACATGGTGAATTATTATCAAGATAAAATGAGTTAAATTAATAAAATAAAAGGTAATTATAGGGGAAGAGTTCCCTATTATAAACAAATAATTTTTTATAAGATAAAATAAATGAACCAAAATATAATCCCATGATTGGTCACTAGGGAACATTTACAAATACCGTACCCCCTCTATCTTAAATAAAAATAAAGATATATTTCTATATATTCCTAGGATGAATGATTTTGGAAATAATACAATGATTTCATGGTAAAATTTAAAATTGTATAGATAAATCAATGGAAACACATTATATGATCAATAAGGGATGATAGTTTAATCATTAAATTTATATTAAGTGAAAATAGAGAAGAGAATTGTCAAACACATTTAAATATCTATTAAATATATTTTTAAATATCCTCATCATCATATTATCTACTAATTTTTCATTGATATTTGTGAATTTTGAATACCTCTATGTATAGAGGTCATCTTAAAAATTTACTTTATTAATGTAAACCCTCAAATTTATCTTAGTGATCTTATTATTATCTATATAAAGTATATCAAAAATTTTCAAATGGATGTCTAGAAGTGTAAGATACATTAATTATAAAAGACAATTACAATAGTTTTTAAAATACATATCGTTTCCTAAAAGAACATAAAAATGTTTTCCAATATTCATAATATGGAATACTAATGATGTGATTCATTATATCATCAAAGGTATGAAATTCTATAACCCATAATGTCATGTCCTAGGTCTTAGATAGAAGATATTTTTTAATTTTTTTTAATTTATGAGTATCAATGACATTTATATGATAGTCATGTGTTGGAGTAGAAATTTTAAGAAAAATATTATACTATGATAATAGATTAAATAGATGATGAACACATGACATTAAAGGTGTAATTAGTTAGAGAATATAAAAATATTTTCTAATATGGTTGAAGAAGATAGAACTTTCATCAATATATTGTAATTTCAGGAATAGTTTTATATCTAGGGTTAAAATTTTTATTAATTCCTTTAGGATAACCTGGAAGCTATACCTATGACTTGTATAAATAAATGATTTAGAATATTTTCATCATTATTCACATTTATAGTATTTTGTAACTAATAATTTCCTTCAAATGAGTGGTGTAAATTTTCAATTGTACGTTTATCTTTATATAATCATTTAAATTTTCAGATCATGTTTTGGTTTATGTAAATTAATATATATAAATTTATTTTTTGTTCAAATATTCTACTTACAACCATTTTCACATGAAATGATATATAATTTTAATATTTTATCTTTATTGATTGACACATATAATGAGTTATAAAAAAGATGATATTTAAAAAAATACAAAAAATTAGTGTGAATAAATATAATAAAAAATGATTCATAATTTTAGAATTAATTTTTGAAACTAGAAATTTTTTATCTTTAATTTCAATTGAATACTATATATTTTGATTTTTTGGTAGAATATAAAGGTTAAAAATTCATTGAATGAAATTCATATGAAAAATCAAGTAAATATATCACGCATGATGGGATTCATATAGTTGTAATCTTCCTCTAATTATGAAATTAAAACTATACATAAAATACATAAATAATGTATGTTAATGTGAGATTTATTATCATTCAATGAAACAACTCTTATACAAAATTCATGATCCTTTACTAATAACTCTTCATATCCCATGTGTGAATATAATTTACTAACCATTAATGTAAAACATAATTTTATTATATTAGAATCTATATATATGCATAATATGATCTACGTATGTTTTTAAACAATCATGTTTCCTAAAATTATTCTTTTATTTAATATTTTAAGATAAAATATTTATAGGTCTTACTAATGGGAAAAATGGAATCATGTAGAAACTTTAGTTTCATAGTGTGGTTGGAAAATATTATTGTATAAAAAATTTCTTATAAATACAATATTGTTTGGGAGAACCTAGGTTAGTTTGATGAACATGCATGATCTAGTTAGATTCATATGTAATATGGGATATTTTGACCATTTATTGGGGCTATTTAGGATTAAATTATAATAGTTATTAACTATATTTATTTTTATTTAAATAATTTATCTTTAAGGATTATACCATAGATACATTGGGATTAGGGGTATCTCTAAGAATTATAGTAGAAAAAATGAGATAATTTCATCTCATTATTGACCTATTATATTATTCAGTGATGTGAGTGGCTCGAGTATGCACTATTTAGCACATGGAATGTAGGATAGATGTTATGATATCATGGTAAGAATAAATATTGTCTTATAAAATCAAAATCTATGTGGGAGATCACATAATGTTGTTATTATTTTTAATATTGGAGTATAAAAATAATATTTTGACTTTTTTTCCCATTTCATCCCTATAGTGTGTGAGGCCAGGTGTATAAATTTGATTATTTTATAGACTCATGGCCATATGACTAGATCAACATAATCAATGAATAATGTGGAATAAAATTGGGATAATTATATTATTATTGTAAATAAAAAATAGGCATATAGTACATTAAAATTCAATGGGTTTAATAATTAAATAAAAATTCCCTTTAAATACTATAATAAAATTTGAGTAATGTTTTTTCATACAATAACTCTAATGATAATATTATTATAGTAGAAAATTTTTATATAATGATATCTTTTTTAAGATTATGTATTATAGGATAAATGGGTTAGGATGTCTCGGTGATAATGATTATTTTTCACCTAAATTGATTCACTTTCTGTAAATTTTATTTGATTAAGAATAATCTAGTACATGGGAAGAAAAAACATGGTCAAGTAATTAACCCTTTACTAAGAATATCTTGAATGATGTTCTTATGATCATGAAATTTATTTTATGAATGAAAGAAAAGGAATAAAACAATATTATATTTTTCCTAATTAATAAATTTGGTTCTATATCAAGAAAATTATATTACTATACTTTAATATTTCATAGTTGGTTCACATTCTCGATGTTTTTGTAGTTGAAAATTATTCCTTTTGTTGGGTTTTTATAGTGAATTATGTTATTATAGATTTTCTGAAAATTATATAATGTCATTTACTTTTTAATTTAATTCATTTATATATTATTGGGATAAAGACAAAATCATTACTATAATATATGTACAATTTATGGGTTAATGTATATCATTGTCCATGATAACTTTATTAATATTCATCAGAAACACCCAACCTAGTAAAGATGAGCTGGGGGTGTAAATATTCACCACCCTATTGACTTGGGAAGGATACAAAATAGTTTTATTAATGTTAACTATTAACTATAGGTTAAAAGTAATCACTTTAATGATTTATTCTGGGTTTATTAGTATTTGTTTTGGAAATAAAATAAAATAAGTGAATCGTCATTTCTATGTCACTATAGGTTATTATTGTAACATAGATAGTCAAAATGGTAGAACATTTTTTGGTATGGTATGATGTGTTAACCCAATTAATTATATATTAATGTGAAAAAGGTTGAGTGTTAAATAATTTAACTAAATTTTAAGCACCCATTCAACTTATGATAGGATAATTTCCCCATCCATCCTTGAATCAATGTAATGAAAATTTATTTTCCAAAATTTAGAGTGTTTATAATTTTTATGATCCCATTATAGTAAATAGTGAGGTAAGATGCAACATTTGAGGAATAAAATTATATTTATATGAAAAAACTTACACATATAATAGGAAAAATACTTCAAAATCATCTAATTGATTTAGTTTTATATATTTTTTTCATTATTAAATGAAGAGAATGGGGTTATATATGGGGAAGAATTGATAATAATATATCAAATTATCACAAATATGATTGTAAATAATCTCTTTTTACATCAATATGTTATAAAATTATGGAATAATAGAAATATATGTATATAGTAATGATATATGGATCAATTAGGTGCTCTTTCCTTATTCCATACATTGAAATTAAATCTTCAATTATGCCTCAAATACACAATAAATTTATATTCACATATATTAGGTGATGAGAAAAATTTGTAATGGATTTGTTTTAGAAAATTTGGTAGCCCTATAAAAGGAAATGTTTCATAGGTTATGTATGAAATAGTTATATTAAATTCCTTGTAAATAGGCTGTATAACAACAATAGAATCTGAAATACCATTTTTCATCACATGGAATGAACAATATATTGGGTTTTACATTTATGAAACACATCAAGATTTTGTTAAATATTTTTTTTTTCAGAAATAACTGATCTTTTTTATATTTTCCATTACATAAAATGCTTAGTTTATCTTGTGTTACATGCAACACTGAGTTTAAATGAAATGTGACATACTATTAAAATATTTTTATTTAATATTATAGTTACTACTGAACTATTTGAATGAAAGGTATGAATTTTATTAACTAAATTATGAAGAAATGTTGATTACAAATGTATATAAAATTAATTATTTTTTGACCAATTAATTAAAAATGAAAATAAAAAACTATTTGAAAATTAAGGAAATATTTTTAAGAAAAACCATTTTTATGTAAAAAAATATGTATTACCTAAATAAATTAAAAAAAATTCCACTTGTGATAAATTATTTTAACGAAATTTATATATTATATATTCAATAAACTATTTAAAATTATTCTTTGGTGTTTTCTAGACAAGTGATAAGAATAAATCCAATGTTATGCTTAAAAATTGTATTTTTCCTAAAAGAAGTTTTCACAAATTTTTGAGAAATTATTTTAAAACTAATTATTGAAACATTTAGATAATTTATTTAAAAATATTAATTTCATTTTTTAAATAATCATGTAAAAATTTTATAAGGGTGAATTGTTTGGAATTTTCTTAAAAGATTAATATTTCGATGAATAGTGAAAACACTGGATTTTAATTAAAAAATACCTTTTCATTAAAATTATTTATAAAGTAAAATTATATTTCAAATTTAGATTTAAATTTAAATTAGTTAAATTATATATCTATCAACCCAATTTAGTTCATTATAATCATTTTCATATTTAATTTTGATATAAAAACCATGCAAATGTTGGGAACATTTTCTATTTGGAAACACTCTTTCTCATCACGTCTACATGATTAATTCTAAATTTAAATTTTCCACATATATGAATGAAATTTGGAAGAATGGATTTTATAATTGAAATAATCTTACTTTATATTATCTAATAAGGTCAAATTATTATTTTTCATAATGAATAATAAAAAAATTAAAAAATATTTATCGTAGTTAAGGTAAAAATGGGTTTACTAAGAGGTTAAAATGAAAATATAACAGTTATAATGAACTAACAACTTGTTTAAAATATATTTTGTGGATTTATTTAGACCAAAAATTGTATAAGTATCACTAATACTCTTTTTTTGACCCTTTTTTATGTTAAAAATGGTGTTACACCTTTTTCTTTTAAACAATTACAAGTGCGTCACTCACCTCACTTTTAAAAAGCCACCCATATCCTATAATATACACACATCCAAAATCAATTGGTCCAGACAATACTGACGTTCCAAGGATCGAATAACAATTGAGAAGGGGGGTTGAATCAGTTTTTAAACTTTTGTAAGTTTCAAAACTTTAAGAAACTCAATCCGTGCAACCTGTTAAAATTTATTTCCCTATCAATATTTAGTAAGAAACTCACACATACAAGAAAGGTAAATCAAGAAAGGCACACAAGATTTACAAGGTTTGGCCTCAATAAGAGAACCTACATCCTTGCCATAGCCACTCCCGTGGTTCTAGGGAAATCCACTATGATGAATAAGTGAATACAACTTGTGAAAACTCCCGTTAGACACCTTCTATCTCCCGATAGGAAATATTATACTGACTCCCATAAGTTTACAATTTTTTTCTTAAAGAACAAATGAGACACTCATAAGAAAATGAAAATTTTTGAAACTGCTCCACAAATTCTCACTTCGAATTCTTAATCCAGTTTTCTTGGATCTGATTTTCTGGAATCGAACTTCTCAGCAAGTAAAATAATGATTCTGCAGAAATGACCACTCCGAATATTCAATTCAAATTTCTTGAATCCGATTTTCTGAAACTTGTCTTCTTAGCAAGATAATAACGATTCCGAAGAAATTCCCACTCCAAATATTCAATCCAGATTTCTTGAATCCGATTTTCTGAAATTGGTCTTCTTATCAATATAAAAATGATTTTGAAGAAATGACCACTTTGAATATTCACTCCGGATTTCTTGGATCCGAACTTCCGAATCTGAACTTCTCAGCAAGTAAATAATGGCTCTGATTCTCTTCTTCTCAAACACTCAAGAAAACTTCTTCAAGATGGTAGATGCTTTTCACTTTGAATTCTCCAGCGCTCCAGCTTTTCCGTGTGTGTAAAAATTTGTTCATTAGCGAATGATCTAAACACATATTTATAGGAAACTTAGAAAAAAAAGGCGGGAATCTAGAAAAACTTTTCCGCTTCCTCAAATTTAAAAAACTCCACAAATCTATCACATTTAAACTTAAATCTTTTACTTCTTCAAATATCCTTAAATTTCTCTGAGATTTATGAAATGCTGAAATTTTGGTTTTCTTGAACTCTTCATATCTTTCTCGGAATGATAAAGCTAGATCATGGTTCTGATTTTCTTAGAAACATGCTCCGAGTTGTCATTACGAATTTCTCAGCATGTTGCTCACGATTGTTATTCTAAATTTCTTAGCATGTTGTTCAGAATTTTCATTGCGAATTTCTGGCTTAGGATTGTCATTTTGAATTTCTCACCATGTTGCTCAGAATTGTCATTAAGAATTTTTGGCTCAGGATTGTCATTCCAAATTTTTGGCTCAGGATTGTCATTTCGAATTTCTCAGCATGTTGCTCAGAATTTTCATTACGAATTTCTGGTTCAGGATTGTCATTCCGAATTTTTGGCTCATTAAGTAGACTCCAAACTTCTGACTCAGGAAGTAGACTCTGAATATCTGCCTCACGAAGTAGATTCCAAATTTCTGGATCAGGCAGTAGACTCCAAACATCTGACTTAGGAAGTCGACTCCGAATTTCTGTCTTCAGGAAGTAGACTCCGAATTTCTGGCTCAGGAAGTAGACTCCGAACTTCTTGCTCAGGAAGTAGACTCTAAATTTCTGGCCCCGAAAGTAGACTCTGATATTTTGGCTCAGGAATTAGACTCCTAATTTCAGGCTCATGAAGTAGACTCCGAATTTTTGGCTCATGAAGTAGACTCGAAATTCTGACTCAGGAAGTCGACTCTGAATTTTTAGCTCCGAACTTTGTCAGAATTTTGCTTAGAGAAAAACACCAATCTTCTTCACCATTTCTTCAAACAGCTTTTATCATGAAATTTTCATGATTTTTGAGAACTTTAAGATCAGCAAAGCATCGTATGATTAAGTTTAGAAAGTTTGTGACACTTTCTTAACTTCTGAATTCTTATTCTTTAACATAATCTTCTTTAAGGAAATATTCAGCAACCATCAAATTTAACTTTTTGTAACTCAAAATTTTTTTTCAAAAAAGTTTAGTTGTCAAAATATACAAAACTTTGTTAAACAAAACATCAAAAAGGTTCTTCAATCTCCCCCTTTGGATTTGTTGGCAACCTTTGGTAACAAGTTCTCTCCTCTCAAAAAAAATTTACATCTCAAGTTCTTGAATTTTACTAAAACATGGCCTTTCTCAAAAAGAGTGTCCTGACACCACACTACTAGATAAAGTAATGTTTTTGAATGTTTTCCATCCCTCAGTGAAAAGAAAAATTTGCGGCCATGTAAAGATAAACTTCACCTTACTCAAACTCCCCTCCAACTTTTATCTTTTTCTTTCTCAATTTTCTTTTCTTCTCTCGTTTTTCTTTCTCTCTCTCTCCCCCATTATATGATAAACACAACTTTAGATTCATAAAAGAAAACTTACTCTCCCCCTTTGTCAATATAATCCAAAGCACGGTGGGGGTGACTTCCTTATGAGTTTTAGGAAGTCATGGGAGGAGGATGAATATGGAGTTGGAGCCTCAGTTCAACAAACCTCTCCTTTGACATTTCTTTTGTGAAAATATCGACAATCTGATACTTTGTTGAAATATATTCTTGCAAGACTTCTCCAGTAGAAGTTGTCTCTTTTAAAAAATGATACTTTATATCAATATGATTTGATCTTTAATGTTGAACATGATTCTTGGAAAGATCAATGGCACTTTGATTATCATAGAGTATTTTCAAAGGTTTAGAAACTTTCACTTTCAAATATTCCAGCTGAACTTTCATCCACATCATTTGAGTACAAGCCTGGGTAGCTGCAACATATTCAGATTCAGCTGTACTTAATGTTATTGAACTTTGTTTCTTGCTGTGCCAACTCACACAACATTCCCCTAAGAAAAATGTTCCTCCTGATGTTGATTTTCTATCATTACAATCACCAGCCCAATCAACATCAGTATAACCATGAAACATCAACTCATTGTTCCTATTGTATAACAACCCATGTGATGTTGTTCCCCTAACATATCTCAGAATCCTCTTAACTGCCAACATATGTGATTCTTTTGGATTAATTTGATATTGGGAACAGAGAGTCACAACATAAGAATTATCCGGCCCTGAGGCTGTAAGATAAATAAGACTTCCTATTAACTTTCAAAAGTCTTTCTGATTCACACTAATCCCTGAATCATCTTTGCCCAACTTTATGCTCACTAAGATAGGGGTTGAAACTTCTTTTGATTCTTTCATCCCAAAATTATTTAACAGTTCCTTGGCATAGTTTTCTTGGGATAAGAAAATGTAGTTTTATTGTTGTTGAACTTGTAAGCCAAAGAAGAACGTTAATTCCCCCAACATTGAAATTTCATATTTTTTCTTCATCTATTCAGCAAACTATTCACAAAACTTTTCTTTATCTCCGACAAAAATTATATCATCCACATAAACGATTACAATTAATGTTCCAGAATCACCATCATTAACATACAAGTTGCTATCAACCTTTCCATTAGAAAAGTTCATCTTTCCCAGAGAATTGTCAAGATTTGAATACCATGCTCATGGAGCTTATTTCAGCCCATACATGGCTTTATTTAATTTTCAACCTTTGTTTTCATCCTCATCAAGTAAAAATCCACAAGGTTGTTCAATGTAAAATTCTTCCTCAATCTCACCATTTATAAAAGCTGACTTTACATCCATCTGATAAACCTTGTAATTCTGATGACTAGCCATAGCAAGAAACATTCTAACAGTTTCCAACCTTGCAACAGGGGAAAAGGTTTCATCAAAATCCACACCTTCCACTTGTGCATATCATTTACACACAAGCCATTATTTGTTTCTTTTAACTTCTCTATGATCATTCAATTTATTTCTTTAAAACCACTTGGTTCCGATAAAATTCTTATTTTCTGGACTTGGAACAAGTTCCCATGTTTTATTCTTCTTAATCTGATCTAGTTATTCATTCATACCATCCACCCATTCTTTATGTTGAATAGCTTCTGAAACTGATTCTGGTTCAACTTTTGAGATAAGGGAAGTATGATTTTCTAATCTTAACTTCTTTCTTGTCTGGACTGGAGCCTTCTGATCCCCAATAATATTTTCAAATTCAACATGTTTTTGTAGGGTAAGAAAACTCACATTTTCTTTTCCAGTATCACTTTCTTCCCCATGTGACCTATCTGAGTCACTTTCACTATTGTGGGAATTCTCTGATTTATCTTCCTCAGTATTCTTAACAGATATTGTGAAGGAACATGGATTTTCAATTACCTTTACATCATATGAGTCCACCAACTTCTGTAACCGTTTGTTCTAGCATTTGTAACTTGTTCCATTTGGTGAATAACCCATAAATATTCCTTCTTCAGCTTTCTCTTCAAACTTTCCTAAGTCCGGATTTTTGATTTTGAGAAAGCACGGACTTCCAAACAATTTGAAGTAATTAAAAGAGATTTTTTTGTTATAACACATCTCATAATGAGTCATGTTGGTTTCTGGTCTTAACAAGCATCTATTTTGAACATGCATAGTAGTGCTAACTGCTTCTCTCCAAAATAATTTTGAAAGTTTGTATTCTGATAACATACTTCTTCCCATTTCCACAAAGATTCTATTTTTCCTTTCTGCTACTCCCTTTTGTTGTGGAGTATAAGGAGCACTATACTGATGTTTGATACCATTCTTCCTTTGATACGTTTCAAAAGCATTTATTGTGAATTCGGTACCATGGTCTGTTCTCCACTTCTTTATGGAAGCTCCCAATTCTTTCTCAACATCTCTTCAGAAGAATTTAAACATTTCAATAGCCTCTGACTTATGCTTCATGAACATGATGTTTGTCATCCTAGTGAAATCATCAATAAAAGTGATAAAGTATAAATCTATTTTTGTTGATTGATGTCTCATTGGCCCACATAGATTGGAATGAATAAGCTCAAGTGGTTTGTTAGATTGAATCTCAACTCTTTTATGACTTTTGTTAGTCATCTTTCCTTTCTAGAAAGTAATACAAACATCTTGATCTCTTCTTTTAAGTTCTGGAAAATTCCTAATACCATCAACTTTAGAAATATTACTCATTATTCCAATTTGTTCAAACCTTTTTCTAGGTAGAGATAAATTGTGCCAACAATTATAAGCTCTATGCCCATATATTCTGCAGCACCAGCAATAACCCTATAATCTTGGTTTTATATTCAAGAATGATCTTTCTATATAAAAGCTTTGTTTAGGTTGATAACTACTTTCAACTCTAGAAAACTCAGGATGTAGGCCATCTCTTCTTTTGAGTGAGTTTTCTACTTTTGTAGGATTGATAGGTTTATCACATCCTTTCTCCACCCAAGCTTTACTAATACTTTTTTCATAACCTGAAATGTTAGAAGAATCAGTTACAACATTATTTTTAGTGAGAGAAGATTTCACCTGATTCTCATAATGAGCCTTCACAAAATTTTTAGAGGTCTCAGCTTTTAATTATGTCGTTTTTTTGAAGTTTTTATTCATCTTCCTCAGGGTATTTTCGGACACAAGGAGTTTTGATTGCACCTTGTTTACTTCTTCTTCCTTAGCTTCCAGATTCTTGCTAAGATCTTCAATCATCTTTCCCTATTCAGCAATTCTATGTTTGTAACTTAAAATTTATTGAATGTATTCAACTTCCTTCTTGGTGACATCTTTACTTCCATCCTGAAATTCTTCCTGATTCTTCTTCATTACAAGAATTTCTTTCTTGAGATATTTTCTTTGCTCAAGACACGCAAGAAGTTCGGATCTTAGCTGATATTCTCTGTAAGATTCTTCACCACCTTCTTCACTCTCTGAGGAAATATTTTTTTCTCAACTTTTGCAATGAAGGTTCTGAATCTTTCTTTACTTTTATCTTCTGAGGAATCATTGTCAAATGATTCAGATTCAACCTTCTTGCTCAACATACTTTTTTTCTTTTCGGAAAACTTCATCTTGATTTTTTTAAAGTCTTCTCTTATTTTTCATTCTTGTTATACTTCTTCCATCGAGGAATCTCATCAGAAACATATTGATATTCTCCAACTTTCTTCTTAGGGAAATTCATAGCAAAGTGTCCGATTCCACAACACTCAAAACATTTGATAGGAATTTTCCCTCCATAATTTCCTCTTCCTCTTCGATAGTTCTTGGATATGAGAGACATGATTTTTTCATTCAACTCTTCATCTTCATTATCATTAGACTCACAAGGATCAGCTTAATCATCATCTTGGATTTTCATCTTTCTCATAGATTCAAAATCTATTTCATATTTTATCTTCTTCTTAAATATTGGAGATTTTCTCATTTCATAAGCAACAAGAAAGTTATGCAGTTCATCAAGAGATAAATCATCCTTATCTTCTAAAGTTGAAATTTTAGAATCAAACCCTCCTGGAAAGTTTTTCATAAGTTTCTTCACAATTGTAGAATCTTTCAAGTCTTATCTGAATCCTCTGATGTTGCACACAATTTCATTAACTCTGGTGAAGTATTCATCAATTGTTTCATCATCTCTCATCCTGATGTCTTCAAACTTAATACACCAGATTTGTAGCTTGGCCTCCTTGACTTTTGTATTTCCTTCGAATACACTTTCCAGCTTATCCCACATGATTTTTGATGTTGTGAGACACATAACCTTCTAATAAAATTTTCTGATAAGGATATTAGAATAGAATATCTAGCCTTTCCATCAACTTCTATGTTTCTCTTATCAACAAATGTCATATGAGAATTTTTCTCAATAGGTGGAAAGCCAATAGTAGCAGCATCAACAACTTCAAGGCCAAGATATAGGAGATAAGGAATCATCCTATTTTTTCCATCCATAATAATTATTGACATCAAATGTAGGAATTCCTATACTATTGACAGAATTGATATTCTTCATTATAAGGATTAAACAGGGGAATCTCGCTCTGATACCACTTGAAGTTCCAAGGATCGAATAACAAATAAGAAGGGGGGTTGAATCAGTTGTTAAACTTTTATAAGTTTCAAAACTTTAAGAAACTCAACCCCTGAAACCTGTTAAGATTTATTTCCTTATCAATCTTTAGAAAGAAACTCATGCATGAAATAAAGGTAAATCAAGAAAGGCACACAAGATTTACAAGGTTCAACCTCAATAAGAGAACCTACGTCCTTGCCATAGCCACTCCTGTGGGTCTATGGAAATACACTATGATGATGAAGTGAATAAAACTTGTGCCAAATCCCTTTAGACACCTTCTATCTACCGATATGAAATATTATAACGACTCCCATCAGTTTACAATGTTTTCTTAAAGAACAAATGAGCCACTCATAAGAAAATGAACTTTATTGAAACTACTCAACAAATTTTCACTTTGAATTCTTAATCCGGTTTTCTTGGATCCGATTTTCTGGAATCGAACTTCTCAGCAAGGAAAATAATTATTCTGCAGAAATTCCCACTCCGAATATTCAATTCATATTTTTGGAATCTGATTCTCTGAAACCGGTCTTCTCAGCAAGATAATAACGATTCCGAAGAAATTCCCACTCTGAATATTCAATCCAGATTTCTTGAATTCGATTTTCTGAAACCGGTCTTCTCAGAAATATAAAAATGATTCCGAAGAAATGCCCACTCTAAATATTCACTCCGGATTTCTTGGATCCAAACTTCTAAATCTGAATTTCTAAGCAAGTAAATAATGGCTCTGATTCTCTTCTTCTCAAACACTCAAGAAAAATTCTTCAAGATGGTATATGCTTTTCAAATTGAATTATCCAACACTCTGCCTTTTCCGCGTGTGTAAAAAGTTTTTCATGAGTGAATGATCTGAGCACATATTTATAGGCAACTCAAAAAACAAAAGCATGAATCTTGAAGAACTTTCCAGCTTCCTCAAATTTCAAAAACTCCGCAAATCTCTCGCATTTAAACTTCAATGTTTGACTTCTTCAAATCTACTTAAATTTCTATGAGATTTATGCAAAGTTTAAATTCTGGTTTTCTTGAACTCTTAATATATTTATCGGAATGATAAAGCTGGATCATGGTTCTGATTTTCTTAGAAACATGCTCAGAATTGTCATTACGAATTTCTCAGCATGTTACTCATGATTTTTATTTCGAATTTCTCAGTATTTTGTTCGGAGTTGTCATTAAGAATTTCTGGCTCAGGATTGTCATTCCGAATTTCTCAGCATGTTGCTTAGAATTGTCATTACGAATTTTTGGCTCAGGATTGTCATTCCAAATTTCTGGCTTAGGATTGTTATTCTATATTTCTCAGCATGTTTCTCAGAATTTTCATTACGAATTTCTGGTTCAGGATTGTCATTCCGAATTTCTGGCTCATGAAGTAGACTCCGAATTTCTGACTCTGGAAGTAGACTCTGAATCTCTTCCTCATGAAGTAGATTCCGAATTTGTAGCTCAAGCAGTAGACTCTGAACTTCTGACTTAAGAAGTCGACTCTGAATTTCTGGCTTCAGGAAGTAGACTCCAAATTTCTGGCTCAGGAAGTAGACTCCGAACTTCTGTCTTAGGAAGTAGACTCCAAATTTCTATCTCAAGAAGTAGACTCCGAACTTATGGATCAGGAAGTAGACTCCGAATTTCTGGCTCACGAAGTAGACTCTGAATTTCTGGCTCACGTAGTCGAATCCAAATTTCTAACTCAGGAAGTCGACTCTGAATTTCTGGCTCCGAACTTTCTCAGAATGTTGCTTAGAGAAAAACACCAATCTTCATCACCATTTATTCAACCATCATTTATCATGAAATTTTCATGATTTTTGAGAACTTTAAGATCAGAAAATCATCATATGATTAAGTTTAGAAAGTTTGAGACACTTTCTTAACTTTTGGCTTCTTATTCTTCAACATAATCTTCTTTAAGGAAATCTTCAGCAACCCGCAACTTCAACTTTCTGTAACTCAAAAACACTCTTAAAAAAAGATTAGTTTTCAACAAATACAAAACTCTGTTAAACAGAACACCACAAAGGTTCTTCAAATACCTACTAAAATAAATAAATCAATTATATACTATTATCCTATTATCCTTATTTTGGCCATAAATCCAACCTAATAAGCCTTTTATTGAAAAAAAGTTGTTAGAAGACGAGGCAACGTACCTACCCTATCATTTTATTTTATTTATTTCTCGATCTACTTAAATTATTATTAAATATTTATAATATAGTAGAATAAATAACTTATATATAATGATATTTTTTATATCATTTTAATAAACTAAAACCTTATCCACTTCCACTAAATGGGCAATAAAATCATCATTCGTGTGTATGGCGGACTATCGCCAAACGAACCGATGTCATCTGTTTTTCGATTACCACCTCTCATTGTTGGGTATGATGATGGATAAAAAGTGTATATATGATATTTATAATATAATTATACCTCTATATTAATTAAATTATAAATTAATTTTTTTACTTTATATATTTTTAGGGATATAATAAAATCTCTTGTGTGTATGGCAGACTACCTCCTTACAAAGTGATTTGAATTGTTTTTCACTAATGCTTTACGTAGAAGATAATGTGGATTAATTTAGTAAATATATATATGTATATATTATACAAATTACATATATATGATGTTAATTAGAAATTTATCATTCTTAAAAGATAATATTTCATTTTATTTCTTAACTTTTCACTTAGTGAAATATGAAAATGTTGTTTGTGTATGTGTGGACTACCGCCTTCTCAAAGCTATGTGACTCTCTTTTTTCATCACCAAAACAAATGTATGATATGTATAAGTATATTTAAAGAAATTATATGGTATTTATGATATTCAAATCATTATTTAAAGGTAAAATATTACTTACCACCTTTCCATAATGATCGTTAAAAAATGGAAATGTTATTCAAGTGTATGTACGACCTACCATCTCCATAATCGTAATATAATTAATTTATCAATACCATATTTCATGATTAGTATTAAAATTATAATTGATTTAAAATATTAAAATTATTTCATTTTTACTATTCTAGATATTATGGAACTGTGATCAATTTATGAGTACTGAAAATAAAATATCAAAACATATATGAAAAACCAAGCGGTTATAACCTAAAACGCGATTTTAACAAGGAATTGGTAATAAATGGGTTATATATAAATCATATATGGTATAATATATATAAATATGGTTCTATAATAGTTTTATAATAATATTATATTTATTATACTTGAGTTTTGAACATGTACGAAGGAATTAAAGACTTAAGGTAAGGAATTTTTGTCTCACATTTTATTTATATGAGACACATTCTATATTGACCACCTTTTTATTTTATGTGTGGTGTATATAATACCAATAAATTTATTTTATTATTATTATCCTGAAAATTATGGGGACTAAATATCAATTTTAAGATCACTATTTCATGGGGAATATTTTCAAATGTTACCAAAGTGGAAATGGATTAATGTTACAATCTCATCGTTTATCAGGATATTTTATGATTAAGTCTCCAATGTTGAAATATTATAATTTGAATCTAAATAATTATCATGAATTTGCATCTACTCATATTATTCATGATATTTTTCAAGAAATGGTAACATTTTCCCACTCTTGGTTACTAAAAATAATTGAGAAAATGTTTTTAAGAAAAATATTATTTATTTCACTCTTCAGTTGAAAACATTTTTCCTCCAAAAATATGTTTTCTAAAAATGTTTTCAAATTTTTTTTAAACATGTTTCAAATTATTTATTGAAGACATTTTTTCCCTTGTTTTACTTTTTAAAATATGTTTTTAATGGAATATTCATATTGTTTTCCAACCAGTTCCCATTTTTCTTTTATCAAACATATGAAAGGAATCTGTGTTTTAACATGTACGAAATGAGAAAAATTTTCTACCATCATTACATTTATTTTCTTTGAATATTAATTTATATTTTCCAAAGTTATTTTCAATGAGAATTATTTTCAAAATGTTTTATGAATTTTTATTTTTAAAAATTGATTTTCAAATAAATATTACTTTCCTCAAGAAATATTCCATGTGATCTTTAAAAATAATTATCCATATAAGATGAAATCCTTTGGTAAAACTTATACTTTATTGGAGATATAAACCAAGGATGACATTATTATTATTTATTAGAATGGTTAATTATGAAAAGATTTTTATCAAAACTGTTTCTCTTCCATGGGTTATACCATGATAAAACACTTATGAAACTCACATCAATTTCTAGAGGTTATACTATGATGAAATGATGAAATGGTTTTGAAACCCCTATCTTTTACACAGGTTAGGATATGAAGAAATGTTTATGAAAACCATTTTATTTCATGGGTTATGATATTATGAATGTTTTAGGATCTTATGGAACACATATATATGATTTTCATTATGTGATGGGTGAAACCTATATCTCCATCCAATTAATTGGGTAAAGATGGATAAATCATGAGTAAATATATTATGCATGAACCTGGTTACATGTTCAAAATGTTATATTGTAAACCTAATTACATGTTTACAATGATATCTATGAACCTTATTACGTACATACAATGTTATGAAAGGACCTATCTTTCACATCCATAATGTTATGAGTGGACCTCTTTTCATGACCATAATGTGAGGGACTAATGTCATTTCCTTAACACAATTAGTGAACCTATATCTATTTATACATGTTCACAATGTTATAAGTTGATGTGTATACCAAAAATATATGTCTTCTTTCCAATGTTATGTTCTCATGGCTCTTTTTATTTTTTTTCCATTATGATTTATTTCTTATGAAATTCAAGGATTTATTCCATGACTCATGTTTATGTTCTATGTTATACTGGGTATGGTTTTCAAAAGTTATTCATAAGTTCTCATACACTTATGTTAATGTTATGATTATTTTTCTCAATTTAATACCATTACTAAGAATCTGAGCCAAAATTTTCTTATGTTTCCTCTCCCCAGGTTATGGAGAAAGATTTTAAGTAGGGTATGTATATGAAGATTACTAAATGGAAAGATATTTATTAGATGAATTAATCATGTTTCACAAAATTATAAGATTTTGTACCTAGTATCTAATGGAACTAATATGTTATGGTCCTCAGGCACTTGTTTATGTAATGTATTGAATATTAATCTAAAATTATACAATATCTTTTTATGAGAAGCCTGGGTTTCAGTAGTTGGTATCAGAGGAAAGTATTAGTTAACCTTGGGAAAATTGGATGATAAAATTTTAGTGAGATCCTTAGGGACATTTCTAAGGATACTTCTAGGGATTTTCTAAGAATAAGTCCAAGGATAAGTCAATGTATAAGAAAATGTCATGGAATTTTTTTAAAGTATATAGTGAGTGGTTTCTAAGTAATTATATCACTATTTGGAAACTACAAGTGGGTTTATCTCTATCATAGAGTTACCTAAGGGAAATAAATATGAAAATAGAGCATTGATCTAGACTTTATCATCACTTGGTGTATAAAAAGGGCCCTTGCTATACACCTGGTTTGACACTACTGAGGATTATTCTTGGGAAATTCACAAAATCTTTATGAATGAACATGAAGGATTTAAAAATATTATGTCTATGAATTAACTAGGATAAAACTAAGGATTCATAGATTGAAAATAATGTGTCATGATTTAGACACCCTATAAGTGATTTATCATGATTATGTGGTTTATCACTAGGATTATTGTTTCTTACACTATGATTTCTTGTTTTTTTATATGGAAGGAACTTGAAGGAATCATGTTAATACTGCATAAAATAGACAATGGAATTATTTTCCTCTTAAGTAACCAAGTTGTAATGTCCCATGTTTTTTAGTACTGCATTTTTGAGTAGAAATTTGAATTTTTTCTTTCGGATGATTGTGAAGGGGTAAAATGGTGTTTCTAACCCTATAAGATGACTTTGATAATTTTCTGACCACTCCCTTGGTCATATAATAGGGTGTTTACCCTAGGATAGAGGTTTGGTGAAAATATGATTTGTTCTAATTTTGGTGAAATGATTAATAATTAATATTTAATAAATTAAATACTAAATTGTTTTAACAGGTTTCTTTGGTCATAAGTTTTAAATAGAGCTTCATATTGAGATTCTATATCTTCCATTGAGTCTATAATGGGGAGTTTATCTTAGGTTTGGCATAAACTTGAGTTGGGCATGAGGTCCTTCCTAAACCCTTTTTTTCTTTTTTTTTCTTTTTTTTATTTTCTTTATTTTTATTTTTATTTTCTTCTATCTTTATTATAATTCTCGTGTATGCCCCTTTGAGAGCCCCTACACCATGTGAAAGATAGGGGAGGGGTAGATAGAGAAATATAGGGAGATATAAAGAGAGGGAGGAGTCACTATGGAGCCTTCGACACACCGAATTGACATGCGATAGCTGTGAACCACAAAATCATATGAAGCTTCGACGATTTCAGCCCAAAGGTAGGCCCATTTTTATATTTACCACAAAACCCCTTTAAATACATTTTTCAAGTATTTATAGCTTCATTCTTCTTGTATGTTCCCCCCAAGTGGCCCAATTTGCTGATTTGGGGGTCTAAACGGGGGTTTTGAGTGATCCAATGGGTTTCCATTTGGAAAACCCCATAACACAATGTGTGGTTTAGGGAAACATTCCATGTGTTATTACCATTCAGGGAAGATGATGTTTAAGGTATACATGCTATGTACATGGGTGTACATTCTCTGTACTGGTACTCATCCATGTAGCTGAGTACCCAGCCAGGAGAACCCGTGCAGGGGGTATATGGCCGTGTAGGGTAAATGACTAGACCACATATGGGTTACACACTATATAAAAACTACACGACCTATCCAAGTATATGACAGGTCTATTTAAGGGACATAATAATGTTCTCCGTGTTGGGTATATTCCATGTTCCTACTTCACACACCGTGTACTTGGGGGGTTACATGCCCAGGACAACAGGAACACACATCTATGTGGGAGCTTGAGGGTACACATCGTGTACTCCTCTTTTGGTACCCTTTGAGTGTCTTATCTTATTTTATGACATGGTGTCATTTTTGGACCTGATATTAGTCTATTCTAAGTGGTTTTCGATGTTGATTGTAATGGTGAAACCCGTGGATCATTCTGAGGACTCCTAATGGATGTTTTAGGAATTCTATCTAAACGAAGAGGTAATTCCTTTGACCTTTGAATTTAGTTGTCTCATGAGAGTGAGAATTGGTGTGAATAATAGGTTGGGTGTTCAGACTGACCTATTTTGAGACCTTGATCTGAGATGAGTTAAGAGTTATCTCCCATGACCGATGCCTTCGTGGTTTTCCTTTGACAATGTCTCTCTTGTGAGAGGTTCTCTTCTGACCTGAGAGGCTATGAGAATAGTTGTTATCGAGGATCCTTTGAAGGATTCCTCTATATTATATCTAGTTAAAAATTATCCCTTAAGGGATGAATTTTGTTATATAATGATATAGGGATTCCCTTGTAGGATCCCTTACTTGTGTATCATTTTGAGGATCCCTAATTGGATACCTCATTAGTGGTTGAATTGATGGCCCCAGAAGGTGCCTATTGTTTGACTGAACCGGAGCTATATGTAGGGTTTGGGTAGTGATGGTAGTGGGTGTCACTTTAGAACCCATACCTAACTGGTAAACCCATGGGGCTGTGACTGGAGTTCTAGGTTGTTTGTTCGGGCCACCCTCACTCGTTTTTTATATCTTGATAGGGTTATTACTGATGCAGTGATGGTTACTAGATTTTCTTCCTGATTGGTGGATGTTGAGCCTAATGAGAGGTGTCTTTCTTTATGTTGGGATGCTTAGATGTTCTTCATAGTATCCGTTTTTCTCATTGGGATACCCAGACTTTATTTCTTGGGTTTCGGTTTCTAAGCCACGTTATTTAAGATATTTTTCTGGTGTACCTAGAGGTACTACCTGAGACTTTTATATTGAGTCTAGATATATATTGTGATATATATTTTTTTGGGATGGTATCCAACCATTGATCCTTATTTGATGACTTATATATGCTGGGTGATACTTGTATTCACATTGTAAAAATTCCTTGGATGATCTTAGTGGTTTGATGACTTATATACCCCAAGTGATATTTGGATTTCTATTATAGGAATTCTATAGATGGTCTCATTGGTTTGATTACTTATATACCATATGGGATACTTGGATTTCTATTGTAGTAATTCCTTGAATGGTCTTAGTGGTTTGATGACTTATATACCATGAGTGATACTTGGATTCCCATTATTGGAATTGGTTAGACAGGCTCAAGGGTTTTATGACTTATATACCCCGAGTGATTCTTGTATTTCCATTATAGGAATACCTTGGACAAGCTCAGTGGTTTGATGAATTATATACCCTGAGTGATACTTGTATTTACATTATAGGAATTACATGGATGATATCAGTGTTTTGATGAATTATATACCTTGAGTTATACTTGGATTCTCATTGTAGCAATTCCATGGATGGGCTCAGTGGGGTGATGACTTGTATAACCTGAGTGATACCCAGATTCCCATTGTAGGAATGCATTGGATGGGCTTAGAGGGTTGATGAATTCCATGCATATAGTGATACTTGGATTCCCATTGTAGGAATGCCTTGGATGGGCTCATAGGCTGGTTTATATATGATCAGAATGATTAAACTCTTCTAGATCATTTACGAGACTTAAGGGGTGTAGCATGGCGTCTCACCGAATATCTGAATTTACTCACTGAAATTATTCTTTATAGGTTTGAGCATCAGTATATGGTATCCCAATTCCATTTATTGGAGGTGAGTATGTGTGAACCCAAATGTAGGATTAGTACCCCCTATAGTGACCAAGATTTCTCAAAGACTTTTTTGGCATTGGGAAAAGTAAGTATATGTCAATCAGGGTTATGGACCCAAGGATCAAGTGATGATGTGGTTTCATGTTAGTTGATTCACATAATCATGAATATTCATATTTATGTATATATGTATAGGTAAGAGACTATAGATGTATACATATACAGATATAGACATCCATGGTGGCAGTTTCCTAGTTGACCATGATTATGAACCCAAGGTTCACCTGTGGTTTCACATTTGGTTTAATTCACTTTTATTATGTCTTAGTGAGGTTGAGCATGTTGTTTTCACATACACTTATAGCATCATGTTTTATTGGTTTCTTGTTGGGGTAGCATACTAAGATTATTTCTCACCCCTACACGTGCACCTCAATGTATATGTAGACCTTTTTTCTATTTATCAGGTTGATAATGAGTTGCATTGTTGATAGGGTTGAGGTCCAGAGTTTCAAGATCGACCAGAGCTTCTTGTGTGGTTTTACTGATTGGGTTAGTTTAGTTAGACAATGTCTGGAGATTGAGTAGGTGGTATGGATTGGAGTTAGTATTAGAGACATGTACTTTTAATTTTAGTTTCTTTCATACTATTGTATCTTTATGGCCCGGCCAGTGACTGAGCAATGTTTTATTTTATGGATAACTATTCGTTCTTTTACAACATTTCATTTTTTTATTACATCTTTTTCTATTTCAGTTGTTTACTACTTACACACTCTATTTACATTCCTCTATGTATGATAATTAGTTTTTTTCTACTGTTTCTTACTCTAATATGAGGGAATATTCTCCCCACTATCACACCATAGGCCCTCATTTCTAGTCACTAGCCTTAGGCGTATGGGGAGTCACGCTTGAGTCCTTGTAACCCACCAGCTTTGAGCACTAGTTTAGTGGAATCTAGGCCAGGATGTTAAAAAGTGGTATAAGATGTTTTATTTTCCTATTCTTTACTATTTTGGATATGGTAGATAGGAGTATTAGGAATGTGTCAGAACCTGTGATGGATATCATACTGGTGTGTTGAGAACACTTGTTTCAGTAGGATATCTTGGTTACTAGGGTATGGGATTATTGTTCTGATCTATGATGATTTAGTTTTATATGATTTTTACCTTGACTAATGCACATTTTGTGTGGATGTTATGATTTACAACAGATCTTTGGATCTTATCCACTAGCATGAGGCCATGAATGGATTTGAATCTTGGATGACAAAGGTAAGAGGCGTCTCATGTATCATATTTGACATGTAGGATTTCCATCATATAGGCCTACTAGTGTGTGATTTTTCTGATGGTTGAGGCCTATTCTATTGGGCCTACATACATATGTATTTTCTTCTGATGGAAGGTTGTGTGGATCTACATTGAGTCATTTTTTTGAGGGGATGATGAATCAGTCCCCATACACAGGATGTGCAGTGACCCTAGTAGGTAGATATGGCATGTGACGCCTTTCTATAGAACCCCTTATAGGGTGTGGTTTCTTAGGTCTATGGTTACCTAGTCAGATCATTGAGTACGATGATGATGGATACCAGGAATTTTTGTGAACTAGAACTCTAGAGGATATTGCCATATACCGATTCCTAGTGATTTTCAGTTTAGTTTCTCTTCTACGCTGGTCTTGTGACCTTTAAGGAGAAATACCTTCTGAGGATGGTTGGCGATGATTTGGCCATTTTAGGTTGTGTTTTTAGTTTTTAACCTCACAGGTAGTTGTGATATTGACCTGCTTTTGAGAGGTTTTGATCTTTTGGTATAGGTGGTTAAACCTTGTGACCTAGTGTGAGGCTTGTTCTGTTGGGCTAGGTGGGAGACCTTGAGTCCCTTATTCTAATCTTAGACCCTTGTAGGATGGCCTCTGTTTTGTTCAAGGGAGACTTGCATGTGAGATTTTGGACCTGATTTTTCCATATTCTTTTTGGGCAGTGATATTGTTTTTATGTTCGTTTTGAGATTGAGGCATGGTAGATGCTCGAGTTTTGTGTTATAGGCATGTTGATTCCCTAAAATTTTGACGAAGCACATTGGGTGATTATTTTTTGAGACTATATTTGATAGGAAGGACTATTCTGGTTCTATTCCTAGTCGACTAGTGTTTCTACTATTTCTAATTTAGTTAGAGCGTGGATAGATACTCATAATTGGAGAGACACCATGTGATGGGCGGCCATGGAATAAATAATGGAATGAGTGAGGTGATTGATTTTCAATAGGTGTTCTAAGGTATATTCTATCTTGTGAAACTAATGTGCCTTGTAGCATGTTCATCTTAGCCTTGTAATAGATGACACACTTGCGTATGAGTCCGGTGATAAAGATACACGCTGGTTGTGTGTGGTATCGTCTAGATTTAAATCGGTGAGTGGCTGGGTACAATCCGATAATCGATGTTTTCTAGAATTCCCATGGTCTTTGATCCTGAATTTTTTGTTAGAATGTACCTCTGTGGTTGAGGGGAAATCCTGAAATGATGGGTTACTATGAGATGTTAGACCCATGTCAAAATCCTGGTTAGGTTTTGACAGGATGGTGAGCGTGGATCAGAGGGAGCTGTACATAGCCTTAGTGGAATCTTAGTGTATGCCTATTATAGATGATCATGCTTTATCTTGATTTGTCTTAAGTACGATGAGAGAGTGTTAACCCTACACTAAGCTAATTTTTCTTCCTAAATGTTCTTCCCATATTTAGGGGAAGGGAACCTTTTGAGTTTGTGCTCGATGAGTGGTGTAACTTAATACATATGGTTGGGAGTGCACTATTGGCCATTTAAGGGTGTTGACCATCATTTTCAATTGTACTTTGGTGTTTTATATGAGCTGTTGGGCATGGGGTTTGTTTTGAGGTGATGATAAGGGTCTTCCTATGATGGGGAGAACTAGATCAGTCGTAGTTAAATGTATTTCATGTAGAAGTTAGTTATTGATTCTATGAGGTCGGTCATTGGACAACACATATAACTTGGTTGGAAGATGTTCAAGTTGAGAGCATGGTTTCCTGTATTTTCACCAGGCATCTCTAGGATGGGAAGGTTTATGGTGGGGAGTTTTTAAGGTCCTATGTTTCAACGGATTTCAATTTTGAGCATAAATTTGGATTTTTTCTTTCAGATGCCATTAAAGTGGTAACATGATCTTTTTCCCATAGCAGATGACCTTGAATAATTTTTCTAACAACTATGTTGGTCTCATAATATGGTTTTTACCCAAGGAAAGGAGTTTAGTGAAAATATGATCTGTTCTAATATTGGTGGAATGATTAATATTTAATATTTAATATATTAAAAATTAAATTTTTCACAGAATTTTGTTTGGTCATAAATTTTGAATAGAGCATTAGATTGAGATTCTGTCTTTACTATTGAGTTCAGAATAGGGAGTTTGTCCTAGGAGAGACATAAACTTGAGTCAGGTGATGAGGCCGACCTAGACCCCTTTTTTTTGTCTTTGTCCCTTTCTTTTCATTCTTTTATTTTTCTTTTCTTCTTTCTTCCTTATGCTTCTTGTGTACACCCCTCCGAGGGATCCTATTCTATATGACTGAGAGGGTAGAGGGAGAGGGAGAAAGAGATGGAGAGATGAAGAGAGGGAGGATCAATCGTAAATCCTTTGATGCCCCGAATCGTCATTCAACAAATGTGGACCATAAAATCAAACGAAGGTTCAGAAGTTTTCACCCAAAGGTAGGCCCATTTTTAGATTTACTTCAAAAACCATTTAAATCTGTTTTTTCAAGTTTTTATATCCTTATTCTACTAGTATGTGGCCCAAGGGACCTGATCTATTGATTTGGGGGTTTAAACAGGTTTTTCAAGAAATCTGGAGGGTTTCCATTTCGAAAAATCCGATAACATAACAAGTAGTTTAGGGGAACATGATCTGTGTTATTCCTGTTTAGGGGAAATGAATTTTAAGGTGTACATGCCTTGTACATGGGATTATATGACGTGCACAGGGATGTAAACTTCATGTATTGGTACTCGACCATGTAGCTGTGTACCTGACCAGGCAAACCCATATAGGGGTACATGTCTATGTAGAGTACATGGCCATACCCCATGTGGGTCACCCACTAGGTATAAACTACATGGCCTAGCCAAGTATATAGCCAAGACGGTTGAGGGACACGAGCATGTACCCCTTGTTGGGTACACGATGTGTACCTGTTTCACACACTGTGTACCTATGGGGTTTACATTCCTAGGCCGATGGGAGTACACACCCATGTTGAAGCATGAGCGCAATCTCCATGTATGGTATCTACACACCATGTACTCCTCTTTTGGTACCCTTTGAGGTTATTTTCCTATTTATTACCCAGTGCTAGTTTTGGACCTGAGAGTAGTCCCTTCTGAGTGGATTTTCTCATAGATCATGATGGTGAAACCCATGGAGCATTCTAAGGACTCACAATGGGTGTTTTGGGGATTCTATATAAATGGAGAGGTCATTCCTCTATATTTTGAATTCAGTTTTCTCCTAATATATAGACTTGGTATGAATGATAGATTGGGTGTTTGAACCGACCTAGTTTTAGACCTTGATTTGATATCAGTTGAGAGCTATCTCCCATGACGGATGCCTTAATGGTTTTACTTTGAGGATGTCTCTATTGTGATATGTGACCTTTTGTCCTAAGAGGATATGAGAACTATTATTATTGAGGATCCTGTGTAGGATACCTCTATCTTCTATCAGGTTACCAAGGATCCCCTGAGGGATGTATTTTCTTATATGCTGATCTAGGGAGTCCCTTGTAGGATCACTTACTTGTGTATCATTTTGAGGATCCCAAGTAAGAAGCCTCATCAGTTCTTGAATTGAGGGACCCAACGGGTTCCCATTGTTTGACCTAACCTAATATATACTTAATTTTTGGTTAGAGATGGTAGTGGGTGTCACCTTAGAACCTGTACCAAACTGGTAAGACCATGGGGCTGTGACTGGAGTGCTGGGTTGTGTGTTCGGGCCACCCTCACTCATTTGTTTATATATTAACATGGTTATTACTGATGTAGTGATAATTACTAAATGTTCTTCCTGGTTAGTGGCGGTTGAGCCTAAGGATAGGTGTCTTTCTTTCTGTTGGGATTCCCAGATGTTCTTCTTGGGGTCCATTTTTCTCATTGGGATTCCCAGACGTTCTTTCTTGGGATTCGGTTTTTGAGCCATGTAATTTCGGATAATTTACTAATGTACCCAGAGGTACTACCTAGGACTTGGCTGTTGATCTTGGATATATATATATATATATATATATTATGACATGTATTTTTTTGGGATATCCAGAGGCATTTCTTAGTATTCAGCTATTGAGCCTTATTTGATGACTTATATACCTTGAGTGATACTCGGATTCCCCTTGAAGGAATGAACTGGAGGGGCTCAGTGGTTTGATGAATTATATACCCGGAGTGATACTTGGATTCCCATTATAGTAAATCCTTTGACGAGTTAAATGGATTGATGAAAATGGAATGATGACTTATATAACCTGAGTGATAATTGGATTCATGTTATAGGAATGAATTGGATAGGCTCAGTGGTTTGATGACTTATATACTTAGAGTTATACTTGGATTCCCATTAAAAGAATTATTTTTACATGCTAAGTGGTTTGATGATTTATATACCCTGAGTAATACGTGGATTCTTGTTGTTGGAATTCCATAGACAAGGTCAGTGGTTTGATGACTTATATACCCCGAGTGATACTTGGATTCCCATTGTAGGAATGGCTTGGATGAGCTTATTGGTTTGATTACTTATATTCCCTGAGTGATACATGGATTCCTGTTGTAGGAATGCATTGGATGGTCTCAGTGGGGTTATGACTTATATTCCTTGAGTGATACTGGGATTCCTATTGTAGGAATTCCTTGGATGGGCTTAGAGGGCTAATGAATTCCACGCCTTGAGTGATACTTGGATTCCTATTATTGGAATTTCTTAAATGGGATAATAGGCTGGTTAATATATGATTAGAATGATTAAACTCTTTTGGACCAGTTATGAGACTCGAGGGGTGTTTCATGGTGTCTCTTCATATGTCTGAACATACACCCTAGAATTATTCTTTACAAGTTTGACCATCGGTATATGGTATCATAGTTATATTGATTAGAGGCGAGTACGTGTGATCCTAGGTGTATGATGAGTATCACTCCATGGTTATGTTGATTTCTTAGATACATTTTTAATGTTGGCCAAATCATGTATATGTTGATCGGGATTAGGGACAAAATGATTGGCTGCTATGGTGGTGTCATGTTATTTGATTCACATACTCATGAATTTTCATATTTATGTATATATGTATAGGCATTGGAATCTGCATGTATATGTATAAAAATATGGAAATCCATGATGGCACTTTCCCAGTTGACCAAGATTACGAACCTGAGGTTCGATCATGGTTTCATGTTTGGCTTACTTACCTTTTGTTGCGTCTTAGTGAGGCTGAGCACATTTCTTTTGCATACACTTATAATAGCATGTTTTATTGATTGCTTGTTAAGGTGAAATACTAAGATTCTTTCTCACCCCTAAACATTAACCTCGGTGTATGTGTATACATTATGTATGCTTTTCATGTTGAGAATAAGTTGTATTGTGGATAGGGATGAGGCCCAGAGTTTCATGATCGATCATAGATGCTCATGTGGTTCTACTGATCGGGATAGTGTAGTTTGACATTGTATAGAGACCAAGTACATGGCCTAGTTCAGAGTTATTATTAGATCCCTATACTTTTACATTTAGTTTATTTCGTACTACTGTATCTGTATGGTCAACCCAATGGTTGAACAGTGTTGTATTGTATGGATAACCATTTGGGTTTTACAACATTTCATTTTTTTATTACAGAATGTTCTATTTCAGTTGTTTACAGCTTCATAATTTTGTTTACTTTCCACCATTTATGATACTTAGCTATTTATACTATTGATTACTCTAATATGAGGGCATAGACTCCCCACTACCACACCCTAGGCCCTCAATGCTAGTTCGTAGCCTCTGACATATGAGGATGTGCGCTTGAGTGCTTGTAACCCACTAGATCATAGCATTGGTTAAGTGGAATCCTAGCCAGGACATTACATAAGTGTTATGGGATCTAAAATGAAATACGTTGTTTCTATGCTCACATAATTTTCTCAAGACATGACTCATTATGAACATCCAAATGCTAAATGGAGGGAACAAAATACTATTGAGTCCTTCATGAGGTAATTTCCACCTTATTTTAGTGGTTATACTAATCCCCTAGTTTTTGAGAAATGGGTAAATACCACTGAAAATATATTTTCCATTCTCAAATGTTTAGAGAATGAAAAAGTTATTTTACATTTATACCATTTATATGGTGAGGAAGATCAATGATGGACTCTTACTAAGAATATGAGGCAATGAGATTAAATTGACTCCACGAAGTGGGAAGAGTTTAAATGCTTATTTTTCAATAAGTAAATTCCTCATATTACTCATATAAAAATAGATAATGAATTCCTAGACCTTAAGTAGAAGGTTAATGAATCGGTTGGTACTTATAAAGAAAATTTTAAGACTTGAGTTGTAATATTCAAGTAATATCATTCATCGTGAAAGTAGGTTGACTAGTTTTCCAGTGGATTAAAACCAAATCTATGAAGGGTGTTAGCCATAAGGGACTTTGGATTCTATGAGTAAACTGTTCAATGTTCACTAAAAGTGGAAATAGACGTTGGAAACCATATTGGTTCTTGTGATAATAAAAAGAATATGGGTTTTTATGAAAATTCCAATGATATGTCAAATGGAGGGAAGAAAAATTTTCAAACCACTACTTTCCAAAAATGTGGGAAAGAGCATATATGTGTGTTCTTGATGGGAACAATAATGAATTTCAAGTGTGGGAAGCCCATCCATGGAGAAAAATAATGTATAAGTAGTATGAATAGGAAAATCAATGAAATTAATGGATATAGAGATCAATTGAATGCACCACCCACAATCTAGTGTTTCAAGTGCAAGGAGTTTAGGAATTTTTAAAATCAATTCCACAATCAAAAGGATAATGTGGATAAAAAGACACAACAACCTATAATGAAAAAGGAAAAAGGGAAATCTTATGAAATCATAATGAATGTAGTGAATAATGATAATTAGGTCACACTTATGATCCAAAATTTAGTAGGTAATTTCATATTTGATTTTTTATGAATGGGCCCTATGAAAATATTATTATTTATCCTATTGTAAAATTTTATCTCTCTCTACATTGATTCTGGAGTAGTGAAATAAATTTTATATTCTATCAGTACAAGCATGAATCAAATATTCCAATGATTTTTTTCTATAAGATAAGAGATTATACATGGAATGAAGGGTGATTTAATATTTGGATGTTTATATATCACCATGTAAGATTAACTTAAGAGTTATAGATAGCGTCATGGGTTTATTATTTTAAGGTTGATCATATGTGTAAAGTAATTGAAATCCATTAATTTTTTTTTTGTGATGGGAGTTTATCAAGATTTAGTATATTATAAGTGATATTTATTTAAATACAAACCATTAGTTTTCTATATGTTTTAGTGAACATATTTTTTGAGGAGGAATATCTTTACACATTGTGGACATATGATTAAATGTATTGTTAACCTTTATAGTTTATCTTATCTTAAATGTTGAGGTAATTATTGGTTTTATCTAATCACCTTAAGAAGTAATAACACTTTGTTGCTACCATATAATATTTCTCTCTAGATCCTATTTCCATAATATACATTAAGGAAGTGGTAAGGTTGCATGGGATACGATATTCAATTGAATTTATTTAGGGCATGAAGTTTACCCCAATGTTTTAGTGAAGTATTATTTAAGATCTTGACACAATGTTGAGTTTTAAAATTAAATACCATCCTTAGATAGATGATCAATTTGTGGGGATAATTCAAACCTTAAAGGATATGATCAGATCTTATACTATGGATTTTAAAGGTGGTTGGGATTTACATCATAATCAAGTTGATTTTTCTTAAAATAACTTCTTTCACTCAAGAATTCATTTGGTTAATTATGAATAAATTCATGGAAATACGTGTATAACTACAACATAATGGAATGAAGTTGTAGAAAAAATGATATCGGGACATGAGATAATTAATAAATTTGAAGAGAAGGTTTGAGCCATTCAACAGCATGTATGGGAAAAAGTTGACAAAAATTTATGCAGATAATCACCAACACAATCTAGAATTTGAAGTTTATGAGAAGGTATTTATATGAATTTCTAAATGGAAGGGAAAAATAATCCATAAGTATATCGGTCTCTTTGAAATTATTGATCGTATTCAGACTATATCTTATCGCCTGGAACTCCACCAAAAATCTATTAGGTTCATGATGTGTTCTATGTATCTCTCCTAAAAAAGTACATACATAATATATCACATGTATTAAACTCAGAGGTCTTAAGAATAGAGAATGATCTTTATTATAAGGAATAATAATTATAGATTATATATTGAACATAGAAAGAGATACAAAACAAGACAACATATTTGGTCACTATTTTTTTGTTGAAACCATCATCTTAAGGAAGCTACTTGGGAACCTGAGGATGTAATGAGGCATAAGTATCCTAATTTTTTGGGTTCTAAAGTGATGAATTTTGAAGGAAAAATTAATTTTAAGGGGTTTATAATGTAACACCTTGATATGTTTTGATTTTGTTTCCAAATAAATTTAATCTTTTCAATATTTTTCATTACACACAACACTAAGTCTATCTTACATTACATGAAAAACTGAGTTTAAATGAAATGTGAGATACTATTAAAATACTATTATTTATTATTATAGTTATAAAATATCCATTTGAATGAAGGAAATAAATTGCATTAACTAAATTATGAAAATATATGGTTTAAAAATATATATAAAATTATTTTTATGGTGACCAATTAATTAAATATTAAAATAAAAAAAATTTGAAAATAAAGGAAATATTTTTCTAAAAAATATTTTTATGGAAACAAACTTGTTTTACCTCAATAAATAAACCAAAACACTTTAGGTGTATTATTTTAAAGATATGTATATATAATATATTCAATTAATATTTTAACATTCATATTATGTGTTTTCTAGAGAAGAGATATGAATAAGTCCAATTTTAAACTTAAAAACTGAATTTTTCTAAAAAGTAGTTTTGTCACCTTTTTTCATACTAAATTTAATTTTTTTTGAATCTTTTAGAAAATTTATTTTAAAAAATATATATGCCTTTTAATTAAAAATTTCGAAAGTATCTAAGTGTTATTTTTTTGGGAATAATCTCAAATATTATTGTTTTGGTGAATAGTGAAAAATATTGACTTTTAATTGAAAACTACCTTTTCATTTAAATTATTTGTAAATATAAATTATTTTTTAAATTGATTTTAAATTAAAATTAGTTAAATTATATATATATATTAATCCATTTTTTGTTATTATAGTCATTTTCATATTTTATTTTGTTATAAAAACCTTGTAAGCTTTTGAACATTTTCTTTTTGAAAACCCGTTTTGTTGTTTCATTTGCGATGTTAATTTAAAATTAAAATTTTACACTTATAGGAATGGAATTTTAACTAATGGATTAAATATTTGGAATCAACATAATTTATATTATTTATTAGGTGAAATTATTTTTTTACGGTAATGAAAAGTAAAAAAAGTAAAAATTATTTACCGAGGGTTAAACTAAAATGATAAGGGTTAAAATAAACTAAAAACTTGTCTAAAATCAATTTTATAGAAATATTTAGTACCTAAAATATATAAGTGTTAGTTATAATAATATATTATACCCTTTTGGCATGTGAAAAACATGGGAACACCTTTTTCTTTTCAAAAATTACAAGTGTGCCACTCACCTCACTTATAAAAGGCTACCTCCAATAATATCCTATTCAT
Organism: Viscum album; assembly: GCA_963277665.1. Taxonomy (NCBI): domain Eukaryota; kingdom Viridiplantae; phylum Streptophyta; class Magnoliopsida; order Santalales; family Viscaceae; genus Viscum; species Viscum album. The sequence continues at coordinate 2,047,127,642 of OY728119.1, forward strand.
ACTTAAAAAACCATTGGTTTAGAAAAAAACCATATTAAATAAATTTATTTTATGTATAATCTCATCCTATATTCATATTTTTTTCATAAATCCAACCAAGGATGGATTTTTGTGCAAATCTAAAAGGTTACACGGAGAAGTGGTAACGTTGTTGAATGAGAGTTTTTATTTTATTTATTCCACTACCTCCTTAAATTATTATTAATATATTATGATATAGTAAAATAAATATATTACATATATTTAGATGTTTTTATGTTATTTTAATTAAATAAAAACATCCCCACTTCCATCAAATAAATTATAGAATCATCATTTTTGTGTACGGTAAACTACCACCTCACGAACCGATGTCATTCATTTTTTCCATTACCACAACTCACGATTGGGTATGATGATGGATAAGTATTTTTAGTATAGTTATAAAATAATTATACCTCTGGAATAATTATAAAATATCTTATTTTTTTATTTTCCATTCCATATGGGATACGATAACTTCACTCGTGCGTACAATGAATTAGCGCCTCGTGAAGTGACGTGGTTCATTTTACACTAATGCTTTACATGGAAGATAATAAAGATAAATTTAATAAATAAATATTATATAAATGACATAAATATAATATTAATGAAATATTTATCATTATTAAAAGATAATATATCATTTTATTTCTTACCTTTTCACTCATTGAATGACGATATCATCGTCCGTGTACATATGGACTACTGTCTTTATGAAGTGTCGCGACTCTCTCTTTTCATTGACCAAGCACATTAATGATATGTGTATGTAAATTTAAAGGATTAAAATTTTATTTATGATATTATGATAATTATTTATATATATTTTTAATATTACTTACCTCCTTTCTATAATTATTATTAAAAAATGGAAACGTTAGTAATGATCAGGTACGACCTACCATCTCTATGATCATAACATACTTCATTTCTCAAAACCATATTTCACTTTTGTTCTTAAAATTATAATTTATGTATAAATATTATAATTATTTCATTATTATTTTTAAATATATCATGTAACCATGATTAAAATAACCGGACCATAAATAACAAATCAAAACATATATGAAAAGCAATGCCGTTATTACCCGAAACATTATTTTAACAGGGAATTGGTAATGAATGGGTAATTAATAGACATAAGTGAATCATATATGGTATAATATATATATTTATGTTTCTATAATTTATTTATTATAATCTTAAATTTATCATATAGTAGGTTTTAATGTGTACGAAGAAATTCAAGTCTTAAAGTAAGGGATTTTCATCTTAGTTTTTACTTCTATGAAACACATGACATATTCACCACCTATTTATTTTATGTGGTGTATATAATGACTAGGAATTTATTTTAAAATTATTATCTTGAAAATTATGTGGATTAAGTATCCATTTTATTATCCCTCTTTCATGGGTATTTTGTGTCAAATGTTTCTAATGTGGTAATAGATTTATGTTATAATCTCAATATTTATCAGGATTTTTTATGATTAAGTATCCATTATAGAAATATTATGATATTACTCTCAATATTTCTTATAAAATTTCCTATACTATTATTATTCATGATATTTTCATGTAATATAAGTATTTTCACACTCTTTGGTACTTAAATTTATTGAGAAAATGTTTTAATAAAAATTGTCTACATTTCCCTCTTTATTCGAAAAGCCTTTTTCTTCCAAATATATGTTTTCTAAATTTTTTTAAAAAAATGTTTTTAACATGATTAAAATGATTTATTAATGATAGTTTTACCCATTTTTGACTTTTTATAAAAAAAATTTAAAGGAAACTTCGAGTCATTTTCCAAACAATGCCCATTTGGATTTTACTGAAAATGTGAAAGTAATCATTGTTTTTACATGAATGAAATGAATGGAATTTTTCACCATGATGAACATTATTTTAATTGAATATTACTTTATAATATTTAAGGATATTTTCAACAAAAATAATTTTCAAAATCTTTTCTAAATTTTTATTTTTAGAAAGTTATTTTCAAAGGATAGTTATTTTCCTCAAAAATTGTTTCAAGTGATCTTTCAAGACCATTATCTATATAAGACGACATAGTTTGACATGAAATATAATTTTCTGGTGATATGAACCAATGATATCATTATTATTATTTTTATAAATTTTTACCATGAAAATTTGTTTATGAAAACTCTTTATATTCCATGGGTTATACCATGATAAAATTCTTGTAAAACCCACTTCCTTTTCCAGGGGTTATGGTATGATAAAATGATGAAATTTTCAGGAAACTTATCTCTTTTATATAGGTTATTATATAATGAAATTTTTATCAAACCCATTTTATTTCATGGGTTATGATAATATGAATGTTTTATGATCTTGTTTTAGATATACATATGATTTTAATTATATGATAAGTGGGAACTATATCTCTATCCACTTAATTAGGTAAAGATTGATAACTCATGAGTAAATATGTTATGCGTGAACCTGTTTATGTGTTCAAAATGTTATTCATGAACCTTATTACATGTTTATAGTGTTATTAATGAACCTTATTACATGTTTACAATGTAATTCATGGACCATTATTTCTTATCTATGAAGTTATGCGTAGAATTGGTTTCATGTCCATAAGTTTATTCAAGGGCCTGAATTCAGGTCCATAACTTAATGAGTAATCCTATCTTTATTTATACATATTCGAAACGTTATAATATAATGTTTATTCCTAAAATATATTTCTTATTCCAATGTTATGTTCTCATGGATCATGTTTACTGATTTCCATTATGACTAATGTCTTATGAACTTCCAAGATTTATTCCATGACTCATTTTTATGATCTTTGATATGCATAATATAGTTTTAAAATGTTATTTTCATGATCAAATACCCCTATGTTCTTGTTATTATTACATATATCTCTTTTTTACCCTTACAAAGCATCTGATCTCACCATTTATTATGTTTCCACTCCCCAAGTTATGAAGAAAGGTTTTAAGTAGGGTATGTTGATGAAGAGTACTGAATAAGAATATGTTTGTCAAATAAATTTAATATATTTTTACCAAATTAGAATATAGTGTACCTAGTATCCAAATGCACTAAATTATTATGGTCCTTAGGCATGTGTTTGTTTAATATTTTTTAATATTCCTCTAAAAAGATGTAATATGTATGTTTGATAAGCCTAGGTCACTATAGTTTAGTCATCTAAATACATTCACATGATTTAGTCTTAGTGAAATTAGCATATAATGAGTTATTGTAATAACATTAAAAATTAGAATTTATATATGATTAATGAATTATAACCATAAATATGGTATAATGATGAATGAAAAAAATAAAATTAATATCAATGAAAATAATATATCATCATCATGAAATTTAATAAATTATATTATTATATTCAAATAAGAATGAGCAGGAACTTGTATAGTGATATATAGTTCACTAATAGATAAAACTTATAGATTTTTTTTGATTAGTTTACATTGAGTATACTAGATGCATATATATATATATATCATTGGTGTTACATTAGGAATGAATCAAATTATAATCCTTTGAATTAAATGTTACATAGTTTCCTATGATTATAAAATCGTATTTTCATGTTTATACATCACCTTTCATGAGAATCGTTATACAAAGGATGATTATGTATTAACCTAGTCAAATAAATGTATTAGTTTCACAAAAATGAAAAATTTAAACCCATATCATCATTTAAAACATTTATTGAATTAATTATATGAGATTAATAAATACATAGTCTTTACTATATAACTATTATATGAATTTTTTATCTACAATAGTTATTATAATCATATAATTAATAATTTTTGAGTTAGAATACAAGAGATAGGCATATTTAATTTTCACCAGATAAATAAAATTTCATATAAAAACGAATATATTTGAGTTCTTGTGGTTGATGAGGTTGAGAAAAAACCATTTTTACCATATGTAACATCAATATATAACAAGATATGGTACCTTTGTTATAAATATGGATTTAAAGATAAAAATAATTTCTTATACTATTAATAACCTCGATGATACATATAAGAATGTACTAATATTAATGGTCTTATTTATTAAATCTATAATAGATTAGATAATTTTTAACCATATATCATATTATACAATTTTATATTATCATATTATTTTAAATGAAGAAATGTAGTTTTTTGATACATTTTTTTTTGTAAAAATAATATTCACATTTTATTTTTGTTTGGAATACCAATCATTAATTTATGTGTCATGAAGTTAAATATATATATATATATAATAAATATATTTAACTGTTTTGTATTTAATTGTGTCATAGTGATTTATAGATAATATATTATAAGTGAAATCATTAACTCATTGGATCTATAATACTGAAGAATTGTTGTGATATTTTATAGTCACCAATGTTAAATTGAAATTTTATATAAATGGTACAAAAAATAAAAATTAATGTAAATTAATATATTGGATTCTATCTAGTAACATCTTTATAATTTGTGGTTATTTATTTATATTAAGAAGTTTTAGTACACTATAGGTTATTGAAAAATCCTTCAGAATAGACATAAGAATTCATATATCTATTGGATTATCAAATCAAACTTAATTAAAATGATTGATGGTTATGGTATTTATTTAAAATGGAATGATTTTTTAATAGTGTTTTGAAAAATTTTACAATTCTATTTAATTTTATATATTTTATTATTTTCTAGTCGATCATTTGGTTTAATTTTTTAAATTGTTTACTATAATTATGTAATGTGTGATTTATAAATAATAAATAAGTTATATCATAGTCATATTTTAGTGAATTGACTTAATATTAGAAGTAAATTTTATAAGAAACCAGATATTATAAATTATGATATACTGATGTCATAGGATATGTAATGATATAGTTTTCTATGATTATATGAGTTATTTAGGAATATGATATCTTTGAAAATTATGAATGTGATAAATATGAAATAGATACATTTATTCTCTATATGAAAAGAAAATTCATTTTATTTTTTGAATCATAATGTTTTTTATTTCACAATGTTTTAGTAAATTATAAAAATTTTAGTGTCTCTATTTATTATATTATTGAAATGTTCTTAATATAAAGAGAGTCTTTATACTTTAATATTTTTACACAGAAAATAAAATATTTGATTACACATTTTAAATATAATATCATGTATTTATATACTTCTCATTCAAGATTTTTAATTTATAATTAGTTTATATCAAGAAAAGTGAATGTTGGTTATTTGTCACACTATACCTATTTAAGTGTTAGATTTTAGTTTTATCATATTTAGATACATTGAAAGAGAAATTGTTTTTACAACATTTTTATATAGTTCATATAGATTTTTTTGTAGACTATTAAAATTAAATCTTTGTTGAATATAGATATCACCAAATCATAATTTTGTAACATTTTTTATTTTTTATAATATATTACATTGATTCAATTAATATTATATGAATAAATTAAATCATTATAAAAAACGCATACATGTAGATTTTATGCATGACCCAATATATTTTTATTGAATTACATATTATGTTTAAATAATTTCTTCATCCAAATTCCATAAAAAATATAAGTTGAATGATTCCTTGTTATGTGACCACATATTTGTATATTGATAATCCACATAGGAACGTACACGATAATGTTTTGGGAATATGATATATTTTTTGCATGATATAAAAATAATTATTCAATTCTGGGCACTAGGAAACACCTAGGTTGGTAATTTTAATAATTATCTACATATAGAATTAGATTATGGATCATTCATAAGATTTATCAGGACAATATATTGATTCTATAACTAACAACACATTGCGATCATTATAATTCACATTATTTTCCACCTAAATGGTCTTGTATTTAGAGATAATTCTAACTAAATTGAGAAATGATGAAATATTGATCATAGATTACTAATAAATTTGATATATGTGGTATTAATTTAAATGGAAGTACATTCAATAATACCCCATATTGAATACCAATGTAAAACATAACACCCAATCATTAAATTTTTTTATTATAGATTATAAAGGAATCCAATATAATTCTCAAATTTCTATTGGGAGTAATAACTAAAAGGTTATGCCTTATGCAGATAAATTATTGGATTTTGAATCAGAACATTATAAATGTTATATTTTGTAAAAATGAATTATATTCTTCGGTGAACCATACATTCTAATCAAGTTGACTCTATCTCAAAATTGTAAATTTATTTTTAATGTAAGAAAAAAATGAATAATATAACAATATTTTTATTGCATTATTTACAAAATTTAAACTTTTTAAAATATTTTACCAATTATAATTTATATTTTAATAAATTTAAAGTATGATTTACTCATTTTATAACTTTAGTGAAAAATATTCATTTTGACTGTGAATGTAAAAACTTTTTGAAAAAAATATCACTATTAAACTTATCATTGTATTTATACCCTAATGAGAAAGTGACATTCCATTTGGAGAAGAATTTTTATTTAGTAAAGTTATTATGGAATTTTATACAATGAAAATTTAGTTTAGATATAGTAAATTCCACTAATACTCTAATCTAATTCTTTATTTTATCAACTATCCATTTTTTGAATAATAATTTTTTTTGTATTTACTTAGGTAAGGATTCACAATATAGAGTATGTGGATATTTCTAAATGATATTTCATTCGTTCTATATTCCTATCCATTTATGTCATTTTTATTTAATGTCATTATCTGGGATAAAAATGATAATAATTTCAACAATAATGATTTATGAACAATTATTTATATATAATTTTTCATTAATTATTATTTCAAAATTTATCAATTCTAATTGTTAACATTAAGATAAAAATTCTAGGACATTAAAAATATAATATTTATATTCAAGGGAATTTTTTTAATATAATAATTTTTTATACAATGATAAAAAATATAAATTAGAATAATTGGGTTTTATATGAAATAAAACTAATTTATTTGGGAAATTGGATTTGTGACTTATAAAAAATATCATTTTTATTCATGAAAAACATTACAATTAATCATAAAATGTAGTTGATCTTGCTTTTAAATAGTGATATCTCCCTTACATTCACATGCATAGTTGTGTATGTCATTAATTGTTATAATATTATATTATAATAACATGTATTTATTTTTAATTTAATATTTTAGTATTAATTATAATTTTTATGAAACAAATGCATTTTTTTACATAATATTTATTTTTATTACCAAATATAAAATTTTAATTTCATTTATCTATGATATAATAATAATTTTTAATAAATTTTCATATGGATTGTAAAAATAGGTAGACCGTTTCTATAAAACCTTATCCAAATTGGATGAATTGATTATTTAAATACAAGTTTTTATTTGTGTATGTTTTTATGAGTCTCATTATTCATGATCTATTTTATAAGATACAAATCAAATATATAAAATAACATTTTTCATATATGCATTTTTAGCTTTTTTAATGATTTAAAAAATACATTTAATTAATAAAAAATACTTTTAAAAAATTTTAATTAAATTTTCAAATTCCAGTACTTTATTTATGTGAATAACAATTGAAATCTAGTTGAAAATCATGAAAATAGTTTATAAGAGATTAGGGATCTAATGGAAACCACAAAAATATTATATGTAATAAAATAATACAGAAAAAAATATGAATTCAAAATTGTTTGAGTTTCATAATATCCATTGTTGTATAGTGGTTTGTGAATGCATTATTTTCTCATTATTTTAAGGTCTTCTTAGATAAATTAAAAATTAAATTTTAGATATATTAGTGGATGTTCATGAGAATATTAATTTATGGGTCTTTTCCATTTATATTATTTTATTATATATTTATACTAAAAATTTATTTGAAGAACTTGAGATTAATTATTGAGTTTAGATTTCTAAATAAATGGATTATGTGGAACATATGGTTTTTTATTGAACACCTTCACCTCAATTAGGTAATAGTATCTCTTTCAACCGACTTCTTGTGTTAAGAAATTTAGTTGATCCATTTAATTTTCAAAAGTGTTATTTAGATATTCACTATGCATGATTATTCATAATGAAAGGATTATTTTTAATTTCTAATTTATGGATAATAATATTTTATACTATTTGGTGATACTCTCATACAATGTTTTTAATTATATGTGGGAGACCAAATTGGATATTTATATTGTTCCCAAACTATACAATTTACAAAGGTGTAGCATATTGGTCGTATAACGTTATTCTAAGGATAAAAATAATTTCAATTATATAGTCCATGATAGTATCAGTTATGAAGTATTTTCTTAAATATATTATATTAATGACAGTTGAGGTGGTTTCTATAGATATTATGATAAACCTGGGATATAAATTGTTCATGCTAGGATTTATTAAGAAATAATGATCTGTGTAAAACCTATTATATATATTTTAAAATTTTATTTTAAAAAATATTTTCAATTATAATTTCAGAATATTTATTACTAGATCAATAGATACTAAATTATAATAGTTTTTAAAAATTAAATTAAAAGGAAAACATCAAAACATATTAACAAATTTTGAATATTATTTTTAAGTTTATTAAAAGGGGGTATTTAGGTGGTTTGAGTTTTAAATAGATCATGAGTGCCTTTGAAATTGGAAAAATGATATATATGTCTATAATTAAATTAAATTTAGACTTATTATATATTCCTTTTATAATTTTTACTTATTTAGACTATAGTATAAATGTTTTTTTATAATGGGTGGAATAATCCTTACAAGGTTATCCCTACTTCCATATCTCATTTTTTTCCTCCACATTTGATGCTTGAATGACCATTAATCATGAATGTTTTTTTATATAATTTATTTTATTGTTTTATCAATAACTTATCATTATGATATATAATATCTTCCCATATATTGGTGAGAAAGAAATGGTTATTTTAAAATATTTATAAGAGAAATGAATAATATTGTAGGATTAAGGGATATATGAACATCATATTATAAGGAGACTTAGGATCTAGTTTTTACAAATTAAATACAACTATAAACTATTATTCAAGAAGGAAGTATTAATTTATTTTTATGATATGTTAAAAGTATAATTATTCTTATGGATGGAATTGAATTTTTGTTTTCAAACAGTATGTTTATATAGAGTATATTGTTGTTCAATATTTATTATATCTATATTAAACAAGAAAATATAGTTATATCAGAAAAAATACATGGGAAGTATGATCTAACCATTTGAGAGTTATCCACTATTTTTTATTTTAATTTATAAACTAAATAGTGTTATTTAATTGGTGGAAATTTCGAATTTTATTGTGGACTTTGTAAATTATTTATTATAAAATAAAAAAAATTAATTTAGCTGCACCTCAGAGAGGCCAACTATGGTAATTATGGATTAGGATTAATTATTAAACCTTATTAATATATTATGTACCCTTTTATAATTTATTTTACTTAATATAGAAAACGATTGGCATGGGTAGGGTCCTTGTTTTTTTATTCAATAACTAAGGGGTAGGGTATATATGATGGGATTTAAATATTGAAATAAACATATCATGATATTTCAGTTGAAATGTCATTAAAGATTCATAATATGAATTTTTTTACCCAATGTGTGATGATACATGCTTGATAATTCATCTACATAGTTACTTAAGGACACAAAATCCAAGGTAAGGAATTTTTTTAAAATCATGAATAAACATGTTGTGGGGTCCTTATAAATTTGAATCATATTCTATTTATAAGTATGTTCTCTAGTTTCTACTTCAAAGTGGCTATTTATAATATATAGTTATAAGATTTTTGGGTTTAATTTGTGTAAATCATATTATATTAGATAACTATTTTATTATAAGTATGACAGTGTAACAATTTATCCCAAACCATAGAGATTAAGTTGGAGATCCGTAAGACCTCATGCATGCCTCCATGTATGTAAGAGGCTACCGACTTGCAGTGTGGGTCCGAATTCCATTAGTGGGGAAACTATACCCTTAGTATCATATTTGTTCACCAATAATGTAAATAAAATATAAAAAATGAGAGTAAATAAGGATTAATAATTTAATATCATATGGCATACATGTTATACTATAAATAAACAAGGTCTCGATGTGGAAAGCCAAGATAGAGTAATAGTGAAAGTAGATAAATAAATAAAACTATATAGTAATCTTCTAGAGTCTATTCCAGAATTGCCACTAGCTCCATTCTCTTAATCACAACCCTTTGTTATAGGCCCCAAACCCTTTCTTGAATCCCTATACATGATGTCTGAAAACACATTAAGATGATCATCCCGGTCGTGAGTAATAAAACCCAGTAGGACACTACCAATGAATCCTTAACAAGTGTGAACATATATAATAGGTGTATTACATGATAAAAATAATTTTACAAGCATGCATAAATAATAATATGTTGAGAAATAATTTGGTAAACAAACCACCACAATCATTTACCATACTTTCTTTGGCTCCATGCTAAAACAATGACAAAAAATATCAAAAGAGATAAAAGACTATCCATAAGGATGCTGGCATCTTACTCAGGATGATCAAGTAATCGAGTCTCATGTTAGGCTAATAGTATATCGATTCATGCATTTTATAGATAAGTATTACATATTATTAGATGGATTTCAATAAATTTAAAAAAACTTTCCTAAGGACTATAAAGGATTAGTGTCTTTAGAGACTAGATACACAAACTTCCTATTTCCTAAATGATCTTAAACATCACCTAAAAAAGATATTCCCATTTAGTATTATTTATAGAAATAACCTAATTAAAACCTTTATTCATAATCTAGGGAAAGGATACATATTAAAGGGCGAGATGAGATGCTCAGTAAGGGTAAAAATGATAGATATCAATCTATGATCATGTGAAAGAATAAGATAAATATATGGGTATGATATCATGAATATAACATAAAAAGTTAATACCCAATCTATCATGGACCATAATAATGAGACATAAGATAAAAAATTATCATTTTAAAAGATATGAATCATAAGATTGAGAAAACATAATTAACATGTCATAAACCATAAGTTCATGTCATATAAGTGTAGTACCATCATAAGTATAGAAAAAATTTCATATGTCATGGATAACTAGTGAGACCATCCAATAATAATAGACCATACATCTAAAAATATTTACCATAGTGGATCAAGATCATATACATGTTTTCTATAATAAATCAATCTCATCAACTTATTTCCCATATCAAATCACGAACATAAACGAGTTTCACACAGCTGTCTCATGAGAAATATAAATTTACCCAGTGCATTGGAGGGCTATATAATTATGTTCCCACCCATCACATAATTAAAACCATATATATGTGTGCCAAAAAATCATTAAACATTTATAATATCATCACATCATAACCCATGCAAATAAATCAGGCTTCATAAACATTTCATCAATACATAATAGATTTTTTTTGAAATTGAATGGGTTTCACTAAAATATCATAATCATAATCATAATAAATCCACACAAATAATAAGGATTATATCATTGGTTCATTACCCTATAAAATAAATATTCAACACCAATGGTTTTTTTCATTGATTAATAGAAAATCTAAAACCATTTCATTAAAAAAATTAATGACGAGAACATACTCTCCATTTTGTAATAAAATTTCAAAATATGATAATTTTTAAAAAATTATAGAAAACACATTCTTTTAGAATAACCTTGGAAACATGAATATGAACCTTTAAATAATTGAGTTGTCATGAAGGTGGGAAATAATATTCATATCATACACGTTAAAACAAATATTTCCTTTATATTTTTGATAAAAATTAAAAATTGTATTATTTGGAAAATGATAAGAATATTTATTTTAAAATGTTTTTTGAAAATTTAAAAAGGGTAAATATAAATTTTAAAAATTATTGGAGAATATTAAAAGCTTTCTTTAATTTTTTTTAGAAAACATATACGTGTAAGAGAATTAATTTTCAACCTAAGATAGAGATATATTTAGTTTTTATTAAAAACATTACTTTTATCACTTAACAATACAAAGAGAGTAAAATGAAAGAAAAAATGTTATTTATAGAAATAGATAGAGAATAATAAAATTCATGAGTTTCTTATGTGATAGATCATACGATTTCAGAATATGATACTTAATCATGAACAACCCTGATATATAATGAGATTGTGATGTAAAAATCTTACTACATTAGAAACTTTTGAATCATAAAACCTATGAAAAAATAATTTTATATGGACAAGTATATAAATTATTGTTTTATGGGAAATATCAAAAAATAAATTCATGGTTGGTATATACTCCACACAATTGAAACAAGTGGTGAATCCACAGAAATAAAAGTGAGTGAAAAATCCCTTACCTCATGTCTTGACTTCCTTCATGCACATTTTAACTCATGTATATTAAATATATATTTATTATAAATATATTAAATAACCATAATAATATATATAATACTATATATAATTCACTTATAAACTTTTATCACCTGTTTATTAATAATTCTTTGTTAAAAACACTATTTTGAGTAAAAACTACTTTATTTTTTTCATGCATTTTTTGGTTTGATAATTATATTGTTTATACATTGATTGAGATTCCATAAAATAAATAAATATAATATTTATTTTAATAATATATATATATATATTATAAATATACATATTTAGTTTCATCCATAAAATTTAGTGATAGAAAAATGAATTACATCGTTCATGGTAATGGTAGGCTGTAGCTACACATCAATGTTGTTTCTATTTTCTTGAATAAAAGAGTGAAATAAAGGTAAATAATAATTTAACTTACTAGAATCATTATAATATATTATATATCATATATATTCTTTAAATATATTCCTATTTCCATCTATGTCAAAATAAATATAATAATATATCGCATCGCTTTGTGGATGTGGTAGTCCACATGTACATAGGTGTGACGTCATTGTTTTCCAACGGATTGGATAGTAGTAATGTATATGTGATATTATAAATAAATAAGTATAATTATTTAAAAAATATTATTTATATATGTTAAATCCATCATTATATATAGTCAGGATTGGTGGTGATGGAAAACAAATTATATTGGTTTTTGAGGCAGCTGTTTTTTGTATATACGATACATGGGTTCGTTTCACATTTAATGGAATAAGGGATGATTATAGGTTATTACATTAACATAATAACATATATGTGTATGATATATAATTATTTTATTTTATCTTCATGTTGGAATAATATCTTAAGGGTGTGGAAGAATAAATAAAATAAAAACGTTCAGTTAAGAATAATACCTCTTCTTCAGACAAACTATTTAGGTTTACACAAAAAGAATTCATAGGAGGGTTTAATAATTAATGTTTTGGACTATAGGAAGTTTAAATTTATTTAAGGAAGATATTTGGTAATGGATTTTCGGAACTAAAAGGCTTTGGAAGTGTGAATTACTGAGGAGAGGGTTTCCCTTTTATAAGTGTGGGAGAGGACACACATGGAATTTAAAAAAAAAGATATACCCAAATTTTAGACATAAAAAGGATAAAATATATCTCAATATCAAACATTAGATGATATATTGTCAATTTATGGTCATATAATATGATTTGGACAATTTTTAGGTCATTTTAATCCTTATTTTTTAGTTTAACCCCTCATGTAAAACCATTTAACCTTAAACATGTTAACTAATTTTTTTTCTATTTTTACTCTTCAATATGAGAAAAAATATACATGGAATTATTATATAATATTAATTATTATGATTAAAAATATTAAATATATTTTACCAAATTCTATTAACATAAGTTGTAGAATGTATTTTTATAATTATACCCACAGACGTGACATGAAAACAGTTTTCCAAAGAAAAAGTTTTGATAAGCATAAAATATTTTTATATAAACATTGAACATGAAATTGATTTCAATGACCTAAAATGGAGTAATAATAATATAATTGAACTATTTTTACTTTTTATACCATTTTAAAATAAAATGGTTCTTTGTAAATGCTTTAAATGATAAGATAATTTTAAAAAAAAATATGAATTTTCACTATTCATCAAAAAAGTATTCTTTTCAGGAAAGTAAAAAAAATCACACTAAGATAATTATGACAAGTTTATTTGAAAATTTATGTTCATTTTAATGCCCCGACCCCAGTTACCTAGAGTCGGTGAGTTATTACATAACATTGGCATGATCACAAAAGATCAAGTCTTGAAAGACTAATTAGTTTAGTAGCCATGGAATAACTAGATACATTCATAAAGTCTTACATTACATCATAAAGTAAAAAAAACTACAACAACATCTTCTCTTAATATCCCCTCATACTATCCCTACAGGTCATTCATAAATTACTTCTTCACATCCTGGGAAAAATAAAACATTGAAAGGGGTGAGCTCAGATGCTCAGTAAGGATAACAATATAGCGGAAACTTTCATAAATAAGCTTAAACATTTGAGGCAATGTATAACTAAAACAAAAGCCTTTTAAACTAGATCTTCATCATAATATGGAAAAGATAAAATGAAATAATTCCATTTACTTATTCACATGGATATTCTACTAGTCGAATAATCACATGCAATATCAATAAACACTTTCATAATGAAGCAATGCATTTTACAAACTTTAATTTCTGTGTCAAGGCCTCGTTCCAAGGCCTAAGGGATAAATATAACCGGAACCCAACCCAGAGAGCCTTTGTAACTGGACTCTATCCTGGAGAGTCTCTGTAACCGGACTCCAAACCAGAGTGCCTCTAATAACCGTACACCAACCCGGAGTGCCTCTAATAACCGGACACCAACCCGGAGGGTCTACTGTAACCGGAACCCAACCCGGAGGGATTACTTTTACCAGTCCCGAACCCAGAATATACTAGTCCAACACATTCAGCTTAAGAAGAGGATGAAATATAACATAAACATTCGTATTAAAACTATCATAAGAAATTCCAAAACATTAACCATAAACCATTAATGACATAAAAATAACTCATCCATAGTCAAACATATCACAAAACCTTAAATACAATATGGAAGATTTGTATCATAATAAATCAACTTCAAACAAGTGTAAAATTTATCAAAAGATGTTGACATAGATGAAATCAAAAATATTTGAGAGAAATATCTCTTTTTTTTTAATCATTTAAAAGTCACATAATTATAAAAGAAAACATTAAATTTGAAAATATTCTTATAATCTTGTAAGGGAAGCTTCGACGATTTTATAACGGTAAAAAATTGGTGCACCCGCTGTATAAGTTAAAAAGATACATTCTTACATTAATTTTTTCGAAAAGGTTAAAAGGACCTTGTTTGGAAAACCACAGAAAGATTCCTCTATAAACATCTTATAAAAATTCAAACAAAGGTATAAATTACTTTAACCCATATTCTGTAAAATAGTAAGAATGATTTGAAATACATTTAAAAAAACATAGATGTGGGTGATAAAGAGGTCCTAGTAGATATTTACGTATAAACAACCTCAGATAATGAAGAGATTGTGAAATAAACCCTTAACAATTTGGTAACTTACGAAACATACACCCCATGAAAGAGGTATCATACAATGAATATGTAAATACACATAAATTAATGTGTATTACACAATTAATACAATTATGGGCAACAGATACACCACACAAAAGGTAATAGTGGCAATATGGCATGAATCTCACGAGAATAAGGAGTGAGATGAAGACCCCTTACCTTGTACTTTTCCTTGGTTGAGGGTAGGTTAACCTCCTGTATAATGATTAAATAATTGTTATTAAATTATACAATAATAATATACATTAATATGATATCATATATGATCTTTTAACAGTGATTTGTTAATAATATCTTAGTATTATCGTTGTTTCGGGTGTTAACTTACTCATTTTCTTTTATATGTTTTGTTACCTAAGCCGTGTTTGTTAGGGATAAGTTGTATATTATTCATATACAGAATGATATAAAGTACTTAAAAATTATTTTTAATCATTAAATGAGAATTATTCTTGAATGGATACGATGGGGAATGAATCTCATCGCGTTATGGAGACGGTAGTCCGTAGGTACGCATGAGTGACAATATCATTCTTTTGATATTAAAATAATATATAATTGGATGGTATACTATATATACAGAATCATTATCATGTTATATTTATTATTTACATGAATTACACATCATTATTATACCATCCAAATAATAATGTTTTGAATAACAATTACACCGCGACGTGGAGACGGTAAGCCATACGTACACATGTATGGTGAAATGTCATTCAAAGGATGAATAGAATACTAAATATGGTTGTACCATATTTATAATAACATCATAGTATATATAAGATACTGTATTTATTATTTTAGAATGGGAATAACAAAGAAAGAATAATTTGAAGAAGAAAGGAACTTGAAAGATAGTGGTGAAAACATTACCTCTTAATTGGGTTATTCCTTTTGATTTGATCAAAAGGGATTCTTAGGTTGTCTTTCTGATCAAACTAATGACTCTAGGTCAAATTTAGGGAAGTTTAGAGAGTATTTGGGTAGGTTTTGGCCGAGGAAAAAAGGCTCTGAATGTGTGAATTAGTGAGACGGGGGAGATCCCTTTTATAAGAGGGGTGAGGGGCACCTTTGGAAAAGCTAGAAATATTATTTTATAATAAATTCATATTCGGTTTCTAATGGATCAAAAGTGGATTATTTAAATTTTAAGGATGGGTGGGTCGAAATACTTTCAACCAATAGATTTTAGACAGGTTTTGGTCATTATATTAAACTTAACTTTTAGTTTTAACTCTTAGTTAATTAGTTTGACATTTACTATGTCGCTTTGTATTTTTATATTATATAGTTAATAAACTTACTATATACATCCAAGAGACCCCCAAGTGGTCCATTAATGATACACCTAACATGATATAAGACCTTTGGACGAGACTTAGATTTTTAGGAATAGAATATCAATTAATATTATAATATTTGTTTTAAAAACTCTTTTATGTCAATTTTGACACTATTGGCTATTTTGTTTTTTATAATTTCATAACATAATTATTACTTCAAAAAAAATTTATATAAACAATAATAATATTTCATATTAACCTATAAAATTAGTGGAATTCATAAAAAGTCTCAAATTACATTTATTTTGATATTTATAATATCAATTATATTAATATTTCATTAATTAGGTAATTACTGCATCACCATTGTGTCATAAATAAATTAAATTATTTAATGTCTAAAAATTATAAATAAAATAGCATTATTTAGTATATCTTTTTATCTTTATAATTAATATTTACAATTGAATTTATCTTATGTATAACCCTATATTAAAAATGTTTTAGTAATTAAACTTTGATTTTAACTCTTTTAACTCTTCTTTGAATTAAATAATAATTAATGTCCTAATCTAATCAAATTGGACCTAAATGATAATATTTTATTCATAAGGTTGTTTTTGGTCGAGATACACTTTTTAAATAGAATTATTACATGTGTTAGGGAAATATTAATATCATTTTTACCCTTAATTACCCAATTTACTTTTAACCGTGGTAAATAAAAGTAAAAAGTTACTATTCACCAAAAACTATTTTCATCTCATTGAACCAAATTTTTATCCTTGATATTAACCATGTCTCTCGGATTTTCTAAATTCCACTCACAGAAGCGGTAAAATTAAATTTTATGTGAATTTCCAAATTCTCTTTGGAGGTGGGTAAAAGACGGTGAAAAGTTCAATAAAATTTTTATATATCTAAAATTATTCTATACTAGCTCCAATGAATTACATTGAAATTATATAGGTATTATTCATATATTTTTAACTTAATTAAATTTAAATAAAATAAATAATTATTTAAATAAAAATTCGGTTTTAAACTATAACTGAGTGTTTTTTGACTATTCATCAAAAATTGAAAGTTTTCAGAAAAATACCAAAATTTCACCCTAGGATAATTTCGATATTCCTAATCAAAAAATGAAGTCCATTTTGAAAGATAAAATTTATAAAATTTCAAAAAGTGGGTATTAATATTCATAACCGCTAGTTTGGTTGGTTGTGGTGTGTGTTAGAACTCAAAGTTGCCTATAACACACGCTACTGTATTATTCAAAGAGAAGCGTACCGTGGAAGCTTGGGGTGTTACATTCTACCCTTCTTCAGTAAATTGTGTCCTCGCAATTTTAAATTGTTCTTCGAAAATAAAAGGTTGAAAATAGAAAATACCTTTACGGAAAACCCACATCGGAAATAAGGTTAATAAAATTTAGCCTTAATAAGAGGGAAAGGGAAATGAAAAAGTCACCACCAAATTGTGATCTAGATTAGGATAAAATTGGTGGAAACTAGAGACACATAATTGGAGGAAAAAAATAAATATTTTTAGGGAGTGGTTGAGGTCATCAATCAAAAACAAGTGTAAACTTGAGGGCCTCAAAGCCTTCAATCTATGGTGATTTAAAATATCATCAGTTCAACAAAATATAAGGTATTAGGATAACAAATTTTTTGTTTTAATATCCCTTTAGTAAGGTTTAACAATTAATTTATTCATAGAATAAGAGAGAGGTATATATATATATATATACTTAACAAGTAGGGTTTAAACCCTCAACTAATTTCTACCATAAACACATCTTTCACTCAAAAAGATAATAGAAATCAAAAATATTATATTTATCCTAATCATACAAGGTTCCAAATATTACCACATACCATTTAGATTAGGAAAACTATTTTTTAATAACCAAGGACTTTCTGTAGGCTAGTGGTAGGTAATAAAGGCCTATCACACTATGGTTATGGGTTCGATTCCTGCAGCTTTGTCCGACGCGATGGGTTATCCCCGACCTGCAGGTAGTCCTTTTACTAAAACTATAGTATTATAATATTCCAAAAATAATCTTCAGAAATGTTTTTACCTTAAACAATACTATCCAAAGTTCAACTTAATCCATTCCAACCTTTATAGTTATCTAAAATACCTCTATCCAGACTTTCTCTAAAAGGTCTCTAAATTCCAAAATCAATTGTATCATCAGATTCCCCAAACAAAGTAAAGTTTCTATTATTGTCACATACTAATAATATGATTACCTTCATCATATTAAAACCTTAATGAAAACAACAAGTACTGTAGTACATTCCTTATATATATCACACTATTTTTATAACCATAACATAGTTCTTAAGTCCAAAAACACAAATACAATAATTATTCAACTTCATCTGTAGTAACAACATAATCTTGGCCTTGCTCCCTTGTCCTTTTCTGAGGTAAGTTTCCTTGGCGCTTAGGACATTAATTTTCACAGTGCCCCATTTCTCTACAATTATAGCATTCAATATGGACATCTTCTTTATTTCCCTTGC
This sequence comes from Viscum album, assembly GCA_963277665.1. Taxonomy (NCBI): domain Eukaryota; kingdom Viridiplantae; phylum Streptophyta; class Magnoliopsida; order Santalales; family Viscaceae; genus Viscum; species Viscum album. Next base: position 2,047,147,144 of record OY728119.1, read on the forward strand.
AATCACGAGTCTGGTGACCTTTTTATCTACATTTGTAACAAACTCTCATTCCTTTTAGGAAAGTAACGAGGTGTTTCTTACCAAAATTATCAGATAATGGAAAATAATTCTTTCCCCTTTTCCCTTTATCTATCTCTTGTTTCACCGTTCTTTTCTTCTCTTGATTTTCTTTAAAGTCCTAAGACTTAGAGAATTGTTTTTCTGTCTTGGTGGCACACGGGACAATATCTTCGTATGACGAGAAGGATTGCGAGACCAATGCTCGACGGAGAAACGATTTTAACCAATAAAATAAACGATCAATCTTACTTCTTGGGTTTCGAATATAATCTGCAGTATACCTTGCTAACCTTGTAAAGTTATCCTTATACTTTACGACATTCTCATCCTCCTTTTGCCTCAGACTCAGAAATAACCTTTCCATATCTGCTCGATGGTCACAAGGAAAGTATTTTTCTAAGAAAAGATCTTTGAACTCCCTCCATTCCATATTTGATACTTCATCATCTTCCTTTGTGTTTTGTATCAATGAACACCATTGATCAGCATCTCCAGTGAGGCGATAAACTTCCATGACAACTTTTTCCCTTTCACTACTCCCCAAAGCCTGAAATATCTTCTCTAGGGAACTTATCCATTGCTCAGATACAAATGGATTTGTACTCCCATTGAATTTTGGTGGTTGTTTCCTCATAAAGCGATCTAACATTGATCCTCCACGCTTCAGATCAGGGTGCTCCATATGGGTAAGGTTATTATTCATAACCTGAGTAAGTTGTCACAGTATGGTGATTAGCTGATCAATACCAGTTGCATCACCATCTCCACTATAATCATCTTGAGTAGGACCAAAATCCCTACATGGAGTGCATGCATTGATACAGTTTCCATTCCTTCCACTAGGCGTCATTTCTAAACAATTTCATAAACTAGATCAGTTTATGAATCAAAATACATAATTCCATACTTGTAAAACACTTAACATAAATTGAACTATTTATGGATATAATCCAAAATAATAAAAAATGTTTTCTTTGAGAAAGTATATACTCATAAACCCTTCATAATAGTTTGTAAAGAAAATGAGAATTATCCTAAGCATATTCCCCAAGAGTTTCGTAACCAAGAGTGCAGCAAGGCCTGTTGTCATGCACCAGTTCCCATTCGAGTCTAGCTCAAAGTGGTGTTTTCGGGTTTTACCCCTAGGTACATCTGTGCCAGAGCCGCCTCTACCTGCTCGTATCCAGATAGGGATGTATTTTCTTGGAAAACTCAAAAAATCACTACATTACCAGAATTCTAGGATGTTCTTCTATACTAATCCTCAAAGACTATCTTAGGTCTATGTGCTCTAATCATAGTTTACCTAAATCTAGCTTCCAAGGTTTGTACTAAACTTTATCTGATACCAATTGTAATGCCTCGACCCCAGTTACCCAGAGTCGGTGCATTATTACATAACATTGGCATGATCACAAAAGATCAAGTCTCGAAGGACCGATTAGTTTAGTAGCCTTAGAATAACTAGATACATTCATAAAGTCTTACATTACATCATAAAGTAAATAAAAAACTACAACAACATCTTCTCTTCATATCCCCTCATACTATCCCTACAGGTCATTCATAAATTAATTTTTCACATCCTGGAAAAAATAAAACATTGAAAGGGGTGAGCTCAGATGCTCAGTAAGGATAAAAATATAGCAGAAAATTTCATAAATAAGCTTAAACATTTGAGGCAATGTATAACTAAAACAAAAGCCTTTTAAACTAGAACTTCAGCATAATATGGAAAAGATAAAATGAAATAATGCCATTTACTTATGCACATGGATATTATACTAGTCGAATAATCACATGCAATATCAATAACCACTTTCATAATGAAGGAATGAATAATGCCGAACTTTAATTTCTGTGTCAAGGCCTCATGCCAAGACCTAAGGGATAACTGTAACCAGAACCCAACCTGGAGAGCCTCTGTAACTAGACTCCATCCCGGAGAGACTCTGTAACCGGAATCCAACCCGGAGTGCCTTTAATAACCGGACACCAACCCGGAGTGCCTCTAATAACCGGACAACAACTTGGAGGGTCTGCTGTAACCAGACCCCAACTCGGAGGACTTACTTTTACCGGTCCCCAAACTAGAACATACTAGTCCAACACATTCATCTTAAGAAGAGGATGAAATATAACATAAAAATTCATATTAAAACTAGCATACGAAATTCCAAAACATTAATCATAAACCATTAATGGCATAAAAATAACTCATCCATAGTCAAACATATCAAAAAAATCTTAAATACAATATGGAATATTTATATCATAATAAATCAACTAAAACAAGTGTAAAATTTCTCAAAGGATGTTGACATAGATGAAATAAAAACTATTTGAGTGAAATATATCCTTTTTTGAAATCATTTAAAAGTCACATAATTATAAAAGAAAACATTTACTTTGAAATTATTCTTATAAGATTGTATGGGAAGCTTCGACGAGTTTATAACGGTAGAAAATAGCCACACCCTCCATGTAAGTTAAAAATAGACATTCTTACATTAATTTTTTCGAAAAGGTTAAAAGGACCTTGTTTGGAAAACCACAGAAAGATTCCTTTATAAACATCTTATAAAAATTCAAACAAAGGTATACATGAATTTAACCCATATTCTGTAAAATAGTAATATTGTTTTTAAATACATTTAAAAAAACATGGATGTGGATGATAAAGAGGTCCCAGTAGATATTTACGTATAAACAGCCTCAGATAATGAAGAGATTGTGAAATAAACCCTTACTAATTTGGTAAATTACGAAACATACACCCCATTAAAGAGGTATCATACAAGGAATATATAAATACACTTAAATTAAAGTGTATTACACAAATAATACAATTATGGGCAGCACATACACCACACAAAAGGCAATAGTGACAATATGGAATGAATCTCATGAGAATAAGGAGTGAGATGAAAACCCCTTATCTTGTACTTTTCCTTGGTTGAGGGTAGGTTAACCTCCTGTATAATTGTGAAATAATTTTTATTAAATTATACAATAATCATATACATTTATATGATATCATATATGATCTTTTAACATTGATTTGTTAATAATATCTTAGTGTTATCGTTGTTTCGGGTGTTAACTTACTCATTTTCTTTTATATGTTTTGTTACATAAGTCATGTTTGTTATGGATAGGTTGTATATTATTCATATCCATAATGATATCAAGTCCTTAAACATTATTTTTAATCATTAAATGAGAATTATTCTTGAATGGGTACGATGGGGAATGAATCTCATCATGTTCGTGGAGACGGTAGTCCGTATGTACGCACGAGCAACAATATCATTCTTTTGATATTAAAATAATATATAATTGGATGGTATACCATATATACAGAATAATTATCATGTTATATTTATTATTTACATGAATTAAACATCATTATTATACCCATCCAAATAATAATGTTTTGAATAACAATTACACCACAACGTGGAGATGGTAAGCCGTACGTACACACGTATGGTGACATGTCATTCAATGGATGGATAGAATATTGAATATGGTTGTACCATATTTATTATAACCTCACATTATATATAAGATACGTGATTTATTATTTTATAATGGGAATAACAAACAAAGAAGAAGTTGAAGAAGAAAGGAACTTAAAATAGGGTGGTGAAAACATTACCTCTTAATCGGGTTCTTCCTTTTGATTTGATCAAAAGGGATCCTTAGGCTGGCTTTCTGATCAAACTAAGTCCTCTAGGTCGAATTTAGGTAAGTTTAGAGAGTATTTGGGTAGGGTTTGGCTGAGCCAAAGGGCTTTGAATGTGTGAATTAGTGAGAAAGGGGAGTTCCTTTTTATAAGTGGGGTGAGGGGCACCTTTAGAAAAGCTAGAAATATTATTTTATAATAAATTCATATTCGGTTTATAATGGATCCAAAGTGGATTATTTAAATTTTAAGGTTGGTATGGGTCTAAATCCTTTCAACAAATAGATTTTAGATAGGTTTGGGTCATTATATTAACCTTATCTTTTAGTTTTAACTCTTAGTTAATTAGTTTGACATTTACCATGTAACTTTGTATTTTTATATTATATAGTTGATAAACATACTATATACATCTAAGCGACACCCAAGTTGTCCATTAGTGATACACCTATCATGATATAAGTCATTTTCCCGAACCTTATATTTTTAGGAATAGAATATCAATTAATATTATTATATTTGTTTTAAAAACTCTTTTATGTCAATTTTGACACTATTGGGTATTCTGTTTTTGAAAATTTCATAACAACATTATTACTTCGAAAAAAAGTTATATAACCAATCCTAATATTTCATATTAACCTAGAAAATTTTTTAAATGCATAAAAAGTCTCAGATTACATTTATTTTGATATTTATAATATCATATATTTTAATATTTTATTAATTAGGTATTTACTACATCACCATTGTGTCATAAATAAATTAAATTATTTAATGTCTAAAAATTACAAATAAAATACCATTATGTAGGAAATATTTTTATATTTCTAATGAATATTTACAATAGAATTTATATTATGTATAACTCTATATTAAAAATGTTTTAGTAATTAAACTTTGATTTTAACTCTTTTAACTCTTCTTTGAATTAAATAATAATGAATGTCCTAATCTAATCCAAGTGAACCTAAATGATAATATTTTATTCATAAGGTGGTTTTTGGTCGAGATACACTTTCCCAATAGAATTAGGACATGTGTTAGGGTAATATTAATATCATTTTTACCCTTAATTACCCTATTTACTTTTAACCGTGGTAAATAAAAGTAAAAAAGTTACTATTCACCAAAAATTATTTTCATCTCATAGAACCACAGTTTACTACTTGATATTAACTATGTCTATCGGGTTTTCTAAATTCCACTCATAGAAGTGGTAAAATTAATTTTTATGTGAATTTCCAAATTCTCCTAGGAGGTGGGTAAAAGACGGTGAAAAGTTCAATAAAATTTTTATATATCTAAAATTATTATGAACCAACTCCAATGAATTACATTGAACCTATATAGGTATTATGTATCTATTTTGACCTTAATTAAATTTAAATAAAATAAATAATTATTTAAATAAAAATTCGGTTTTAAACTATAACTTAGTGTTTTTCACTATTCATCAAAAATTGAAAGTTTTCAGAAAAATACCAAAATTTAAACCTAGGCTAATTTTGATATTCCGAATCCAAAAATGAAGTCCATTTTGAAAGATAAAATTTATAAAATTTGAAAAAGTGGGTATTACTATTCATAACGGCTAGTTTGATTGGTTGTGGTGTGTGTTAGAACTCGAAGTTGCGTATAACACATGCTACTGTATTATTAAAAAAGAAGAATACTATGGAAGATTGGGGTGTTACATTCATTTTTTCAAATATATTTTCTAAATGTGTAAAAAAATAATTTTCTTATTTGTTCACAAAATTTAATAAAAATCATTTTGTTTTGAGGAAAATGTATTTTCGTAGAAAATAAAGTCTTTATCGAAAATAAATTAATTTTTTGTTAGCATAATTTGTTTATATAATAACTATATAAATAATTTTTAAAATTTGTTTATCTATATTCATACCACCAAATTTTATAGCTAGGTTATGATGGTGATGTTTAAATAATATCATTTTTAATAATATGTTGCAGTTAGTTACCACTCAGTGTTGAGTATAATGAAATATATCAAAGAAATTATATTTATTTTTAAAAAATAATAAATTATTTGGGTGTTACATTCAAACCCCCTTAAAAATAATTTCACCATAATAATTCCATCATTCAGATACAAACAAACGAGGGTATTTCTACCTCATCATATCCTCAGGTTCCCATGTAGCTTCCTCAAATTGGTGTTATAAACACAAAACATTACCCAGATGAGTTACTTTATTTCATAGAAATTTCTCTCTATGATCTAGGTTCTCCATAAACTATTACTCATAAGAGATACCTTTCTCTATTTGTATGGACTTTGAGTTTAGTACATGTGAAGTATCAAGTATATAATTCCTCTAGATAGATACATGGAACACAATGTTAACTTGAGTGAGGTTCGATGGTAGCGCTAAGAAATAAGCTACAATCCCTACTTGATTAAAAATATCAAAAGGGAAAATATAGATATGGATCATATTTACCTTTATTCAAAATATCATAACCTTCTTACACAGTGAGATTTATAGAAACACTATATAACTAACTTCAAATTACAAATCATGCTAGCGATTATCAACTTATCTTTTCTATCGACTTTGAGATACTTTTATGTTTTATTAAATGAACCTGAATTTATATTCCATTTAATCATCTATATTAGGTCCTAATAACATTTTTTCTCCAACATCGTCCTAAAACATTGGATTTATACACTTATTTTCATAGATGGGTTCATAAGGATTCATCAGAATGCTCGAGTGAAATCTATTATTGTATGAAAAATCGACTAGAGGAAGGTGTTGGATCCAAATACCTTTAATTCCAGATAACATGATCTAAATATATCCTCTAGTGTTTTAGTGGTTTTCTCAGATTTAAAATCTATCTAGGGATAATAAATAGGGCTGAAACACAACACCATATCTTGATATTTATGAATAAATTACTAGATATTTGTGGTAAACCTCGGATCCTGAGAAGATAGAATAAAATGAGGTACTCTATGAAACCTTGGAACTTATTTAATGTATATTGTAAGATTATGAACCAAATATAATTATTCTCTAAAAGTAAAGAAGTGTGATTTCATTTTAAGTTGATTGAATACATTCCAAATAAAATTATAGAATTTAGATGTTTTGGGGTTTCCCATGAAAAAATCAATGGTGATTTTTTCCCATTTCCATTCTGGTATGAGAAATGGTTGTAACAACCCCTTATAATTTTTTATCTCATCCTTAAATTGCTTAAATACGAAGCATTGAGTTAAAAACTCTATAATATCTCTCTTCATTCCATCCCACCAAAAATACTCTTTAAAATATCTCTACATATTTTTACATCCACAGTGAATAAGTCATGAAGAACTATGAGATTCCTTTAATAGACCCTTCATAAAATTGGTTATTGATGGAACACACACATGGTTAATAAATATTTTCATTCCATTAAAATCAAGGATGAACTCAGGAACATTTCTAACCTTTTTATATAGCTCTACATCATCCTTTCTCAACTCTTTAATCTTCACATGGATACATGGTTAAACAATCACATGAGAAAGATAATATTTCTCCACTTCCAACAATATTTATATATCCATCATTATAAAATAACAATTTTTTGGATCTTCTATCATCCTCTTAATAGATTAGTTATCTTGAAACTTTCCTCTCAAAGAATCATCTACCTTTTTTTATTTTCTATGTTTTTATGAAAAGGTGATGCCTTGGACCAAAAAGACCAAAGAAAAATTATTATTAAAAGAAATTTTACAAGTGTCTAAAATAAAGGATCATATTACAGTCATTTTAATAAAATGAAATAAGAGCAGCGAGGAGGTCTTCAAACCAGGTAATGTCTTGATTTACTCCCTTGTTGACCAGACCATCTACAACCGTGTTTTCTTCTCGATAAACATGTGTAATGATATAGTTAAGATCGATAAGATAATGGGTTCATTCCATCCAACAGGTAGTAATTGGCTAAAAATTACATGTTATGCCATTCCAAATCACTTGAATGATGGTCATCGAGTCACTTTGAATCGATAGGTTATTCCAACCAAAGAGTTTGGAAAAGGAAATAACATGTATCAAACTCATCATATTAGCTTCAAGGGAGGTGGAAATGCCACATTTACCTATGAAGAATCCACGTATCTGACCGAGGTGATTCCTAAAGACAACACCACACCGTGAAAGTCCCAGATTTCCCTTGGAGGTTCCATCAATATTGATTTTGATCCATCCAGTGAGGGGCGCTCTCTAGAACACCTCCACAGTGCGGTGCAGTTAACAGAAATTGTTGTTAATCCTTAAACTCTTCAGTATTCCAACGTCTTTCATAGTGTTGTGGAAATTCCCCTTTTATATCAAGGCAGCTTCATGTATGGTAATGATGATCCTCATTTGACTTGCATTTTCATTGAGTGAGTAATTTTTATGAATAATAGCATTCTGATCACACGACATCACATGGTGGAGCTCAGCCACTACAACAAGGAAGAGGTTACTGATTTGTTGAGAGCCTTAAATTCATATACATTTTTTTAGTTTAGATTTGACAGAATCAAGAATCAACCATCTACAGTAAAAAATTTCAAGAATATAGTTCCAAAGAGGAGAAGAAGTAGCACAAGAGTGTTTGATTTTCTAAGGTGGTAGTGTGTTGAGAAGTAATAATCATTAATCATTTAAAACCATATTCTCTACCACATATTCAACTCTTTATTTGTTAATATTTACATTAAACATTTATGATCAGTATATATATCACACCATTAGCTGTAAAGATAATTCCTACGTATCTTTAAGGAAAAAATTACCACAACCAACTCCAAATCTTGAGTTTGGTAATTGTTCTCCTGAACCATTAATGTTCATGAGCCATAATATAACACCATATTATTCTGCATGATAAAATATTCTAATCCCATCAACGATGAATCACTATAGATTACAAGCCCTTCTCTTTTTCTTAGTAATGTAGGAATAAGTGTGATGACTATCATTCTCTTCAATTCTTTGAAATTTTATTCACATTTATTATTCTAAAGGAACTTGGAACCATTCTATGTAAAAATAGTGAGAAGATAATATATTCATGATAAATTATCCAAAAACAATCAATAATATCTAGAAAACTAAGAAAAAATTATATCCCAGTCATAGTGGTTGGTTTGTACCAATGTTCAATAGCCTCTGTCACTGACAGATCCATCAATATATCATCTCTTAAGATTATATAACCCAAAAATAAATCTTTTTATAACAAAAAATCACACATTTTAAATATTTCGTACAATTTCTCAATCTTCAGGGTCATCAGTACAATTATCATGTGATATTAATTCTCTTCCTTGATCATTGAATATATAAGAATATAATTTATAAAGGTGATAGTAAATTGATGAAGGTAATATCTAAGGACTCTATTCATTAAATCCATGAAGATAACAATGAAATTAATATGACCTAATGAAATCACTATATGTTCATAGTGTTTATACCTTGTATGAAATGTTGTTATGGGTATATATTACTTATTGAACCTTAATAGATGATATCCATAATAAAATTAAATCATAGAAAAGTATTGAGATCCACACAGATGATCAAACAATCCCTCAATATATGGTAGAGGATACTTGTTCTTGATTGTGATCTTGTTCATTTCTTGATAATCAATATAGAGTTGTATTGATCCATATTTCTTAATAATGAAAAGAGTAGGTTCGCCCATGGTTAAACACCTGGATAAATAAATCAATTTTCATGTTTCTCTTAGAATTTCTTCTTCAATTTATGAAACTCAATCTGTGCCAATCTATAGAGAGTATTTAAAGTAGTTGTAGCACCTGATGCGAATTTTATTGAGAACACAACATCTTAATAATTTGGAAGACTAGGAAAATATTTTGGAAGGTTATAAAAAGTATCCCATATAATAGTAATATCATCAATTTTGAGTTTCCCCTCAACCAGTTGAGATAAACACACCTTTTGAATTTGATTCAAGACCCATAAAAAGGATGTGATTTCCCTTTGAATTATTTATTCATACTCACACCAATAAATGAGAATGGTTTCATTTGGAATATTAAATTTGATTACCTTACTTCATAAATTTATTTGAGATTCATATAAAGAAAGATAATACATTCCTAGAATCAAATCAAATTGAACTAAAGGGAGAATCATTATATTTTTAGGAATCAATTTCCCATAAACATCAATTGAGGAGGAGATATAGACCTGAGATTTGATCATCATACCATTAGTATTTTTCATGAGGCTCAATATTCATTTTTTTATAAAAACCATGATATTAATGGGTAAATACAATATATTATTCCACCTTTTTAGAACATAAAAAATATCCTCATATATACTGAAGTCCCTTATATTTAACTCCATTTCTAAACATAGTTTTAGGCCACTGAATAATCAATCAACCTTAATTTAAATTTGGATTATAATACCATAATCTTACCTTAAAAGTCATGTAAAATGTGCTTCATAGGTATAAAAAGATTCATCATACTTATTCTATATTTCAATGAATTCCTTCTCTATTTTCATACAAAAAAAATAAAGTACTATAATAATTAAAATAATAATATCTTAAACCCATCCCAGTACTTGTATTCAAATTCTTTTTCCTTTTATAATTGATAATAGTCCACCATTGATCTACTTCAACTTAAAAATTATAGACATGAAAAATTAATTTTTCATGGTCCAAAAATGGATAATCGAAAATATATTTTCATTGGTACTGATATATTGCTCAACAACAAGTGAAATAGTTGACCCACTAAAAGAAGGAGGATGATTTATCATGAATGAATAAACAAAACATTTCTACCTCCATTTCTCATTTATCTATTTATAATGATTCATAACTTGAGATAGTTGTGTAAGTATATAAAAAATATTCTTCATTCCAAGTCCCATAAAATTTGGTTATTTTGGTGAAAAATCATTTCATTTCCAAAAAATTTGTGGTTATCATGATGTCTTTTGGTTCCATCCATAGAATGAAACCAAAAAACAATATGTGAGAAACAATAACCATAGTGGGAAACCACATAAAAATGAACCATTTATAGGATGTATTAATCATGAAAACTATTTTTCATCATATGATACCATAGGTTTGTCCTTGTTCATTCATGGTCATCATCTATTCAAATCCTTTATAGTGGTTCGTAAAGAGTTTGTGAATTTCAAAAACATATATAGCATGAGAGTGTAAAATTTGATGTATAAAAAGGACCATTTTTATGAACCTGGTGATGATATAGTCAAACACCAATTCAAATTTTTGGGTTTATTACCCTTTGGTATAACTTTTCAAGAGACACATAAACTTGTAGTATCCAGATAGGGATGTAATTTCATAGAAACCACTTGCTCTATCATCCAAACAATTTCCAAGACATTTTACAATACTTAAATTTATCCACATACTTATCTATAGGGTTATCAATAATTTTTTTTATCATTATATTTCAAAATTTTAACTAAAACTTACTCTGATACCAACAATATTGACCCAGGATATTTATTCATAAATATTACATATTTTTAGATGAATTTTACATATTTTTCACAAAAACTCACATGGGGACCGTAAAGGTTTAGTTTCTTTAGATACTAGATACAAAATGTTCTTATTTCATGAAATATATTCAACATATCCCAACAATATATTCCTATTTAGTACTATTCAAAGACATTACCTAATTAAAACCTTTCTTCATAACATGGGGAAAGGAAACATAAGAAAGGGTGAGCTTATATACTCTATAAGGGTAAACATGGTAGATATAAATCAATGATAATATTAAAGTATAAGATAATAATTGGGAAATTATAACATTAACATAACTTATAAAGTTCATACCCAAGATAACATTGACCAAACACATAAGTTGTATAAAAAACTATTATCAACTCAAAGGATATTAATCATAAGTGTGATAAAAAATCATAAATAAAACATGAAGCATAAGTTGATGTCCTATATGTGTGGAACCATAATAAGTATAGAAACCATTTCATTTATCAAGGTTAACTACCAAGAACATATAATCACAATGGATTAGGAATCAAAACCTATTTTCTATAGCGGATCAAGAATATCTACTTGTTTCCTATAACATATCAATAACACTAGCTTGATTGAGATAGTGGATCAAGCACATAGACTTATTTCCCATAGATATTTCATGATATATTAAACTTTAATTATTTTATTGGATGTATATATAATTTTAGGCCCACCCATCACATAATGAAAACCATACATATATTTTCCATAAAATCATTAATCATGCCATCACATCATAACCCATGCAAAGAAATTAGGTTTCATAAAAATTTCATCAGTCCATCATATCATAACCCATGGAAAAAATAGAGTTCATAAACATATCATAATTATAATCAGAGTACAATCAGATAAAGAATAAAGATTATACCATTGGATATTATCTACAGTAAAACTTAAGAAAAACCAAAGGTTGTTGTCGTTAATGAATAAAAATTCCATAAAAACCCATTAATGAATTCTTGAGGAAGAAACTATTTAAATTTTTAAATCACTTATTTAAAGTCTAAAAATTTACCAAATATAAAAAAACATCAATTAAATAACATTTGAAACCTATAAAGGAATCTTTAAATCCTTGATTAGCCATGATGGTGAGAAATACTTTTCATGATGTATATGTTATAATAAACATTCCTTTCAAATTTTTAGTAAAAAGTAAAAAAGTACCTTGTTTGGTAAATGAAAAGATGATTACCTTTTGTTTTTTCTTAAAAATTTAAAAAGTGAAAAAAATTAGTTAAACAATAATTTAATAACAGTAAAAAACTTATTTGAAATATTTTTAGATAACATGGACATGGAAGAGAAACTATTTTCAATTGAAGATAGAGATAAAGTTGATTTTACTTAAAAATATTAAATTGGTCAAATATGTACATAAAGAGAAGAAAATGAAATAAAAAAAATTTAATTTCTAGAAATAACCACAGGAGAATAAAATTAATGATTTTTTGAGAGATAGACCATAATATTTCATCATCAAAAGTTCAATCATAAACAACCTTGATAAAAAAATGAAACTGTCACATAAAACTCTTATCACATTGATAACTTTTGAATCCCAAGACCCAATAAAGAAATAAAATTACATATATATGTATATAAAATATATTTTTTGAGAAGGATAATAAAATAAATTAATACATAGTATATACACCACAAAAAATAAATAAGTGGTGAATATGGAATTTGTCCACAAAAATAAATGTGAGATAAAAATCGCTTACCAAAAGTATCAAAATTATTTATTCATGTTAGAAGCTACTTTATATTTAATATATGTTTATTATAAATATATTCCATAACCATAATAATATATATCATATCATATATGATTTTCTTATAAATTTTTATCACCCATTTATTAGCAATTCTTTGTTGAAAACTCTATTTCGTGTAATAAATGCTTTGTTTTTTCATATATTCTTTGGTATGGTAATTTTAGTCATCGAAAATTTATTAATATTCCATAATATTCCATAATTTTAATAATTATATACTTATCATAAATAATAATTATATACATATTTAGTTTTACCCATAATATATCGAAATAGAAAAATTTATTACATCGTTCATGGAGACGGTTGATCGTACATACGCATGAACACTGTTTCCATTTTTTCAATAGATGGGAAATAGAAAAGGTTAATATTAATTAAAATTTATGTAATCACTATAATATATTATATATCATATATTTTAATTAAATATTTCCTTATTACTTTCCATATCAAAATAAAATGAAAAATGCATCACATCACTTTGTGGAGGTGGTAGTCCACACATACACATGCGTTATCATTTTCCAATTTATTTCTAGGTAATAAGGTATAAGTGATATTATAATTCTAGAAGTATAATTATGTCACAAATAACAAATAAAGATGTTAAATCCATCATTATATCCTATCATGATAGGCGATGATGGAAATTGAATTACATCATTTCGTGAGGGGGTTGTCTTCCATATACATGATCAATAGTTTCTTTTCCCATATGATAGAAAACTGAATGGGAATAGTTTATTCCATTAACATAACAAAATAAAAAATACGAGAGACAATAATTTTATTATATCATAATTTTTGAATAATATTTGAAGGAGGTTAAAGAAGAAATAATATAAAAACATTTGATTAAGAATGAAACCTCTTCTTAAGAAAAACTCTTTAGGTTGGAACAAAAATCCTTAATTGGATTCATTCCTAATTAAAATAAGTACTCTATGATTTTTTAAGGGAATTGTTGAATTGATTTTATTAGGGATTTTCTCAAACAAAATTCTTTGGATGTGTGAAGAGGAGAAGAGAGGGGTGCCTTTTATAAGTGGGGGAGTGGATACACATGGATGTTTTGAAAAAAATAATATATAGCCATGTTTTTACCCAAACAAAAGCTCTAAAATGTCTCATTATCAAACCTTCGATGATATAAGGTCAAAATATTTCAATATAAAGGAATTGGGAATGTTTTGAGGTCATTTATCCCTTATATTTTTAGTTTAACCATGGTAATTAATATTTTCTATTTTTGTTATTTAATATGACCAAAAATTAAGTTTAAATTATTATATAATATTAATTATTATTATTATAAATAGTCAATCCATTTTACCATTTTAAATTCACAAAATTCTTAGAATTTAATTTAAAATCTAATCCACAGATGCGATGAAAAAGGGGTTTCCCAAATAAAACATTTCGATAAGTATAAAAGGTTTTTATATCAAAATTATTCAAGAAATTGATTCCAATAACCTATATTAGGTTAAAAATAATATGATTGAACTAATTTTACTTTGAAAACCATTTGAACTAAAATTTAACCTCCTAAATTCATTATATAAAAAGGCAATTTTTAATAAAAATCAGTATTTTTCATAATTCATTAAAAATTTAAGCCTTTCATAAAATTCAAAAAAATTAACTCTAATATAAATTTAAAATGTTGATTTTAAAAAATAAGTTCATTTTTTCAAATAAATTTTATAAAAATGGAAAAATTAATTTTATTATTTTTTCATGAAAAGAAATAAAAATCATATTTTTGAGAAATTTTTTTTTTCAAAGCATATAGAGACTTTAACAAAAATTAGGTAATTAATTATAAATATATTTTCTTTATCTAAAAGATTCATATGTAATTTTAAAATGTTTTAAATACTATTCTTACTACCAAATTTAATGTGTTGGTAATAACATTCATGTTTAAATAATAATATTTTTAATAGTATATTATAGTTCCTTACTACTCGGCATTGCGTGTAATGAAAGCTATTAAAGAAATAAATTTTTTTAAAAATATTTCATAAAATGTAGGGGTGTTATAAAAATGAAAACTAGTGAACATTTACTTGGTATACACAAGGTATCGAGTTTTGGAACTTTACTCGATATCCTTAATGCATCGAGTTTTGAACATGGACACAAGGATCTCATGCTCCTACCCTTTATATGGGTCCACCATCATCAGAAATACATTTCATGCACATTCCCCCTCTATGAGGATATCATACAATGATGGTCCACATTTTATAATTTTCAAGATAGTACCTCTACGGTATGTTAAATAATCATAATAAGGAAGGGAACAAATAGTAATGTTTTTCACATCATCATTAACATATAGAACTAAATTGTAACAATATGTGAACAAAATAAAGAATGGTGACAAGATATATAAGAAATAATCATAGAATCATTGATCATATATGGGTATCACTGGTTACACACACAGCCATAATAAATCAACATCAGTCATAGGTAACAATCTATTTTTACATAATGAAAATCAGGGTAAAAAGAGTATAAAAATTCCTCAAATGGGAAGGAACTTCCAAAATCAATGTTGTCAATCTCAAAAGTTAATTTTTTTTCAATATTTTCATCTCTCAAACCATGTTCACACACTAATTAAAAAAAGCTCGTATTCCAAGATCTCATAGAATCAGTTCCACATAAAATAATATTATTTCTAGATAAACACATAATGAAGAATAAACCAAGGGGTTGAACAAAACATACCCAATTAAAACCACCATAGGTGGTAGAATCCAAGTAAATTAATATAAAAGCATCAAATCTAGAATGAAAGAGACTCTCCAAGGAATAATTCTACAAGATGTTCACCACTAATTAATTTAAGAACAATAATGGTCCTCATGAATAGATATGTTCAATTAGAATTGATTAAAACCACCATTAAATCAATTGATATATCATGTCCAAAACTTTAATAGTCCCATTTTGGGATCATCTAATGAAGGATATGAAGAATTCATCTTGAAAATGAAAAACTAACCGTATTCTCCTATGAATCACTACAAAACAAATTCACCTGCAAAGGATGATGTATAAAGTCCTTAAATCGATGGAAGTTAAGAAATGATCAATTTAAAAATGGAAGGAAACTGAGCATGGATTAAGATTTAAAAAGTTTAGGTCCTAGTTCTTCTATACATCTATAAAATAGTCCCAAAACATGTAATAAAAAATGTGGATGAACAGATAGATTAATAGTGTAAAGTAATTAATTTAAAATACATTTATGACCTCCATTAAAGTACAACACATTTTCCCATTCAAAAAAATCAAGATATGAGAATAAAGTAATTTTTTTTGTCCATTTTAAAATTAATCATGACCATTTTCACACCCTACACCAGGGCCTGTCCTTATCCATGGTGTCCTTGAGCACACAACCTGAATCATATTCCCCTATAGTGTATCCCTAATAAGAATGTAGTTTTCCCCCTCACCACACCCTCCAAAATGATCATTTTGGGGTCACCTAGGTCATGGCCAGTAGTATGTCCTCTCACAAAAAATTTATTAGATATAGGATGGCTAAGCCATTTTCCCATTTTTTTCAATGAGACACACACTTGGTCCACCATGGCTTTTCATTAGGTCACGGTGTTACTGGTTTTGGATAGAAAATAAATGAAACTACCTTTTAAATGTCCAAAAGATACTACAATCTATCAATAATTTCCCATGTGTTGATCCACATAAAACCAAAAAGGAGAAAATAAAAAAAATATTTTCATATAAATGAAAAAAACCATGGTAATTACAATCCACCCTTATAATGACTTATATTCCCTAAGAATCACTTATTGGTTTCCTACACGAACAATTTATGACAATAATCCATAACATCTACCTCTCAATCCCAATACTCTTATTTGATTATCCTATGATTCCATAGGAATTGAAAACGATTTACTTTCTTCCATCATAGTACTTTCTTACTCCAGCCTACAATCCTCCTTGGAAACTTGACATATGATGTGTTAAGATACATCTCATCATTCTCACAGTCGATGAAATTTGTGGAATCAGGCACGTACCTTTGAAGTTGAGAAACATAAAACACATCGTGCATAACATGGTAGTGATAATGGAGATCTAGATGATACACCTATCTCACCCATTCGATGATCAATAATGGTCTAACATAACACATGGATATCTTCCCTTATTTTATTAAACATTAGTGGAATAACTGAGGAGTAACTCTTAGAAAAGTGTGGTCACTTATAGAAAACTCCAAAGGCATTATAATATTTTTTTTGTAAGAATTATTCCCATTCAAAGTTGAGATAAGCCTTTTCTAAATCATTTGCACACTCTCAAAGGTCTCCTTTACCAAACATAGTCCTATAAATTCTGTGTCACTAGTCTCATGCCCAAAACAGAGTGAATGGAATGGAATTGCATAGAGAGCCTCCTAAGGTTCCAATTGAATCAAAGCCTATTAACTATTGTTTTATTCAATCTCAAACAAGGAATATTGATCACCTAGAGCTCTATTAAATTATTAGGTAAATTCTTAAAGTATATCCTCCAATATGTAAATCGTCCAATCTGACTATCTATATGTTTGGGGATGGTACAATCTACTCAATCTCAAATATTTCTCTAAGGAATTTTGAAATCCCTTCCAAACCTATGATATACAATTTTCATCTATATTAGACACAATTAAAAGAATAATTCCATGAAATCTTATTATCTAATGGGAATATAGCCTTCCCATCTTGTCAACTATGTTAGTCTCACAGATCAGTAATAAATGAGAAACATTCAATACACTATAAAAAATCACCTAAATAGAGTTATAACTCCTCGATTTCCTAGGTAAACCCATAAAAAATTCCATAGTGATTCGATCATGCATCCACATGGGAATAATAATTTATTATAGTAAACCAAAAGGATGCTGGTGCTCGACCCTTATCCTCTGAAAGGTTATGCATTGAGAAACGAATCTAGAAATGTCATTTATCCCAGACCACTAGAACTGCTTCCTAAAGTCATGGTACATAATTTTATCTCTAGGATGCACCACCCACCTAGATATATGGAAGTATCTCATCAAATACTTCCTAATATAAGAAGGTACTACAACTCTCTCATGTTCTAAGATCACATCATCATCATCCAAAGACCACCTGGGTATCTAGTCACCACTTTCTTGTTATTCCTTCATCCTAGAACACTCTAAGTCTTTATTATATACATCCATTACCTAGTATACTGAAGTACATGTGACCACTAGTGGGAAACATGTCATTGAACATTTTACTTCATAAGAATCTATCCTCGAATTGGCCAACAATCTCATCAGGTGAGACTATTCATCAGAAGGTTATTCACGAAGCTCCTGAGTTACTTTTTTATTATGTCTATGTTCATATATAATTATTTTACCTTTAATTGATGTATTATAAATATCAAATTAAAATATCTATAGATACCCTACTCAACACCTCTATCTCGAATTGAGGTATCTCTTTTTGAAGATAAGAAATGGATATTGTGGTCTGTATAGACAAAAACCCTATCACTAAAGAGATATTCTTACCAAAACTTCAAAGCATGGAACATGGATTCTAGCTCAAAGTCAAGGGTGGGATACTTCTTCTCATGGGGCCATAACTGAAGTATCCATAAGATAAAATCAACTCCCTCTACATCTATAAAACTCTAAAACCAATTCATGATGTATCATAGTACATGAAATAATCAATGCATGGATTCCAAAGTATCAACATAAGATCAATACATGAACTCCTCTTAAACTAAATAAAAATATCCTCAAACTAGTCCAAACACTAGAACATCACACCATTTTTTATCATCACACTCATGATATCTGATAAATAGGAAAACACCTATATAAAACATTGGTAGTTTCACATTAAAACAAAAAATCTCTTGATCTTGAACAAATTCAGAGGAAATTTCCAGGACATCACTTCCCCTATATTATCTAGGTCCATGGATATAACTATTTTATACAGTACATGCTACAAAAATTTTACCACATCAACCCAAAATTTACAATTTTATAATGGAATAAATATAATTTATTTGAAAGGTAGCCAATACTATTTTGATATTTCGGGCAAACAGCTCTAGTTTTGGTGATTATATGAGGATGTTGTTAATTAAAACTATGAAAAACGAGTTAAGATATTGGTGGATAACATTATTCATGAGATTCATGAACAATATTGGCATATTTATTTGTCCAAACAACCTAGAAATTACTCATATAGAACATATATTGTTTGAATCTAAGTCTTCCATATTTCCTTATCTCTGGCCCATAACTAGTGATAGACTAAATAGTGATAGGTCATGGAAAACCATTGCCATCCCCATGACTGATAAAAAAGATCACCAGTCCTATGAAAATTTAACCTATTCCTTACCATAAAATGATTGAGTTTCTGATAATATATGCATATTCAAAGACTACTATCCACCATTATTCTGAGAAAAATAGGTACACTCCACTGTGATTTACTAGGATTGATAAATACCTTGTTTTATAAGTCATCAAGTTCTACCTTGAGCTCCTTCAACTCATCTAGTGCCATATGATAAGGGGGTATCAAAAATTTTTTCACACCTAAATTGAACACATGTCATATATAAGAGGGATTCTATATGATTTCATATGAAATGATGTTATGACAGAGATAAAAAAATAGAAGAAAAGACAAAGGGGATATGAAAAATAATACTAAAAGATCCAATCATAAGATATTCAATGCATTCATCTTAACATGGATCAAGTATTGTCTCATTCAACCTACTCCTCGTTCTCATTCTCTATTAATCAGATACTTGTCTTCCTTAGGAAATGTAAATGATACCTATCTCCAATAAAAAATGATGTAGGGTCAAAAAATGGTAAGCTAATCCATTATAAGAATAATAGTGAAGCATTTTATCTCAAGAATAATGAAATCTCGTAGATGTCCATAACTGTGAACAACTATATGTCACTCTGGGAATCACTAAATATGGTAAAATTTTATCCCAAATAGTGTATTGTCGGAAAGAAAAACAAAATAAAATTTAAATAATAAGTAAACTACAATAATAACATGTGAATAAATAAAGGAACGAGGAGCAATGATATGAAATAAAATGGTAGAAAATGTAGAAATGTTCCAGATGGTAACTCAAACTATAGATAGTCTATCATCACTATATACTAATGTTTATTCCACTTCATAAACTCATCCTTCCACATATATAAAAACCTATACCTATGATTAATTTCTTGTTAGATTCATTACCAATAGAGTTTTTAACTAAGGACACCATCCATATCTTCGTTTCATAGATTGAACCCTTACTACTTCAATGAAGTACCTCGACCTTAATGATATGTAGAATAATTGAAGAGTATTCCCTACCTTTCTTAATGGATGGAACTTTCTAGGGGGTGACCTATAAAACATGTGATAATGTCTGACCTTCCCATAGATGATGCACTATAGACCACCTCTTAAAGGGGGATGAAGAATCCACACTCTGCTCTTCTTGTATACTACTACCCTACTTAAATCCCTGGTCCTCCTCTTCCTACTACCATAATAGGAACTCATTGCATTAGTAAGAGGTTCACCAACCTAAGAATCAAAGGGTTAAAGAAAACCAACTACTTGACCCTATTCCAATCCTTTATCAAAAGTCAAGGCCTCGTATAAAACCCTATGGTATGTTGCTAGGTCGAAGGTCATAACTTGTACAACCTTGTACAACCTATGGTATGATGTCAAGATGAAGGTATATCTTGAACAACCTTGTCTTTTGTACCTCATTTCTAGCCATGTTATGTGCAAAGAGAAGTAGCTTGGTGAAATTATTAGAGTATTAGGATACCCCCATGGACCCTATTATATCTTAATAAACATTGATGCTTAGTATATTATTAGTGTTTCGGGAAATAATTATAAGAAGAATATTCCTTTGAAACATTATAAGTAAGACCCTTAGGTCTACTTTCATGTACCATCATGTCCACCACATTTTAGTGGGTCTCTATATCACGAATTCTTCCAACTTCACCTTACTATCATTATGTGTCTTAATGTGGTTAAAGAGTCCATAAATGATGTCTATATTGACCACTATATACAGAAATCCCTTGGTGACCTGAAATAATATTGGATGATGGAGTAGTATGTATCTAGTGTAGTAGATGATGGGACCAACTACCCCTCCATATTGGGATGGAACAAGTGGAAGGACACCTAGATGAGGTGGGCACACTACCTGCACATCCAAAGTTGGTGAAGATGCATGCTCTACTACACCCTTTTGCATTAAAAGAAGTGGAATAGGGAAATCCTTCATTGGGAGACTATTCCTTCCCATGTTAGTTAGGGGTCTATATAGTATCCTTTCAGAATAAAACTTTTGAAATGTAAGGAAAATTTTTTATAACATCTAAGATTGTTAGGATAGATCATAATTAGTCAATGGGATCATAGAAAGGATCTTCTATGTGGATACTCATGAACCAAGGTATATCCCTCCTAGAACTAACCAATATTCTCCATCCCTATATGTTATTTATGGTTATATATATATATAAAACAAAACCGCATTCTCAGGTTCATCTAATTAATTCCAATAGAAATATCTATATAGCATGTAAAATAGAAATATCACTCAATCAAATAAAATAGGTCAATTTCGAATGAATAACACAAATAAAGGAATTAAATTAAATAAATAATATGTTTAAATAAATATTTATAAATATGGAATGTGATCCATAATTCTTAATCATAATTCAAAAATTCCCCCAACTCCCATAAAATTGTAATAGCAATCCCATTAACGGTAACTCGAAGTTCTATTACACACGAGCTGAACACACACATGGTTACTCCCCTATCTGAGCCCCACATAGTCTATATACTTCCTACCATGTCCTAGAATAACCAAGAGGAAAATATGAATACTGTTATCTGATACCATTTTTTTAATTCCCCAATTCAAACCATCAAGTTTGAGCTGAAGAGCTTGAAGTCCTCATGCACACCTCCTCATATTCAAGAGGATGTTGACTAGAAGTAATGGTCCAAATTCCATCACCAGTAAGACTATAACCATATTATAATATCCTTGCACCAATAATATAAATAAAATATAAAAACATAGAGTGAATATTGATGAAGAATATAATATCATATGATACAAAATTTATTCAATAAATATCCAAGATCCCTCTATGGAAAGATAAACTAGAGTAATTATAAAACTAGATAAATAAATTAAACTCTCTGGTAATTCTCTTGAATCAGTCTCATACCCCCCAGCTCCATGATCCCTGAATCAACCATCTTCCATTCCCCCTTACTATTACTTGGACCCCTATACATTAATTATGCATGTTTATCGAGATGTTTGTGTAGTGTGTGAGTAATAAAACCCATTAGGAATCTAAAAATGCATCCTTAAAAAGTTTTTGACTTGTATAATAGTTGTATTCCATGATAATAATAGATTTTAAAGAAAGAATAGACAATCATATATTGTTATCATGTGTGATAACCAATCCACCACGAGCCCCGAATGTACTTACTTCAGCTCCATGCTAGAAGGATGAATAAAGATTCCAAAAGTGATCAAGAACTATCCAAAAGGGTGGTGTATAGAGACCCATAATTTTTATACATAAATATTAAAACTTTTTAGAAAAATATTTAATATATTACACAAATATATTCATGAATACTATAATGGTTTAGTGTCATTGAAGACTAGACACATAATATTATTATTTTATTAATGGTCTCTAAAATATCCTATAAAGATATTAAAATTTAGTATTCTTCATATACATTATCTACATAAATGTTTATTCATAATTTGGGGTAAGTAATTATAAGAAATAGTGTGCTCAGATTCCCAGTAAGGGTAAACATGGGATAAAAATATCAATAACCACCTGAAAGAACAAATAAGGATAATGGTGGGAGATCATGAATATAAATTGTAATGTTCATAACCAATATTTAAAATATAATAGGAATGATTCATGGAATAAATAATTATCATTTCAAAATACATGAATCCTAATATTTAGAAATTATCATAAATCAATCATGAACCATAAGTTCATGTAATAAGAGTGTGGCACTGTCATATGTATAAAACATATTTCATATGTCTGGGTAAACTGCCAAGACCATTAAGTCAAAATGGATCAGGCATAAAAAAATATTTCACATAGTGGAACAGGAATATGAACTTATTTCCAATAGATAATCAAGAACGTTGTATTGTTTCCCATATCAGACCAAGCATATCAACTTTTTTCTTATAGATTATCAAGTACATCGACTTTTTTACCATAGAAAATCAAGCACATTGACTAGTTACCAATAATTTTCTCATGAGATATAATATATTATCTAATGAATTATAGAAGTATATAACTCTAGGTCAAACTATCACATAATAAAAACCACATATATTTTTTCCAAAAGAATATAAAACATTCATCATATCATCACATCATAATCCATAAAAATAAAACTGTTTTCATAAACATTTAATCAATTCAGCATAGCATAACACATGAAAAATAAATAAGTTTCATAAATGTATCATTATTATAAACCATATAGATAAATAATAAGGAAGCTATAATTGGATCATATCCCACATAAAACATGATTAACATCAAAGGATGTTATCATAGGTTAAAATTCCATTAAAATATTCAACGTAATATTTCTTGAAAAAAATACCATTTTCACATCAGAATCAATTTTTTAAAATTTAAAAGATTCCCAAATTTTAAAGGAAAAAATTATTTATGAAAAAATATAAAAAAAATATATAAGAAACTTAAAATAATTGTGAATTAATTATGGGAAAATTTCGATTCATGTAATATAGGTAAAAAAAATACATTTTGTCAACACTTTTACAAAAAGTAAAACATAACATGTTCATAAAATGGAAAGAAGATTTATTTTAAATCATTTTTAAAAAAGTAAATAATGGGGTAAAAATGAATTTAAAATCTCATACTTTAATATTAAAAACATTCTATATAACCTTTTTTTTATAAAATATGGATAAAAATAAAAATTATTTTTGATCGGTGAGAGATATAAAGTGAGTTTTATTTAAAAACATTTTTTCAATATATTGAGTACATAAGATAAGGAAAATAAAAGTAAAAAATATATTATTAAGATGTAACAAGATGATAAGAATGATAAAAGGTATTTCTTATATAACTATCATATAATTTTCTCAATAAAAATTTAAGTAAAAATAATATGATTAAAATAACTTTAATTATATATCTATTACCACTTTGGTAACTTTTGAATCTTAAGCCCCATTAAATAATAATATTAAATGAACTATTAAATATCATTAAAATAAATATTTTCATGATATGAAATTTAAAATGGTCTTTATATACTCTTCATAAAATAATATAGGTGCAAAGAATACTGTATGTCCCAAAGAAGACAATTTGAGATGAGAATACGTTAACTAGAGATACACTTTCATTAAAAGCACTCTAACATGAAGTATAATAAATTTAATATTTTTTTAATTATATAATAGAATCATTTAAATACTTATAATATCATAAAATATCCAATTTTAATTTTTCAATATCCATTTATTAATAATTCCATATTAAAATCACCGTTTTTGGTGTTAAAAATTTCATTTTTCATAAGAGTTTCTGTTTGGCAGTTCTAGTCCTTGTACATTGATCATGGTTCTATCATCTCAATAGTATTAATAATGATATAAAAATAATATATATTCATTATATATATATATATACTTATACATAATGAATATATAATGAATAATGAGTTACATCGTTCAGGGAGACGGTAATCCGTATGTATGCGTGAATGTTGTTTTCACGTTTTGACAGATATAATGAAAGAAATGTAAATATTAATTAACCATTATATAAACATTATTATTTCATATATATAATATAAATTTCAATTAAATATATATTTATTGACATCCATGTAAAGAGAAAATGAAAAATGAATCACATTGCTTCATGGAGGCGATAGTCTAGACGTACGCACGAGCAACATTATCATTTCCAAAAGGATTGGAAGGTAAGAAGGTAAACATGAAATTATAATTAAAGAAGTATAATTATTTCATAAATATCATACATATACTTTAATTCCATTTTTATTTCAATCCATGAGAGGCGATGACGGAAAATTAATTTCATCGATTTGCGAGGTGGAGTCCCCTGTACACAAAAACAACAATTTTATTTCCCAATTAATGGAGGTAGTGATGGAAATAAGTATTCAATTAACATAATAGAATAATATTATAAGATTTTTTTTTTTATTTCATAATATTCAAATAGAAGTTTTTTTAGGTAGAAGAAGAAATAAAATAAAAACACATGTTTAAGAACTATACATCTACTTCAAACAAACTCTTTAGTTTTATAACTAACTCCTTCCTATAAAGATTTTATAATAAAAAATAATCTCCCGGTCATGTATAGAGTTGTATGAAAGGCACAAAAAAATGAATTTTATAAAAAAAAGGTTTAATATGTGTGATGTAGTGAGGGGAGGAGGTGTCCTTTTACAATTGTGGTGAGTGGCACACTTGTAACTTTTCAATGTTTTAAAATAATACCAAGTAATTTTCTTGGAAAAAGGGATCCAAAATGGTCAATTATTGAACCATATTTTATATAAATTCAAAATATGACCAGTAAAAATAAATTATACAAGTTTTGTATTCCATTATAACCTATATTGAATTAGTTTAACCCCTAGCAGACCTATTTTAACCTTAACCACAGTAACAATGTATGCCTATTTTTACTATTCATTATAATAAAAAATTAAGTTGAAATTCTAAAAAATATTAATTATTCTAATTCAAAATGTTGAATATATTTTTTAGAATTTAATTAATATAAGTGGAATAATATAATTTAAAATTAAACCCATAATTACAATGAAAAATCAGTTTTCCAAAGAAAATGTTTTTTAACTATAAAAAGTTTTTATATAAAAAATCAAGTTAAAATTGATTATAATTCCATAAATTTGAATAATTATAATATTATTGAACTAATTTTTATTTTAAAACCATTTTAAAACAAAATTTATCTCTTTAAATTCTTTAAATGAAAAGATAATTTTTAATAAAAACCAGTATTGTTTCACTATTCATCGAAACATTAATCTTTTCAAAAAATTATAAAAAAATAACTATAGGATTAAGTTTTCATTTTGATTTAAAAAATGAACTAATATTTTTAAAATAATTTTTATAACATTGGAAGATAATTAATGAAATTATTTTCTAGAAAAACAATAAAAACCATTTTAAGGATGAAGTATCTTTTTGATGTTTATTAAAACATTACTAATAATATTTTTACATTATCTAAAACCTTTAGACATATTTTTAAAATGTGATTATTTATATTCATTAAATTTAATGGATATTTTATAAAAATATTCTATATTATAGTTCATTTATACTTAGTATTTCATGTATCACAAGCCATCGAATAATTTTTTTTAAAAAATATATCACAAAATATGGGATTTCTACACTCTTACCACCATAAAATGAATTTATACCTTAAAATTATATTATTAGAATTAAAAAATGAGGATATATATACCTCATCACATCCTTGTGTTCCCACACAACTTTCTTGAATTTATAGTTCCTCCAGAGAACATTAACTTGATGAGTAGTCTTGCTCTATATTAATTTATCTCTTAGATCCCTAATTTATACCGGTTCTTCTTAATTGGAAAGATCATAATATAGAGGTAGAACCTATAATCTTAATATATGTGGTGGATTAGTTATGTAATTACTCAGGAGAGATACATAGAACACATCATTAATATAAAAGAGGATTGGTGGAAGTACCAAGAGATATGATACCATCCCTCCACGATATAGAATCTCTAAGGGGACAATATAACTAGAGATAATCATTAATTTATTCCTAATATCATAAAATTATTCCATTTATAAATTTATTAGAACACATTATCAATAACTTAGAACACCAAATATCCTCAATGATTGTTAGAATAAGTTTTCTGTTAACTCTAAATTTCCATGATGTGTTGTTGAATGGTTCTGATATTCTCTATTATTTCATCAACTAGCTCTGTTCTTAATAGATTTATTTCTCCATATTCATCCTTGAAAATTGGACTTCTACACTTATTTCCATAGATTAATTCATAATGATCCATCTGAATTCTTGAGTAAAATATGTTGTCATAAGAAAACATGAATGGAGGAAGGTGTTGATCCCAACCACCACTGAATTCTGGAGAAAAATATATCAACATATCTCATAGGATTTGAATGGTTATCTAAGAATGACCATCCATATGAGTATTATAAGTAGTATTAAAACTTAACTCAATATCCAGATTCCTCTAAAGACTTTTCCATAGCTTCCAAGTAAACCTCAAATCTTGATCAGATTAAATATAACATGGTACTACATACAAAATTACCACATTATTAATGTATATTAGAGAAATATGGCCAATAGAGTAATAGTTTTTGTTATAAATAAAGTTTTTTGATATTTTAAAAAGATTGAATATAATCCAAAAATCATCAACGACTTTAGAGGTTTTGGAGAGTACGAAGGAAAAATCCATGGAGATGTTTTTCCATTTCCATTCTGGTATAATTAATGTTTGTAACATCCCCTTAGGTATCTCTCTCATATCCTCAACTTTCTAACATACCATGCACTATGATACATACTCTACAATATCTCTCTTCATTATATCTGACTAGAAATACTCTTTCAGATCCTTAGACATCTTCATACTTCTAGGATGAATATAGAATGATGAATTATGAGACTTATCCAAAAACACCTTCATGCAATCTGTTATGGATGAAAAACATAAATGGTTAGTTAACCTTATAATTAAATCACAATAAAGGTTGAATTCAGATATATTTCTCACATTCTTTTTTATGTCTACATATTTATTTTTTCACTTCATTAATCTATACAAGGATAGATGGATGAACATTAATTTGAACAAGATAATATTTTTCCTCCCTTCAAGATTTACTGATAAATATATTGAAAATAAAGAAATTATAGATATTTTGTGATCTTCATCATAGAAGAGGTTTCATTATTTTTTCATATCAATAAATTGATCGCCTTGTTTTCCTTCCCATGGTGGTAATTTAATAAATATAAATAATTGTTTATCATCTCCCACCATCTTCTATGGTGTGTATTCAACTATTTCTATGTGAAAATATACTTTAAATGTTAATTATAAATATATATATCACATATTTATCCTTAAATACCATGCCTTCATATCTTAAATGAAAAATTTACTACATCTAAATTTAAATCAAGAGTTGTGTAATTTTTCTCATGATCCATAAATTGGGATGAATAATATGTTTTAACCATAATATTTATGCATGAGAAATAATCCTTGTTCCTTATTCAATGCCTATATATATATATATATTAAAAACCATTATCCAATATATTGTAATGTAATCTTATGTGTTCAAACTAACATTTTATTTAGTTACTTTAAATTTCCTTCACATTCATCTTTCTAGAGGAATTTGTATCCATTCCATGTTAACTTGGTGATTGGATTAGATAGTAATGATAAATTCTCTATAAAACATCAATAATATTTAACCAAATCATGAAAACTATTAATCTTAGTTATTGGGGTTTGTTTAGGCCAATATTTAATAATTTCATTCCTTAACGGATCCACTAATATTCCATTTTCTGAGAATACATGACCTAAAAATGAATCTTGTTATAGAGAAAATTCAAAATTTATAAAATTTCCATAAAAATTATTCTTCCTTAGGGTCCTCAGTTCATTTATTAAGTGATATTCATGCTCTTAAAAAGTCCTTTAATATATAATAATATTGACAAAAATACCATGAAAAATAAATTAAGGTAATATATGTTGACACTATCCATTAAATCCATGATGATATTGGGGGAATTAGCAATACCAAGTTTCATAACTATATATTCACAATGTCCATACATTGTATGGAATGTTGTCTTAGGTATATACTCATTTATAACCCTCAATTTATTATATCTAGAATAATTATTATTCTTGGAAAATTATTGAGCTCTATGACATTGATTAAAGAAGTCATAAATATGTGTTGTAAGATTATTACTATTGATAATGATCTTGTTAAGTTCTCTATAATTAATTTTGAGCCACATTGATCTATATTTATTATTTAAAAAATGAATAGGTTCAACCTAAGGTGACATGATTGGATGAATAAATCCCTTATAATATTCTCCTATAGTTTCTTCTTTTATACCTTCTACTCAATTGGGGCCATTTTATAAGGATTATATGAAATTAGTGTAGCACCAGTTAGGAGTTCTATTGAAAACTCAACTTCATGACATGGTGGAAGACTGGGATATTGTTCTATAAAGAAATCATCAAACTCTTAAACAATATGTATAACTACAATTATGAGTCTCTCTACAACCATTTGAGATAAATATCCTTCATGAATAGAAATTAAGACCCAAAAGATATAATTAATAACCATTTTATGTATGAATCCATCCTCACCCTAATAAAAAATCATAGGTTAATTTGGAATAAGAAATGTGACTTCACTTCCTCAGAAATTGATATATACTCCATATAGAGAAAGATAATATATTCCTATAATCACATAATATTCATCTAAAGTGAGAATCACAATATTTATATGCATTATATTACTATAATATTCAATTAGAGAGGAACTATAGGAATGATATGTGACTATCTCACCATTAGTAGTTTTCATAATTTATTCAAAATATAAATATTGATTTAGAAATTCAATACACATTGACAATTTATTAGATATAACAGAGTGGGCAGAGATATAATTAAATAAGAAATTATCTTCTCTAGAGTGAATGATAAGAATACTCTATACCATTTCATTTTCATAACCCACTTTAGCTGTTTTGATCAGATTAGATTTACCTTTTTCTTTTAGCATAAGAGGTTTCTGATGTTAATCATCTTCATAATCTTTTGGATTCTTTCATTGGTTGGAATATTTTCTATACCCCAAGCACTTGAAGCATTAGTCTGTGGGTGGTGCATTAGTTGGTGTATTATTTTCCTTTGCTGCATCAACTAGACTATTCATCACTTCTCAAAACTCAAAATCATCATGACCACCCTTTCCACATTTCACAAACCTATCAGTTCTATTTAAGAAATTATCTATATGTTTTACCCATATTTATGTCATATAGTTTGCTGAAATTTATTTCCACCATGTGATTTAATCAAGTATTCAAGATATTAAAATATCCTTTTCTTATCAAAACCATGAGAATTGTGGGAATCTACGATTACTATTTCCTCTTTGAGTTCACATCAAATAATTTCTTCATAGATACTAAATAATTTTATATCTAATATATTTTAGAAACATGGTTTTAGGACACCAAATAATCTATTCATTTTTTTAGGGATGATGATTAAAAAAATATACCATAAAAGTATTTTAAAAATTTACTTATAAGTAAAAATGGATTCATCATAGTTTTTCATAATCTCATGGAATTAATTACACCTCTTTGTATATATAATATGAGGGAAGTAATTACAAAAAAATATCCCCTTAAACTCATCCTAATACATGGAGTGAATTTAATCCTCTTGTATCATATTCATAATAAAGTTACACTATTGATCTAATTATCCTCCATATAAAAATCTTATAGGATAAAATTTTCATGTTTTAAGAACTAGAGAATAGAAAATATATTCTCATTGGTGTTGACCCATTCCTCAACCACTGGTGGATCAGAATAACCACTAATAGAAGGTGGACTCTTACTCATTAAAGACATGACAATACATTGTTCCCTCCATTGATCATTCGTAAGATTAACATGATTGATATACTGAGAATGTTGCGTGAGAAATATAATAGGATTCTGTATTCTAGATCCCATAATATTTATTTTCTTAAGTGGAATATCATTGAATTTTCCAACACATTCATTGTAACCATGATGCATTCTGGTTCTAGTGATTGACTAAAACCATAAATCAATTTGAAAGAATCAAGATATAATAATCAGAGTAAAATATCATATAATTATGAATCATTATTCATAAGATGTCTAAATCATGAAACCTTATTCTCAATTTATGGAAAATTAGTCTTAACCTATGTTATTCCTTACAATTACCAAAACTTTACGATGTTTTATAATATAGAAACTTATCTCTATGGTTCTCACTGATACTTTATAATCCTTATCTCCAAAGTTTCACTGAACCTTTTTCTATGATAAAAACTATAGGAATATAAATTTAATACATAAATATTATACATTTTTATATGAATATATAATACATTCTATAAATACCTTTTTAAGAAACACAATGGTTTAGTCTCTTTAGATAATAGATACAAAATATTCACATTTCATGAAAGATCTTTAATATATCCAATAAACATCTTCCCTTTTAGTGTTATTTATATAAATTTACTACTGAAACATTTCTTCATAACCTAGTGAAAGGAAACATGAGAAAAGGTGAGCTAAAATTTCTAGTATGGGTAAACATGGGAGATGTCACTTAAAGATAATATGAAAAAAATAAGATAAGCATAAATTTATAAGATCATTATTATAACAAATATAGTTCTGACCCATTTTTTCCAAGATCATAAAAATGAGTCATAGAGAAAATAATTTTCATTTCTAAATACACCAATCATAAAAGTGAGTAATCATCATAAATAAATCATGAACCATAATTTCATTTAAAAAGTGTGTTGTACTATTATAAGTTCATAAACCATTTCATATGTCAATTTTAACTTCCAAGACTATTAAAAAATAAAGTTCAATAAACGATGCATGTTTCCTATAATAGATCAAGCACATCGATTGGTTTCCCACATGGGATAATGGATATTTATTTCTTAGAGGATCAAGAAAATAACTTTTTTCCATAATTATTGCATCAGATAAAATACTTTACCTAATTCATCAAAAGGATATAAAATTTCATTCCCACCTGTAAAATAATGAAGAAAATACATATTTATTCCATAATAACATAAAACATTTATCATATAATTACATCATAACCCATATAAAAAATGGGTTTTATAAACATTTCATTAATTGATAATAACATAACCCATGAAAAATGAATGGGTTTCATAAATGTATCGACTTCATAAACAATCCAAATAATTAATAAGGATTGTATAGTTAGATCATTTCCCTAATAAAACATAATTAACATCAAAGGATATTATCGTAGATTCCTTAAAATATTCAATGAAATATTTCCTGAGAAAAATACCCCTTTCACTATGAAATAACTAATTTAAAATATAACAATTTCCAAGATATTAAGGAAAAATTATTAATAAAAAATAAAATCTTATAAAGGAAGCTTCAAAGCATTGATTGAATAGGATGGTGTAAATTCTATTTATTCCATATTGGTTAAAAGAAAATATTCGTTTCAAACATTTAGAAATAGTGAAAAATTACCTCATTCAGAAAATATTAAGAAGATTTATATTATTTTTTTAAATTTTTAATCAAGGGTAAATATTAATTTAAAAAATAATATAATAATATTAAAAAATTATTCAAAAACATTTTTATTAAACAAGGAAATTGAAGGGAAAAATATTTTTTATTGATGATAGAAATAAAGGTAGTTTTCCATAATTGTTTTTGATATCTTGAGTATTTAAAATATAGAAAATTAAAGGATAAAATATATGATTTAAAATTAAATAGATGAAATTTAAAATTAATTCTATTTGTCAAATAATTATAATATTATTTATTTAATGGAAATTTAAGTACAAACAATCCTAATTAAAATAGGAATAAGATATAAATCCCTCACCGCTTTGGTAACTTTTAAATTGTAATCACCATGAAGGAATAACTATAAATAAAAATTTAAATATAATAAAAATAAATAATATAATGATATAAAATTTAAAATTTCTTTTATATGCACATCATAAAATATGATAGGTTCATATAATAACTTATTTCCCAAAGAAGACAAATTGAGATGAAAATCTCTTACCTCAAACTCCACTTTCTTCGAAAGCACTCTAACCTCATGTGTAATAAATTTAAATTTATTATAATTCTAAAAAAGATTAATTTTCATAGTTATAATATCATAAAATATCCACCTATAATATTTCAACATCAATTTATTAATAATTCCTTATTAAAATTGTGGTTTCTCATGTTAATTCTTTCATTTTTTTCATGAGAGTTTTAGTTCGGTAGTTCTAGTACTTGTACATTGATCATGGCTAAATCATATAAATAATGATAATAATTATATAAACATGATATAAATTAATTATAAATATATATATATTTATAGTCATCCATAAAGTATAGATATAGAAAAATGAATTACAACATCGATGGAGATGGTAAGCCGTACGTATGCATGAATGATATTTTCAATTTTCAATAAATGGAATGAAATAATGTAAAATATTAATTCATAATTAAGTAATAATTAGTATATCATATATATAATATATATTCATAAAATATATCATTATTACTATCCATTAAAATCATAAATGAAAAATAAATCACACCGCTATATGGAGCAGTAGTCCACACGTACGCACGGGTGACATTATCGTATCTCAATGGATTGGAAGGTAAGAAGATAGATATGAAATTTTAATTCCTTAATAATAATTATCTCATAAATATCATATATATATTTTTAATTCTTAATTATATACTTCAACTAGATGCATTTATGGAAAACAAATTACATCTTTTTAGTTGGTGGTAGTCTACCTTACACATGAAAGATGGGTTCGTTTCCCATTTGATGAAGAGGATATGAATAATGGTTATGTATTTAACATAATAAAATATAAGTATATGGAAGATACCTATGTCAGTTTTTTATCATTTTTGAATAATATTTACAAGATCTAGAAGAATAAATATAATGAAAATTCATGGTTAAAAACTATACCTCTTCTTTGAACAACCTCTTTATGTGTACAACTAAAGACATCAAAGGATGATTTTATGATAAAAAAAAGGACTATAGTTCATGGATAAGAATGAAATTAATAAATTTGGGTAAATATTATCCAAATCAAAAGCTTTAAGATGTGTAAAAAAGTGGGGGGAGGATGTTCCCTTTTATAATTGAGGTGCGTGGCACACTTATAATTTTTCAATGATTCAAAATAATCTCAAGTCATGTTCTTAAAACAATGGAAATAAAAAATAATAAAGAACTTTAGATGATATAAGTTAAAAAAATTGAAATAATATATAAATTAGAAAAGTTTTTATGTTATTTTAAACTATATATTTTTATTTTAACCCCCATAAACATTTTTTATCCTTAACCACAATAACACATTTTTATTATTTTTACTATTCATTATGAAAAAAAGTTTATTTAACTTATCAACTAATATTAATTATTTTGATTCCATATATAGAATGAATTTTATTAAATTCAATTCACATATAAGTTAGAATTTAATTTTAAATTTAACCTACAATCAAAATGAAAAAGTGGTTTTCAAAAATAAAAAGTTTTCTAAATTATAAAAAGTTTTTATATTAAAATCCAGCATAGTGTTGATTTAAATAACCTAAAATTGATTATTAATAATAAAATTAAACTAATTTTACTTATAAAATTGTTTTAAAATAAAATTTTACTTTGTAAATTATTTAAATGAAAATATAATTTTAAATAAAAATCATTATTTTTCATTATTCATCGAAAAAAGAATATTTTCAACAAATTCTAAAAAATTAAATCGAAAATAATTTTAAAATGTTAATTTCAAAAACAAAATTAGCTTTTAAAAATAAATTTTCTTAAAGTAGAAAAAATTAATTATATTATTTTCTCAAAAAATGTAATAAAACCCATTTTGAGAAAAAAAATTCCTTTTAAAATTTATTATGACTTTACGAAAAAATATTTTCATTATCTAATACCATTTTTTTAAAATGTGGTTATTCCTTTTCATATAACCAATTTATCCGATATTTTATGATTGTATATAATATTATGGTCTATTCAGACTCTAGGTTTCATGCATCATAAGCTATTGAAGAGATTAGTTTTATTCTAAAAATTTATATCATAAAGTATCATTGTTTTACTTGGTTCCATGTTACTGAGGATCCTTAGAAAATTTAGTCTCAGGTAATTCCATATGGAAAACTAGTGAACATATTCTAAGTATCCAATGAAAATGAGTTCTGGTAAATTACTCAGTATCTTCAAGAGATCGAGTTTCGACCTTCACCACAAGGATAACATCCTTTTACCCTATATATGGGTAAATCTTCAACATTATCACACAAAATGAAAAATAACTCTCTAAGGGGTATTCACACCATGATGATCTACCTATTACGATCACCAAGACAACACTTCCATTTCAGGGTAAACATGCACAATTAGACAAAGCATAAATATGAAAGTATATCATTTCATTTTGAGCATATAGTAACTACATATATAACATTTGATCAACATAAAGCATGTTTAAAACATACTATATTCAAAATAATGTTAACAAGGATCATATATGGGTATCACGATCTATATACACAAACTCAAGAAAACACTATCAATCATAGAAAACAATATTTTCCATTGTATCATGAATCAAGGAAACAAGAATATATAAAATCATTAAAAAGAAAGAAACCTCATACCTCATGTTTTTAACAATAAATGTCATGGTTTATCAGTGGTATCATATCTCAAACCATTTTTACAGACTAACTAGATCAAGCTCAAACACTAATAACTCCTACAACTGATACTAGAAAAAATAATATGGTCTATAGAGAAATTCATTAGGAATAAAAAGTAAAGGGGTATAAAGAATACCAAATAAAAACCACCATAAATGGTAGAACCTTAGTCTATTTGAATAGATACCTCAATGTTTGAATGTAAGAGACTCTCTAGGTAAGGATTTACTAAGAGGTTCACTGCCAAGATGTCATAGAATGCCAATGGTCCAAGAGAAGAGAGAATTTCCATTAACATTGATTAAAACTCCATTATATCACAAGATAGATCATGTCCATAACCATACAATTTCTATTATAGGTTTATCTAAAGATAAAAAAGTATAATTATTCTTGAACAAGATGAACTCATTGGGTTCTCCACCAAATCAGCCCAAAATAGAAGTACCAAAAAATTTTGTATGGAAATAATTTGTAGATCGATTAGAGGTAAAGAAATATTGATCTAAAAAATGAAGGAAACTAAGATCATATAATTATTTCACATGGTCAATACCGAGTTTTTTCATACATCTAGAAAAATATCAAAAAAATGATATTTCATTAATGAGGATGAACCAATCAATAAAATAGAGGAAAATAATGAATATTAAGAGAATTTAATACCTCTATTAACGTACCACATCTTTCCATATTTTACAAATTTAATTTCATAGATTAAAGGAGGTGTATTTGGCCACTTCAAATCAATTCAAGATCAACCCCACTCCCTACACCATTTCCTAGACTTGGTCATGCTATCCTTGAACATGCAGCATAAAAAGGATTCCCCTACAGCGTGCCTTAGGGAAGTAAGATGTTTTAACCCTCACCAAAACCTCCAAAATGGGTATGGTTGTGTTTACTATTCATCAGATGACAGTCGTCCATCTCATGCACCATGACTTGGCCATGTCATGGCCATTCTATTTGCCTTATTCATTTTTTTCACTAAGGTACACATTTGGTCCACTATGACTTGAAATAGGTCATGGTGTTTCCAATTATTTGAAATAGAGACACAATAAATACCTTTTATACCTCTGTTTCGCGCGGATTCCGGGGATGACCTCCTGGACGGGAGATTCAAACGTTCCGATCGGTTTCTAACGGGTTTGTTCGTAGAACCGGAAACATCCAATGATTCCACATCCGTTTGGACCTACTTTCCAAAGGCAGGCGCTCATTAGCTTTTGGGCTAATGAGGCTTAGGAATTTGCATTGGTCGAGAGGATGGGAGGTCGGACTCATCACACCTTTTTGAGGGGAATTATTGTCTACTCCGGGACTCTCTTTCTAGATTTAAGTTAAGTTCGTGAATCCTTATTACATTACCAAGTATAAAATGAGCTTTCCTTTAGTTTTAACAATCAATGATTAAATATGCAAGAAATTTAGAGAATCTTTTATATGTATTCGAGGTTCTTCATCAATATATAATCATCTATATTTGTTTAGATATTCTTGGTCAATGGTATCCTTCAAAAAAACATTTATATAAAAGTCTATTGGTCATTTTGATGACCAGGCTGGTTTTAAATCCACTCAGTGGGGCACTTGAAGTTTATCGTCATTCAGAAGGACAGAGATTATTTCAATGTTGGGATCGAACCCATGAATGGGCTACCTACGTATCCTTTGTTTTAAAAAAAGGAATCAGAACCCACGTAGTTCGAGGAATGGGATATGATGTTTTATGATTGATGGCTCAAAGATGAATGTCATAATTACTTTTACACTCTAAGCTCACGTGAGTCATGCTCGGTGTGAGAAACAAGAGGTATTGGTAAAATTTAGACCATTGAGCCGTAAAAGATGCAATCATAAGAATTTTGTTTTGGGGCTTATGTATAGATGACTGCCCAGATAGGCGAAGGTTTAGGATTTACTTTTAGGGAGAAAATCCAAGAACAGGGTCCACAAAGTTATATGTGCTTCATGGAGATTTGAATACTCTAATCTTGGGGCTTACTCCTAAGGAGGATGCCCAAGTTAGGAGGGGACTTATGATTGGGTTTTATTCCTGAAAAGGAAACCCAAATCAAAGATAATTTGTGACTGGTTAAGAGAAATTTTAAGAGACTTGGGGCTTACTCTTAAGAAGGATGCCCAAGATTTATGACTAGGACTTATTCCTGAGAAGGAAGCCTAGGTTAGGGGATTTGGGGCTTACTCCTGAAAAGGAAGCCCAAGGTTATGACTGAGTCTTTATTCCTGAAAAGGAGACCCAGGTTAGGGATTAAGGTTTAGGGCTTACTCCTGAGGAGGATTCCCAAGATTAAAGGACTTGATTGGGGCTTATTCTTAAGAAAGATGCCCAAGATTTATGACTAGGACTTATTCCTGAGAAGGAAGCCTAGGTTAGGGGACTTGGGGCTTACTCCTGAAAAGGAAGCCCAAGGTTATGACTGAGTCTTATTCCTGAAAAGGAGACCCAGGTTAGGATTCTCTCATCTTAAAGGATGAGGTTGAAATGAATGAACTCTCAATCTTTGGTGACATGAAGATGTTTAAATCACTAGGTTTTGAGAGATATTTCATAGAATTCCTTTCAGATAAGGATGTAAAATCAAGAAATCATGCCATAAATGGCTTTGAAGAGTATCTTGAAGACTGAATCTTGAATAGGAAGGGTGAAATGGCTTAAGAGGGGTAAAAATGGGCAAGATGGGCACCCAAAAATCTAGGGGCGCGCAAGTCTTGAAGGTCGCGCAAGTCCTGCGTCGGCGCGCAAGTGTTGGTCGCGCAAGTATACTTGCGCGACATGAGGGATACTTGCGCGATTTTCAACCAGAGTTGAATTACTTGAGCGACTCTTTATTAAACCCTTTCCCATCCTCTTGAGGTTCTTCTAGAGAAGGGACGCGCAAGTTATATTGAAGGAATTAAGTTGGCGCGCAAGTGTTTGATAAGTTTCAACACTTGGGCCTTCCTTCTTCTCTTTAGATCTTCCATTCTAGGTAAGAAATTACCTTAGAAGTGTTCCGGAAGCTTTGAGAAGAGACTTGAGCGTCGGGAGCTTTGATCCGAGTTTCTGGAAAGAGATCCTCTCGAATGGGGGGCCCACAGGGTCCATTTATAGGCAAAAGAAGACCCCGGGCGGTTACTGGGCGGTTACCAGATATGTCGCGCAAGTCCCTTGCACGACCATGAGGAGTCGCGCAAGTGTTGAGTCGGCGCGCAAGTGTACTTGCGCGACCAAGAGGTAACTTGCGCGACCTATGGGCAATGTTCTCCTTTTCCATCCCTTTGTCGATTTTTGATGTTTCTTCAAAGGATTAATCACTTTGAGCTCAGATATTCCCTTTTCCGAACTTTAGATTCCGTGACGAAAGGAGCGTCAACAAAAGTCCCCCCTCAGAGTTGGATCCGGAGAGAAAATGAGGATTTGACTCTGAGGAAATCGAATCCCTCTAAAGGAAAAGGGTGGCGCGCAAGTCTCCAGTGCACAGAAGTCGGCGCGCAAGTCTTCGTCGCGCAGGCATTGAGCGCTCTGGCTGCGGCGCGCAGATAGGCCCTCCGGCCTATAAATATGCCGCTTCCGGCCGTAGATGGCATCTGACTTCGAATTTCTCGAGCTCTCGCCGCGCAAGTCTTTGTCGCCGCGCAAGTCTCTTATTTTCGCTATTTCTTCTCTGCCGCGCTACTCTCAAGGTAATAGGGCTTGCGCGGTAATACTTGCGCGACCCAAACTTGCACGACACATGTACCACTTGCGCGACATCTCCATACTTGCGCGCCTTAATGCCTTAGCCATTTTTTTTCAAATTCTTTCACAAATTTTATGAAAAATAAAACCCATTTAAGAGTTTAATTTATTCAACTCCTGTGCAGATTCAATGGCTCTTAGACCTGGATTACTTGATGAACTGGCTAGCAAGCGGATAGATGATATGATGAATATCATTGGCCCTGATTACTATACTGTCAAAAACAGCACTCTTCCAGATTTGGCTAAGTATCTGAAGAAATATCATTACGACTTTCCTCACTGCACTTACCTACCTTTGTATGGTCATGGTCATCTGCAAGAAGTCATTATTCTAGAAGTAAAGAATTATCTTCCATTTTCTTGGTTTCAAAATTATACCAATTTTTCTTCAGCAAATATCTCAGGCGGAGGAGTATTTCAAACTGCTGGAACAGTAGAGAAGGCTTATGTGATGCATCATAGCCCTTGCACACCAGATCTGAAAAAACATACACCTGAGCTTCAACCACATTGTCATCCTTCAATCTTCCGAGATGCTCAGATGGATCAGTCCAAAGGCTGGAAGAAAAGTTGGGATTTCCGCCCTGGGGGAGGTGTGAAGCCAACTTGGATGTGGGCATACTGGGTGCGACAGACTTGCGCAGAGTTTATTGAGGATCTGAAGAGAGCTGCAATATATGAAGCTGTTTGGGTTGGGCAGACATATATTTACAGACATGATATCTTCGTGCCAGAGATACTCAGTCACTGGAGTCCAGCGACTAATTCTTTCCACTTGACTCATGGAGAAGTAGGTATCAGTTTGTGGGATGTCCACAAGATTTCAGGAGCTCCAATCTTGGGCGATATGTATGATGAATTCATTCCTCCCAAGGTGACTTGGAATGATCCAGAGAAGACTCCTGCTTTGGCTCGAGAATTATTCAAAATATTTCACAAGCTCAAGAGTTCAGAGACCTCATTAACTCATTTCAGAAAAGATATCCATCCGGAAGAATGGATGAATGTGTTTCTTACTGAGAAGAAAGGGATGGAGCCAAAGGAAAAAGGATCCAAGAAAAAGAAATCCAAGGATACCCGGCCCAGACGTCCTACCACTTGTCCAAAACCTGAGAAGAGAGGAGCTCCTGGCACATTATGGCCAACTCTAGAAGCAGGAGAGTTTGAAAAATGGGGCTATGAAGTGAATCAAAAAATTCCAAAGAAAACTCGTCTGGCGGGTTTCTTGGCAATGTGGCTCAGTATTTACCTCTTGCCGGTCAGGGATTCGAAGGGAGGCGTTAGGCCAGGGACCTTCGTCATTGCGGCCAAGTTAGCTGAGGGAAAAATGGTTGGGTTAGCCACCCCCATTTTAGCAAAGATCCACATGAGTTTACTTCACGTCTTCTAGGGTAAATCTCCTTTAAGAATAGTGGGACCATTCCAGGTTTTGTGGGGATGGATCGCCACTCACTTCAGGACTTACAATGTACAGAATGGATTACAAATTCCTGGAAGCTCTTTCAGACCGTCAGTGCAAGCATTCTCTGGAATTGCTCCATTAGATGTCAATGGTTATGACATAAAAGTAAGACTAAGCATGTATAAGGAATTCAACTTCTTTCCTTATGGAAGTCCGCCATCTGGGCGGTTTGTTGATGATGGGAAAGCCCCTTTGGATTTGAGGGCATACATGCTAGCTTGCAGGGATGGCGTGTTAGTAGCCAGGATTGATGGAGAAATCATATGCGAGGCCTATGCTCCATATAGATTTGCACGCCAATTCAAATGTTTGCAACAGATTGTTGTATCCCCTCCAGTACATGTCAGGTTAGAGCAACATCCGATGGTTGCTCGACAACTATGGTTGCTGACATCAAGAGAGAAGACTGGGGCAGTATTTGATCTACCAGTTGAAAAAGCGGCACATTATCTGACTACATTTTATGCCGAACACTGGATAGCATCATACCCCAAAGGGATACTGAATCATCCTGTATATCAAGTGGGAAAGAGGAAGAGGACTGTAGAGAAAGAAACTCTTCCTCATGAAGGTGATGCTTCTCCTCCTGAAATAGGTTCAACATACTCCTCCTCTAGAACTGATTCCTCAGATCATCATGATGGGGATGATGAGGCACAACTGGCAGCAAAGCGGTTTCGTGCCCGATATAATCCTCCGGCCAGAGTTAAAAGACCCACTCCATCAGCTCCTGGTGAGTTATTTGATTGTAATAACTTCAATCACTGCTACTTTATAAAGTAATAAGTCTCACTTTCTTATTCTCTATCTGTAGTTGCAGGAGTTGGGAAGAAATTAAAATCAAAAATTGTAGGACCTTCCTCACAGCCTTTATATCTAAGACCAGAGGCTGTTCAGCTATGGCAGAGCTTATACTGTGATACTGAAACCGCCTGGCTGGATTTGTGTGAGGGCCTACAACTTCCTGGGATAGGATATCTTCTAGCTTCCAAAGACCTTCAATACGGAGATAACCCCAATGAAGTGCGGGCTTACATCAGAGAGATGGAAATGCTCATATATGCCACTGATAATTCGGTTCCTATCACCAGGCGGGTGAAGGAAATGATTGATCGTGGCACCACTAAGGGGGCTGGTGGTTCTGGAGATGAGGAGTGGCAAGAGTACGTGGCTCCTGAAGATGTAAGTTTTCTTTCCTTATTTTCTTTGCAACTTGATTTCAGTTGAAGCTTTGTTACTTAAGGAAGTTATTTTCTTCATCTTGCAGCTTGCAAAGAAAGGGACCGGGGTTCCTTCGCCACAATATAGCCCTGGTGGTACCGCTATTGGGGCTGCTGCTGATTCTCCTCGCGAACCAGGCGAGATATCTCCAGGCCAGCAGGCCATGAATGAGGCACTGGACATAGCCTTTCATTCGCCAATCCAAGTGCCAATAAAGGAGACAGCTGAAACTCCAAAAAAGCAAAAGAAGCCAAGGCAACGAAGGAGGAAATCCTTAGCTAAACGTTTCATTAGCAGTGGTAAGTCCTTCGAACAATCATGATTTTATACCCATAATCATATGGTTACTCATATTTCTGAGGATTGCAGGGGCTTCTTCAATTTCCCCCTTGAGGGAAGGGACTGATCCTTCTTCAAAGGCCGTGGAGGGTGCTGTAGAACAACCACAGACTCAAGCTGACTTGGTAGCTCCTGGAGAAGAGCTGCCATCCATTCCCAGTATCCCTCCCACTACTGAAGATGCTGTCCAGGGTCAGGGGTTGCAGGACATAAGTCAGCAAGAAGACATAGCAAATGCTCCCACTGGTGAGACTAACCAAGATTCTGAAGTATCATTGGATGAAATGATGAATCAAGGAATGACTTTTGAAGAATTTTATGATCATGCTAGATTGTCATGTGATTTAGAAGACCTTGGGCGTGAGTGTTACCCTTCGCCCAAATTTTTCTTTTAAAAGAAAAATATTTCTAACCATGATGTAAAATAATATGCAGTTTCTTCCGTAGAAGCTGCTGAACTGCCAATGCCTGAAGAGGGTGTGGACACTGATGTCAACCCTATCATTGCAGAAACATTAGCTCAAGTAGAGCTAAATCCAATAAACTCTCCTGAGACCCATCTTGAAAATCCTGTTGAAACCGGGAAAGATGGGGAGAAGTCTTCTCATGTTGCTGAACCACCATTGGGTAAGGGATAACAATATTTGTGATTGTACTTTATTTGCAAGACAATCCATTCTTTTGTTATCCTTTAAGATTCAACTAAAATCTTTCAATTTATCATGTAGGGCCATCAACTGTAATGGCTAGATCCGGAGATAAGGCTTCAGCCTCTGCCCCAACGGGAATTGAAAGTGAAGAAGCCCATGTCAGAGGGGAAAGAGCAGAACGAGGCACTTCCTTAAGCATGTTAATTCCAGATTACATACCCCCTTCTGACGAAGATGTTGAATCAGATCCAGAGATGCTCAAAGCGTTCAGCTTTTCACGACGTATGGCGTGGAACAATATATGGAACATCATATCGGGGGTGCCCTTAGAAGAGCTACCATCAAAAATTTCCCGATTGTCATCCCAATTTGTTATAATGGGACTTGGTGGTTTTGGGTATGAAAAGATCCATGCTGCAGTGAAACAGATTATCTTCAGGAGGGAGCAAATGCAGACAAGTCGCGAAGCTTTGACCAGAGTGAAATTGTCAGTCAACATAGGCGAATTTGAGGCTGCGATATCCCAGGCTGAAGCTGATTATGTTGTCAAGATGAAGGATCTGAAGCAAAAAATCAAAGAAAAGGTCGTCCAGCAGGTGCAACTCCAGCAACAGTTAGATGCTGTTACTGGGGAACTTGATCATCTTAATGAATCATTGGATGAAACT
Source organism: Viscum album (assembly GCA_963277665.1). Classification (NCBI taxonomy): domain Eukaryota; kingdom Viridiplantae; phylum Streptophyta; class Magnoliopsida; order Santalales; family Viscaceae; genus Viscum; species Viscum album. The sequence continues at coordinate 2,047,191,257 of OY728119.1, forward strand.
CATATAAATGGTATGAAAGCCACTGCAGATGCTAAGAAGGCATTTCAGCAAGCTGAAAAGAGTGAAGCTGGTCAAGTGCACGAGCTTCAAGCAACTGTTGATAAGGCTCAGGATGCTATACATCAAATGAAGACTTTTGTTGACAATCTCCTGTAATTTCTTGAAAAAGAGAAGAGATTCCAATCTGTGGATGTCCTTCTAACTCTTGTGTATCAATAAAAAACACTTTTGTCTTCAATCATTTGTGTCTGCATTCTTCCATTACCTGCTTCAAATTTACTTAAGCCAATGGGCTTAGTAAGCATAGTTTGATTTTTACTAGGATTATTACAAATAACCCTACAAACATTGAACCTTTTAACTGCTCAATATTACCTAAATCATACAAAAAAATGTATATTTAGTGAGCTGGAACTTGACTTTTATTCAGAGTTCCTTTGTCTTTTGTGTGGGCAGTTTAATGTCATGCAAGCCGGACATAAAGAGGCTAATGTTTAAGGTCGAAATAGCTTTGACCGAAAATGGATTAAAATGGATTCAATTCCTTGACAATTTATCTGAAAACAAATTACCATACTCAAGTATGAGAGAAAAAAATGTAAACTATGGCTTAAGAATATTTGAATCTGAGGAATGATATGAAAAAGAGCTAAATAGCATTAGAAGAAGTAGTTTCCAAGAATGAAGTTACTATTATTTAACAAAACCCGTTAGGGGGTTGAAATATGCAGGGCCACCTATGGGCATTGGCTGCATAGTCAAATAAAATAGCATCTTTTGGCTGACAAGTCTGTTATGTGGACTGTTTATGCAAGGCCACCTATGGGCACGTGCTGCATAGTCAGGAAAAAGAACTCCCAGAAATTTACTTTCCTAGTGCTAAAAGCCAGTGGAAGTTTATGGAGATTCAAATTTTCTAAAGCATAGAGTTTGTTGTATGGAAAGAGGTACTTGAATATGGAGAAGATATTTCCAAACAAGAATATCGAAGAACTGGATGAATATCACTCCTACGAAGGTCTGACCCAAACGTAGGGAAGAAGAATAAACCATAGACTTGAATACTTTCAGATCATGAAAAAGGATATGGGACAAATACGTTAAGGATGGCTATTTTTGCGGATCCCTACATACTGTCGTTTAAGACAAATAAGGACAAAAGAGGCATTCTTCCCAAGAATGAAGTTACTATTATTTAACAAACCCGTTAGGGGGTTGAAAACATGCAGGGCCACCTATGGGCATTGGCTGCATGGTCAAATAAATAGCATCTCTTGGCTGACAAGTCTGTTATGTGGACTGTTTATGCAAGGCCACCTATGGGCACGTGCTGCATAGTCAGGCAAAAGAATTCTCAGAATTTTGACATTTTTGTGACTAGAAGTCATGAAAAGGGTTATGAAGATCTGAAAATATTTTAAGGTTAGGATTATAACACATAAATATGGGTATTGTCCAATGTATATAGAGATACATAGGTCAATGAAAACCATAATCATGTTGTGGCTGGATCCTGAATTGAAATTTGGACTTCACTACGTATCTCATAAGAATGAGAATCAAGCCATACGTAGTTCTTGAAACGCAGTTTAACGTCGTGCAGGACGAAAGGATGAGTGATCTTAGTTTAGGGTCATAGAATTAGGACCATAATAATGAATACACAGTGTGTGTTTTCATGAAGACTTTTCAACCAAGGGACTGAAAGTGAAATTTGGGGTTAGGCCCAAAAGACTTGGGACTGGATTCGAGGGACACTCGAATGTTCCTACGTATCCCATAAGGATGGGAATCAAGTCCACGTAGTTCTAGAATTTCCCTTTGTACAAATTTGGTTCGTACATGTGAAGGGTGAAAGGGGACTTTAGTGCAATGATGGTTTTAACCTAAGATAAAAAGTTTAGGCGTTACCATGTATGTACGTAGTCTTTTGAAAAATGAAAACCATGATTGAAAAAGAATCAATGTTAATAATGGTTCCTTCTCAAATGAGGAGATCAAAGAATATTGTAGTTTATTGTCGTACTGGACAAAAGTGTTGTATAGTTTAACGTCATATAACAAGGACGAAAGTGAATCAATGTAAAGATATTGATTCCAGGGGTGGTTTCACAAATCATCATCATATGAGATTGTGGTGAACCAATGTGAAGAGATTGTTTTTGGTCTTGAACCTTTGGGAGGTTGCCTACATACCCAGCCTGGAGGGCAAGGATCAAAGTCCGTGTAGTTCAATTAAAGAATGAATTAATGATCAAGTTGTTCTTGTGGACAATGATCTAATAAAAAATATTGTTGGGACTTACACATGGTTAGTGGCCCAAAGGGAGTGTTATGGTTGATGTTCGCTCTAAGCTCACGTGAGTCATACTCAGTGTGATAAACAAGAGGTAATAACAACCTTAACGATGTACAGTTTAATGTCATGTAGGACATAAAAAAGGGACTTTCTGTACAGTTTAACGTCATGTAGTTAAGACGATGGGGACAATATAGTTTAACGTCATATTGGACGGAAAGGGGGACTGTGCAGTTTTAATGTCATGCTGGACTTTTGATGATTATACAGTTTAACGTCTTTCCGGACGTGAGGGACTTTTTACAGTTTATCGTCATGCTGGACGTTGGAAGTGCCACACAGTTTAATGTCATGTTGCTAGGACACAATATAGTTTAATGTCATCTCGGACAAAATATAGGAACTTCTATACAGTTTATTGTCATGTAGGACAAAAATCAGGGACTATGCAGTTTAAAGTCTTGCAGTTATGACTATTGGTGCTGCACAGTTTAATGTCATGTTGCAGGGACAAAAGTGCGAATAGTTTAAGGTCATATGCATGTACCGTACAGTTTATCGTCATGCTGGACGTATTATAGTTTAATGTCATCTCGGACAAAAGTGTAACACAGTTTAATGTCATGTTGGACGAAGTTGTAGTTTAAGATCATACTGGACCATGGTGTAGTTTAAGGTCATACCGGACCATGGTGTAGTTTAAGGTCATACCGGACCTTTTCTGTATGAACCAATTGTAAGTCTTGGTTCTGGGAACAATATTTTGTGTTTATACAAAATAATTCTTCAGAAATCTGGCATTAGTTGGAGTCGTGATGTGTTCTCCATCCATTTAAATCAGAGAATACGCTCCATTGGAGTAGACCTTATGTACTGAATAAGGTCCTTCCCATTTTGGTTCAAGCTTGGGAGGTTTCTTTCCTGGTATCATTGGTGCTTTAAGAACCAATACCAATTCTCCCTGAATGAATGAACGAAGACGAACTTTTTTGTTAAAAGCTCGTGCTATTCGATTCTGATAGATTTCCAAGTGGTGCAAAGTGCACAATCTTTTCTCATCTAACTGTTCCAATTCATTCAAATGCTTTTGGGATTGCTCATCTGTTGATAACTGATCACAAATGGCTATTCTGAGTGAGGGCAATTGAACTTCAATTGGCAAGACTGCTTCTGTTCCATATACCAATGAATATGGAGTAGACCGCGTTGCATTGCGAGTGGTAGTCCGATAAGCCCATAAAGCATGATAGAGTTTATCAGGCCATGACCTCTTATCTTTATCCACCATCTTTTGCAGTATATTTGAAAGAGTCTTGTTGAAGGCCTCTATCTGGCCATTAGCCGCTGCATGATATCGAGATGAATGGTTGGACTTAATGTTGTATTCTTGATACAATCTCTTTACCTCAGAAGAACAGAAGTTGGTGCCGTTGTCCGTCAATATGGTATGAGGGACACCAAATCTAGTAATGATGTTAGACTTGATGAAGCTAACAATGCATTTAGAACTGACTTCTTTGAGAGGTACTGCCTCTGCCCATTTGGAAAAGAAATCAGTAGCAGTAAGAATATACTTAAACTGCTTGGCCGTAGCTGAAGGGTAAGGTCCCACTACATCAATTCCCCATGTGGAAAATGGCCATGAGTATTTAGCTGTATGAAGCAACTCTGGAGGTTGATGAATGAAGTTGGCATATACTTGGCATGAATGACACTTCTTTGTGAAATTAACACAATCTTGTATCATTGAAGGCCAGAAGTATCCAAGTCTTCGAATTTGATCGGACAATCTATGTCCAGACTGGTGGGCACCACAGACTCCTGCATGCACTTCTTTTATGACAGCCATTGTCTCTTCACCATCAATACATCTGAAGAGAACTCCATCAAAACCACGTTTGTAGAGAATTTTCTCGAGGTGGTTTGGACCATCATAAAGAGTAAAATTGACCACACGTCGCCGAATTTGTTCTCTCTCGGCTCTATCAGGTGGAAGTGTTCCATTTTGAAGGTATTCCCTGATAGGTGACATCTATCCTGTAGTATGACCATATGGTTCAGGAATGGGACTAATTTCATTAATTTCATCTGTTCTGACTTGAACATAAGGTGAAATTGCACGACGGTGGGCAATACCGATGATTGTCTCATCCCGATTTGGATCTGCTAAAGCTGTGGCTATATTAGCCAGTGCATCAGCTTGAGCATTTTGTGATCTTGGGACATAAGAAAATGTCGGTTCTGAAGGGAATTCCGACATTAACTCTCTGACGTAATCATACAAAGGGATTAATTCTTCTTTTCTGATGGCATAATCCCCATTGACTTGTTTGATTACCAGGTCTGAATCACCTTTCACCTTTAAGTGATTCACTTGTGCTTGAAGCGCTAACTCCAAGCCTGCAATGAGAGCTTGGTATTCAGCTTCATTATTGGTACCACCTTCCCACAACAAAAAGGAATAAGGTAACACTACCTTATCTGGAGAAATGAGCACAATTCCTAAACCAACTTTGTTGAATTTAGGATTTTCCATTTTCTTCCCTGTTGGACTTCTAGAAGCACCATCAAAATACATTTCCCATGTTTGAGGATTCTCTTGAATAGAAAAAACTTCCTCATCAGGGAGTTCGATATCTGAATACGTGTCTTCCACTGAAGGGTGTTCAGCCAGGAAATCAGCCAGAGCTTGGCCCTTAATTGCCTTTTGAGACACATACTGAATGTCGAACTGCTGTAGAATAACCGCCCACCTTGCCAGACGTCCTGTAAGCATTGGACGACTAAGGATGAATTTGAGTGGATTATTACGAGATAACAATTGGACCTCGTGATGTTGCAGGTAGTGTCTCAGTTTCTGAACTGCAAAGATTAATGCTAGGCAGCACTTTTCAATACTCGAATACCGGGTTTCTGCTTCAAGCATAGTTCTACTGAGATAGTAGAGACTATTTTCATTCCCAGCATCATTCTTTTGAGCGAGAAAGGCACCCAATGATCGCTCTAAAGCTGTCACATAGAGGATAAGAGGTCTACCCTCAACAGGTGGCATGAGTACTGGTGGACTTAAGAGGTATTTCTTGAGAACATCAAATGCTTCTTGACATTCTTTAGTCCACTGGTAAGTGACTCCTTTCTTCAATAATTTGGTAAAAGGTAAACTTTTGCCTGCCAAATTGGCGATTAAACGCCGAATATAGGCTAAGTGTCCTTGAAGTCCTCTTAATTCTTTCAAATTCTGAGGAGGTGACATACCAAGGATTGATTTGGTCTTCTCAGGATCGACTTCAATACCACGATGGCGTACAACAAAGCCGAGGAATTTTCCTGAGGTTACCCCAAAAGCACATTTTAAGGGGTTCATCTTCAAATTATGTTGTCGAAGCTTGTGGAATATGATTTCCAAATCAGCCAAGTGATCAAAACGTTGTTTGGATTTAACCACCAAATCATCTACATAGCATTCAACAAATTTCCCTAGAAAAGGTTTGAAGATACGATGCATGGCGCGTTGATATGTTGCACCTGCATTCTTTAAACCAAAGGGCATCACCCGGTAACAAAACACACCTTGAGGAGCTCTGAAGGCTGTATATTCCTCATCTTCTGGGGCCATTCGGATCTGATTATATCCAGAATATCCATCCATGAAAGAAAGTACTTCATAGCCAGCCGTCGCATCAATTAAGAGTTCTGTAATCGGAACTGGAAAATCATCTTTGGGACAATACCGATTAAGATCTCTGAAATCGATGCAAACCCTAATTTGTCCGTTCTTTTTCTTTACTGGGACAATATTAGCCAACCACTTGGGATATTGAACTTCTCTGATGAAGTTAGCTTTGATAAGCTTATCCACTTCAGCCTCGATTTTGGAAGCATAGGTTGGGTGTGTTCTTCTCGCGGCTTGCTTGAATCCTCGATGTTCTTTTGGCAAACCCAAATGACGGGTGGCAACATCAGGATCAAGGCCAGGCATCTCTGTATAATTCCAAGCAAAAATATCTTTATTTTGCTTTAGAAAAGAAATATACATCTCTTGTTCTTCAAGGGTCATGGCCGCACTAATTAAAGTGGGGCGTGGATCTTTCTCTGTACCCAGATTTACTTCTCTGAGTTCATCCACAGTGGTAGAGATACCCTCTTCAAATGCTGGAGGAGCATCTCTAAGATCTTCCTCTTCCTCTTCATCATGTGTTATTTCTTCCGTTTCTACTTGCAAAGTAGATGAAAAAACGAAATTCTCATGATCATAAGAGATGTCAAAATTTTCACATTTTGAAGAAGAAGCTTCCATTTCCGACCCTATTGATGAAAAAGGGTCTTCTTTGGGAAATAAAGAGGAGATGATGGACTGAGAATCGACATCAACATTCACCTCTGGTGTTGCTATAACTTCTTCTGGCCTGATTAACGAAGTATAGACTTGTTGGATTTCAGCAGACGAAATGAAAACGTCACCACTTATGCTTTCATCACTGCTTGGTAAGTTACCAATTTCTCCCATGTTGTCTGGCTCGATTGCCGTAATTGACATTATGGATCTTTCCATAAGAGTATTTTGATTTGGGCCTATTTTGTCAATTTGACTGATAGGTAACACATAATCTGTACTCACATGTGAAAATGGATTTATTGGAATTTTTTCCAAACCATATGGAGCATTAACTTTGGTAATTTCCTTCATTGTAGATTTTTCTCTTCCCTTCATGTGATAAAATTCCGCCTCAATGTATTGAGACTCACATGTTTTGAACGGGGCCTTATCACCATATAATGTTCCAACTTGACCATCGAAACAGTATTTGAGACATTGATGGTATGATGACGGAATAGCTGCATGCTGATGTAACCAGGGTCTTCCAAGCAAAATATTGAAAGCTGAGTCTTGATCAACAATTATGAAATCTGAATTGGAAACAAGATCTCCAAACTGAGTTCTGAGCGTAACTTCTCCCAGTGGTTCTTGTTCATTTTTATCATATCCTTGCAACATCATGGTAGAAGGAGATAAATCAGATTCCGTGAGGCCCAATCGACGAAGTGTGCGAATGGGCATGAGGTTGACTCCTGAACCATTGTCAATAAAAGCTCTTCGAACATCTATACCATTGAATTTTCCAGATAGGTACAAAGGTTTTATGTGACCATGCACAACATCATCTTCATCTTTATCAGTAAAAGATATCACTGCATGGCATTCTGCAGGATTATTCTCTATGTGATAAATTTCAGCTGCAGCAATTTCAGCTTCAAACTCCTGAGGACTTGACAAAGCTTCGATGAGTGCTTCCCGAAGATCTTTTGATAGATTCAAAGCATCCAAAATTGATAATTTGGCTGGTACTTGGGCCAAGTGTTTCAATATGTCATACTTTTGATCTAGAGGCCTGCGTTTCCCAATAGGAATATGCGGTTTAGCAGGTACTTTGGAAGCAGATGCTTTGGAAGCTGATGCCTCTTGTATTGAAGTTGGCAACATCTTTGGTTTTGGAAAATTAGACTGATTAGATCCATTTACTTGCTGAGATAAAGAAGATGGAACATTTAATCGGTCTTCCAAAATAACTGTGCCGAAGCTGAGTTGGCCATTGGCAGAAGAACTTGCTTGTTCATTTTGAGCTCGCTGAAGGGCTCTACCACGAGTTTCTGCTGCATATATAGTGCTAGCAGGGGTAGAATTAGAGTAGTGGCTTCGGAAAGATCCACGTCTTCCCCTATATCCTGAACCTCTAGAACTTCCTCGGGTTCCTTTATTTGATACAGGGAATTCAGGCTCATCAAGACTGGAATATGAATCTGTTAATTGAATCATATTAACAGAACCAAAGATCAATTATTCGTCTGATAAAGACTCTGCCAAGTTAGCCTGTTTAGGCCGTGCCGTTTGGTGGGACGGTGCCCGTGACTTTGAAGTAGATGGCATGAAATCTGCCAGAGTCAAAGACAATTTAGGCTTTGATACATACTCATCTTCTCCTGATTCCTCTTTCTTCTTTGAATTGCGCTGCCCTTTTGAGGATTTGTCCTTTGATGGAGGCTTTACTGCAGCTTTTGTAGGAGACACAATTGGCTTCTTCAATTTTGTTCGCAAAATGGAATGGGTCCGATTGATTGTCTTTCTGACCATCCAATCATCATATTTTTTCGCAGTTTTGCTTTTGACTTCCTGCCACTCGCCTCCTTCCTCTGGATCTGTAGCGGTAATACACGCTACATGAGCTGAAGAACCCTTTAATTTGACTTGTCCCAAGTCAACCATCTTTTGTAGGAGGTCTTTAAAGACAAAACACTCCTGGATGGGATGTCCCAACATTTGATGAAAGGGACAATAATTGGGACGGTCTTCATCTCCTTCCTTGTTTGGTCTCTTCGGCACTGGTAATTGAACCAAATTATTTTCCAGAGCTGAAATGAAGTAACCAGGAACTTGCTCACTTCGGAAAGAGTATGTTTTACTCTTCATATCCTCAAATTGTTTTCGTCGTTGATCTTTTTGATCATTTGGACGAAACAGCCTTTGTTGTTGGCGTTCAGGAGGTGGAGCCCTTCGAGAAGATAAAGGTTTTGAAGTAGAAATAGGTACAGGTGCCTGTTTAAGCATAACTGTAGCAGTTTCTGCTTTACCCATTCTTCTTCCTGGAGCTGATGGAATTGCACGAGATTTAACCTTAGCCTGCATAAGGGAATCTTCAATCTGTTGAGCGATTGAAGTAAGGTCTCGAAACCCTCCTGTGTATTTCACAGGGATCAATGGCGTGCGTAATTCGTCACGCAAATTTGCCACACAGATTGGCAACAATTCCTCCTGAGGGAGTGATAAACTCAAGGAATACGTTAATCCCTTCCAACGAGAAATGAAATCAGAGACTCTTTCATTCTCCCTTTGCTTGCAGTTTGTAAGATCGAAAACTGTCGTTTTTGGAAAAGTTGAGCTGAACTGAAGAAGGAATTTTTGACGAAGATCCTCCCATCCGATGACTGACCGGGATTTCAAGCTTGTATACCAGACAAAAGCTGGTCCTTGCAAGGTTCGCACGAAGCATCTGAGTTTCACTGCTTCTTGTTGCTCTGGAGTTCCCATCATAGGATCACAACAAGACACGTAATGCGTCAAATGTTGTTCAGGGTCACCTGATCCATTGAAAGTAGGGAAAAAAGGGTTTCCAAAACTGGATGGAGGAGAAATTGAATCTACCCATTCAGGGTAAACTTTCTTTTCAGGTTGAACTTGCGCCCGTTTCCCTTCCATAGTTTCTAACCGAGCTGTTAATGACTCAATAGTAGTTATTAACTTTTGAGAAACGTCAGGTTGAACTTGGTTTTGGGTAGGTGCAATGAATGGAGCTTGGACAGCCGTGGAGGTTGGTGCTGCAACTAATGGTAGTGCTGCCAACCTTTGTTGCGTTTGACCCGTAGGATTAGACCTCTGTGGGTGTACTGATAAAGGAGGATATTCCTGATCCATCTCAGTAGTTACAACAAATTCCTTCGGCTGTCGGATTTCAGCATTCTTAAGAAGAAGACTACTCTGAAGTAGTTCTGCATTTAACCTTCTTAATTCTTTCATTTCTTCCTCCTGTTGTGCAAACCTTTGCTCTAATGAGAGCGATTGACCTCCTTCAGAGGAAGGGTGATAAGTAACCTGATTCTTTCCTTTCCCCTTATTGGATCCTTTTCGGAGAGGGGGAAGTGGGTTACTTGAAGGAATACCCAGATTTTGGGTAAGCCTTTGATTACGTGTGCGCACACCTTCTTCATTTAGGTCTGTGTGCGCAACTTCTTGAGTAGGAACCTCTTCATCTGATCCCTCTGATTGAGCCTCATCTGGTGAATCAGCAGCAACGGCAGTGATGACATTAATGGATGCGTATTTCATAGAATCCTTTCTATCAACATTTCTGTGATATTGTCTTCTTCCATGTTCATGATGAAACATGGAATTCCGTTGACTTGACCCCTCAGGAATTTCTTTGTGAACCGTCACTTGGAGAGAATCTCCTGATAGCTTGGCTCTTCGTTCCTCTTGAGGCTTATTCCCTAATCGAGAGAATACTGACTTTCTCTGAGGGAGGGATTGAAGATTTGAAAAAGTCCCTAGTCCGGTGGACTGGGGGTGTTCCTGTTGCTTCTGCTCAACTCCTCGAATCCCATTCGTTGATTCTGAGGGTTGGGTTAGAGAAGTCCCCAGTCTGGCAAGCTGGGGTGTCTCTTGACATGCTATGTCTGAGATCTTCTTGAAATCTCTCTTGATCTTGCGGATCTTAGTTCGGAAATTAGCTGGATGCATTAACCTGTATCCACTTTTATCACCTGGTTCAACAGACCGTTGGATGATTTCCGAAACTTCTGTCATTTGATGACGTGTTTGCTCCAGACGAGAGGCTTGCGCAATATTCTCGCCTGCTTGATGTAGGAGCAATTCAACAACCTATTCTCTATATACTTGACTTTGAGAGGAACTAGTTGAAGCTTGATCTCGAGCAAGATTTTGATTATGAACAAAGCCCATTGACTGTGGCCGGCCATGGGCAATAACATTGCATGAGACCATTTTCGGCGGGCTTTGCTGACCGGAAAGCACTGTGAAATGTAGTGCTCTGTGAACACCCTATCCTCTGATATGAACATTAGATGGAGCATTGGAAATTAACTGACGCAACCTTCTTAGTGCGCCAAGGCATGAATGTTGAAGGGTTCTCTGTTGCTTTTCAGCCTTCGGATACCGAGAGACTGATAGAGATGCCAAATCAATCTGGCGTTGTAACCCTTCTATTATCTTAAGATGATTTTCATATTCATCGTAAGATAATACCTTCTTCTTTAATTGACAAAGAGTTTTCCATATGTTAAGACGAATATCATGGATTCCATCATCCGTCAACATCTTTGGAATGTCATACTGTGAATCAGCCAAAGGCCAAAACATGACTGGTACTTCACCTTTTGCCAGTTTTTTCCTCATGTTCAGCATTTCCTCTTTATCATTAAATGAAGATTCTTCTACCTGTTTGGACCAGAGTTGGTGTTTCCTTGTTGCTTCATCGGATTCAACAAGATTGGTAGAGGAATCACTATTCATGCTGGAAGATGAATGACCCAGGGAAGGTTCGGAGAATAACCTGAACCCCAAGCTATCTTCTGATGGAGAAAGAGTTTCACCTGCCGATAGTAAAACTTCATACATGACTGGTTTTACGTTTGCAAGTGCCTCGAGATAGGAGGGCTTTCTCGTCACTACATTGCCTTCTGAAGAATTTTCGAGACAATGTGAATCACTACTGCGGAGAGGACTTTCGCAGCGAAGTTCATCACCATGAGGAGGACCTTCATGATGGGTTACAGCAAAAGATGAGATCTCTTGCTCCTTGGTCTTCTGACCACACAGAGGGTTCCTGTGGTTCTCATCTGAAGAAGAAACTTCAAGATTGACCGAATTTTCATGAAGCAAGTCTTCATGAGGAAGTGTCTGTTGAAGACCTTCGGGATTAATGTTCCTGTTATTGGGAACTGAGGGAGTAGAATCTTGAATTTCGACAGATAAATGTCTGAGGGCTTCAAGAACTCCAGCATCGAGCAAGGCCTTGTTGCAGATTGGCCTTTGATCTCCTGACTGTGCCGGGCGGATCTTTTTCTTAGATGCCTTCTTACTCGCTTTAGAAATCACTTGATGACGAAAGTGATTGCTCTGAGCAGGTGTATGTGCCTGATCAGGAAAGATGGTCAGGTTAGGCTGACGATCATCGCTCAAATCAGGTGTATGTGCCTGACTTGGTTGTCCATATGATATGGGGGAGTAGGCCCCACAACCCTCTTGGACTGGAACAGATGTGTGTGTCTGTTCCGGAGTGAATTGTTGATGTGTCACTCCACTGCTAGGGATAGATTTATGTGTCTGTCCCTGAGATGATGCTGAAGCTGTTATGATATCCTGGCAAGCATCCAGAATATGAGCAGGAATTTGCTTCTGCTCTTTCACCATTGACAAAATATGTTTGGTGACTTCAGCCGCCGGAACAGGGATATACGTCCATTCCGGGCTTGGAGTAGGTGTATGTGCCTGCTCCTGGCCTCCTTTTCCTGTCAGTGAATCCTGACAGTACTCAAGTGTGGAGGCAGAGAGTTTAGTCTGCCTCCTGTTTGTCGTCGGGGCTTTCCGACTGACTTCTCCGTGCGCTACCAAACGAGACTGTTGGTAGGCTTGATTAGTATTAGCAGGTGTATGTGCCTGCTGATTACACTTCGCCAAACGCGGTTGACGAGATCCACCATATGTAGTCAGACGAGCCTGCTGACTAACTGCTGATGTATAAGCAGGTGTATGCTCCTGCCTATGGTACTCCGCCGGAATTGCCTGGCGGGATCGGCTTGATGCTGCCAGACGAGTCTGCTGGACAGCGGGATTAAAACGGGCAGGTGTGTATGCCTGCTCGTTGTTTGCCACCAAGTTAGGTTGGTGGACTTCTCCGGAGATGGCAGGGATGACAACCTGCCTATTGTTAACCGGATTCCGTCTCTGGTGATTCATCTTGCCTGCTCGGGTTCGAGGAACCTGAGCTGAATGCCTGGAGACGGTACCCTCATCATGTTGAGGGCGCACTACCGCACGAGTCTGGCGGCGATTGTTGATGGGAGCCCTTGAGAAGGACTCCTGTCTTTTTGAATTAAGGTCCTGCGGGACCTGCTCATTCACTTCCCCGGAATAAGGGAGTGAATGGAAATTGCGTTCCGGGGATAACGACCCGAAACGGTTGGAGACGGTAGTCAGCACCGTCTGCTTCTTGATTGCTGGTCGCCGTTGTCCGGACGACCAGGTAGAATTGTTAACTTGGAGGGCTTGACGAGCGGCCTCCAGAGTTGGGATAGTACCGTTGCGACGGTACTCCTTAACCAGTGCATTAGAAACACAGCGTTGAAGACGCTGAGTTGGTGATGTCATCCTCAGAGCGGATGACGTTCCAGCAGGAGTAGCAGCATTGGTTTTCACAGTAGTAGACCTCACAGTAGAGGTGTTCCCAGCAGCAGTATTCACAGGGGTGAATTTAAGGAAAGCCATTTTTGTAGAAGATCTTGAAAAAAAAAGAGTGCCTGTTCCATGTAACAGACATAATCAAGATGAATCCGGCCACTGCATCTTTTGGATGAGCACATGTCAATGATTGCCTTGTTGGCCCAAAGGGCCTAACAGATAAGAAGAACATCACTTTAACTTGGTTAAGGATTCACGTCGGGTTCACCATTTTTGTTTCGCGCGGAATCCGGGGATGACCTCCTGGACGGGAGATTAAAACGTTCCGATCGGTTTCTAACGGGTTTGTTCGTAGAACCGGAAACATCCAATGATTCCACATCCGTTTGGACCTACTTTCCAAAGGCAGGCGCTCATTAGCTTGTGGGCTAATGAGGCTTAGGAATTTTCATTGGTCGAGAGGATGGGAGGTCGGACTCATCACACCTTTTGAGGGGAATTATTGTCTACTCCGGGACTCTCTTTATAGATTTAAGTTAAGTTCGTGAATCCTTATTACATTACCAAGTATAAAATGAGCTTTCCTTTAGTTTTAACAATCAATGATTAAATATGCAAGAAATTTAGAGAATCTTTTATATGTATTCGAGGTTCTTCATCAATATAGAATCATCTATATTTGTTTAGAGATTCTTGGTCAATGGTATCCTTCAAAAAAACATTTATATAAAAGTCTCTTGGTCATTTTGATGACCAGGCTGGTTTTAAAGCCACTCAGTGGGGCACTTGAAGTTTATCGTCATTCAGAAGGACAGAGATTATTTCAATGTTGGGATCGAACCCATGAATGGGCTACCTACGTATCCTTTGTTTTAAAAAAAGGAATCAGAACCCACGTAGTTCGAGGAATGGGATATGATGTTTTATGATTGATGGCTCAAAGATGAATGTCATAATTACTTTTACACTGTAAGCTCACGTGAGTCATGCTCGGTGTGAGAAACAAGAGGTATTGGTAAAATTTAGACCATTGAGCCGTAAAATATACAATCATAAGAATTTTGTTTTGGGGCTTATGTATAGATGACTGCCCAGATAGGCGAAGGTTTAGGATTTACTTTTAGGGAGAAAATCCAAGAACAGGGTCCACAAAGTTATATGTGCTTCATGGAGATTTGAATACTCTAATCTTGGGGCTTACTCCTAAGGAGGATGCCCAAGTTAGGAGGGGACTTATGATTGGGTTTTATTCCTGAAAAGGAAACCCAAATCAAAGATAATTTGTGACTGGTTAAGAGAAATTTTAAGAGACTTGGGGCTTACTCTTAAGAAGGATGCCCAAGATTTATGACTAGGACATATTCCTGAGAAGGAAGCCTAGGTTAGGGGATTTGGGGATTACTCCTGAAAAGGAAGCCCAAGGTTATGACTGAGTCTTTATTCCTGAAAAGGAGACCCAGGTTAGGGATTAAGGTTTGGGGCTTACTCCTGAGGAGGATGCCCAAGATTAAAGGACTTGATTGGGGCTTATTCTTAAGAAAGATGCCCAAGATTTATGACTAGGACTTATTCCTGAGAAGGAAGCCTAGGTTAGGGGACTTGGGGCTTACTCCTGAAAAGGAAGCCCAAGGTTATGACTGAGTCTTATTCCTGAAAAGGAGACCCAGGTTAGGATTCTCTCATCTTAAAGGATGAGGTTGAAATGAATGAACTCTCAATCTTTGGTGACATGAAGATGTTTAAATCACTAGGTTTTGAGAGATATTTCACAGAATTCCTTTCAGATAAGGATGTCAAATCAAGAAATCATGCCATAAATGGCTTTGAAGAGTATCTTGAAGACTGAATCTTGAATAGGAAGGGTGAAATGGCTTAAGAGGGGTAAAAATGGGCAAGATGGGCACCCAAAAAGCTAGGGGCGCGCAAGTCTTGAAGGTCGCGCAAGTCCTGCGTCGGCGCGCAAGTGTTGGTCGCGCAAGTATACTTGCGCGACATGAGGGATACTTGCGCGATTTTCAACCAAAGTTGAATTACTTGAGCGACTCTTTATTAAACCCTTTCCCATCCTCTTGAGGTTCTTCCAGAGAAGGGACGCGCAAGTTATATTGAAGTAATTAAGTTGGCGCGCAAGTGTTTGATAAGTTTCAACACTTGGGCCTTCCTTCTTCTCTTTAGATCTTCCATTCTAGGTAAGAAATTACCTTAGAAGTGTTCCGGAAGCTTTGAGAAGAGACTTGAGCGTCGGGAGCTTTGATCCGAGTTTCTGGAAAGAGATCCTCTCGAATGGGGGGCCCACAGGGTCTATTTATAGTCAAAAGAAGACCCCGGGCGGTTACTGGGCGGTTACCAGATATGTCGCGCAAGTCCCTTGCACGACCATGAGGAGTCGCGCAAGTGTTGAGTCGGCGCGCAAGTGTACTTGCGCGACCAAGAGGTAACTTGCGCGACCTATGGGTAATGTTCTCCTTTTCCATCCCTTTGTCGATTTTTGATGTTTCTTCAAAGGATTAATCACTTTGAGCTCAGATATTCCCTTTTCCGAACTTTAGATTCCGTGACGAAAGGAGCGTCAACAACCTCCACAAGAAACTCCAATATCTCAGGAATTTACCCAAGTTCCCATAAAAGAAAATATTACACTTTATTACCTGAGTAATTGATAATTAATTGAAATTAGTAATATCAAATTATCATTAAGGGATTTTATACAAAAGAACCTAACATTGTGTAAAAATTTCATACACTTTATATTGGAATACATAAAAAAATAATTTCATATAAATTATTACATAAGAATACCAAAATACATGTATGAAAAAGAAAATAAATAACCACCTAGATAATTTTAAATGATCTCATAATGGTAGAGTCGATGGAATTGATCCTATAAAGGATGATGTTGTATTTTTTGTCAATACATAAGAATTATTTTTCAAGAAATATTTTATTGTTGAGGAGATGGATGAGATATTTGAAAATGAGTTTTAATATTTTCAGATTTCTAAGAAGAAAGGCAACGTCTGGAAGGGGCATGAGACTAGTTTTCATGGAAACATATCAGGCATTAGGATCTAATAATAAATCAAGTGGGTGAACATAGGCTCCATTAAAAAACGATTCTACACCATATTGAGTTCATACACCACATTTTTTCTTTTGATGTTAATAGATAATGATCATATGTATCATTATTGATATATAATAATAAACTACTCTAACATAAGAGTAACTTTAAGATACATAATAATAGTCTTATTTTTTTATCACATGAATGAATTACTTAGAGAGACATAATAGTAATCCTCATTCGTTATAGTACTATATAATAATAACATAGAAATTTTTAGGAATAAATTTCATATTATAAAGGGTACATTAGTGTAACTTGAAGATATAGGATTTTAATTTGGTGATAAAAAATATTAATATTGATGAATTATTACTCAAATATAATTAAGTTTTAGGATATATAAAAATAATTCAAATATTCTAGAGGATACATAAGATTAAATATTTCTCATATAAAAATAACTCTAATACTACATAAGAATAACCTGAGGATTTTAAAGGCTATGTAAGATTCTTTATAATTCTATATAAGATTAAATAGGGTTCCAAAGTGTCAAATATTAAAATAGTCAAGGTAATAAAATTAATTTTTTAATAAATATCATAATGTATGATAGATTAATCCATGAATCAAGATGATATTTATATTGATATTTGAATAGGTTCTTTGAGTTATAAAGTGATTCATTGCATAGAAATATTAATATTATTGTATGTGGTAAAGAATACATATAAATGAGAATGTAGTTTTTTATATGATTAAAATAAATAAGAAGCTGATTCTTAAGGTGGATTAAATGCGAAGATCAATAGGAAAATTAATGATATTAAAAGTGGTAGTAATAGTAATAAGTGCTTCATATCATTTTTGAATCACTATAGAAAAATATCATTGGTTTTAATAGTTTTTAATTTCAAGATCATGAGGTGTATTTGAATAAGGTTATTTATTTTTAAATCATGGAACATTATCCATGATAATATAAAGAGGTTATAGATTAAAGTTTAAGGTAATAATACTAGTGAATGAAAGAAAGTTTTCTATAACAATTATATAAAATAGAGTGATAAAAAGATGTCCCATATATATTTATATGAAATAGGGGAGGTAGAAGACCATATTCACTAATTTTAATTTGGGACATATTTTACCATTATTAATTTTCCATAATGAAAATTTTCTTTTTTGATATTATACAAGAACTGGGTTCTTGTTTGAACAGGTTATTACCACATTATAACAAGTTAAGAAATAATCCATTGCATGTAGATATAGAATTATAGTAATATAAAACATATGTGAATATTGGATAAGAACAACTATACACCTGGGAAGAATTAATCCATTTTAGAGAAAAACCTTGTTAATAAATTTTTTATGTCCGCTATTTATTTTATGAACACAGCAAGTTGAGGATCCAATTGTTAACAAGCATGAGAGTGGTTTGGATTTTAAAGTAGAAATATTTCCAATATTAATTCAATACCTATCATTATATTGGACATAAATGATGTGATCTTAACATTACTTATCATCGATAGGTTTATCACTCAGAGATCATCATTTCAAATTATTATTGATCATTTAAATATAGTAAAAAACAAATAAAATATAACTTTATATGGAATGATTCTCCATATTTGGTTAGAATATAATGTACCCTACCTTTTATCTCTTGGAAATGATGTCCTTGAGTCTTCTCCTAAAGGGTTCACTTTACCATGTGAGACTGATGCATGCTCATAAGGTACTAAGAATAATACCAAATATAATGATAGGGTAAGGAATTCATTAAATTATTTTTTATCAGTCAAATATATTAAAACTGTGATATGATTTAAAACATATATTGATATCTAAAAAGAAATTACAAACATCTATTAAGGATAAATAAATATAAATGAAGAAAAGTTACAACTCAGTAAAAGTCAATTTAGAGATAAAATAATTCCAGGAGAAAACTTTTCACATGAGATATTTACTGGAGTAAAGGATGAAACACAAAATTATATTGTGTTTTCTAATGAGAAAGTATAATAAATTAAGGGACACACCAAGATAATTTCTATCTTCTTGTAACTGAATACAATCATAAGGATAAGAGATAAAATTTTATATCACTATTCAAGTAATGATAAATGTAATAAAATATTAGTTGGAATATAATGTTTAGAAAAATAAATTGCAAGGATGAAACTTCACAATTCTTGAAAATAAATGTTCATCGATGAAATTAATTCCATGATCAATTTTAATAATAAATAGACTGATAGATTAAAATTATAAATTATTGATGTAAATATACAAGTGGATAATATCAAGAAATATTATAGTAATGCTATTATAAGACCCAATGAATGTTATAATCAATAAGATAATAAAATTTTGGATACTGAGAAATTGAATGAGTGTCCAATGTTCTTAAAGCATAAAAAGTTGTGCATAGAGATGGAAAATATAATGGGGCAACACCACAGGGGTAGATGATGAATATTGGTGAATTTTATACCAAATAAAGGATTAGATCAACTAAGTATTTAGAATTAAAGTTAAATAATGTTAAAATACTGTGGGAATAATATGATAGAAATATATATGATAGTCCCGGATTATTGAAGAAGAGACCCACTGAAGGGCTTTATAAAACCAATCAACTGGAAATATGAAATTGAAATTAGATATAAACCCATTAAATAAATATATTTCTACCAACAAAATCTATTTAATGGTTATTATGGTTTTTATTTTGTGTTTGGAAACAATTATTATTATTTTTATTACAATACGTCTCTACCTAGAAAAATGAGGAAGAATGATTTTTTTGTAAGGTTTAATATATAAGAACACACATTGGATAAATTTATTATAGTCATTATTTCTCAATTAAATATAAATATGAGAAATGAGAGAGTTCAGAAAAAAGGATAAATTTGAATAACAAGAAAATGTTTTTCATGTAACTTTTAAGGAATTCAAATCAATGAAATCATAGATTGTGGACTGTGGTTTCCCTTCTAATATGAAATGTGATTGAAAAATCTTTATATATTTTGAAATATATAAAGGTGAATCTATTAACTTTAGAATGAAATCTCCTAAAAGATTAATGTTTTGGATGGAAAAAAATTACTAAGAAATAGTTAAACACCAAAAATGATATATTTATTAACTAGTGCAACTAAAACTTTTTTAGTTTAATTTATCTTTTTTTACATTGTTAAAAATGAAAATAAAATTTATAAAATATTAAAAATTATCATTTTGAAGTTGGTTATTAAAAACTAATGTTGAATCGAACATTGAAATTCATTTTATACGCAAAACAACATTAAAAGTGTTAATATTTATTTTTTACCACTTTCAAGTTAGTTTATAGAAAAACTAATGTTGATGGATAGTTTGATCATCAGTTTTTGTTAAAAATAGTGTGAAACAAATGTTCAATGATGTTTTTAAGAAAACTAATTTTGATGTTTTTTAAATTCATCCTTTTTACATATTCAATGTTTTTTTAAAATGAAATTGAAACCATATATTTTTTTTTCAAAATAACATTTTAATATGAATAAAAAAAACCTAAAAAATTAATTTCAGTATAAAAAATAGTATAAAAATAATAAGATAGTAGATAACATAATGAAAATAATAAACAAAATAATTTTTGTTTAAACATTTTCCATAAGATAAATAAATATACCTAAAAATTTTAAATGGGAATCTAAAAATTAATCATATATATAAAATAGTTTTCAAATATTATTTGATGATGGTTTAATTCTTCATTCATATAAATGTAACATCATCAAAATCCTAAAAAAATAGTGAATGCTATATAATTAAAAATAGAATATAATGGTGTAAAACAAAACAGTTATAATGAGACTAACCTTATAAAAATATTTCATGATTCTGATCATGATAATCTCATTAATGAATCTTAAAATATGAAAACCACATTTAAATCTTAATTTTTATGTCATTATTATTATTAAACAATATGTTTAATAGAATAAAAATTATTTGTAATAATATACAATTATTAAATAAAATAAATATTCTCTTCCTACCTTTCTTATGTTTAATTTTATTTGTATTCACTATCAATAAGTTAACATTGTTAATCCTTTTTTATGATCTATAATTTCATATTTAATTTAATAAAACATCAATAACAGAAAAATTAACATCAATGAAAAAGTATAATAGAATAAAACTTATGATTTTTTTAAAAAAGTAAAACTTTTAAAAACTCCAACCTATAAAGAGATTATATAATATATTATAAATCCATATTGGTACAAGAAAAATAATAATCAATGACCACGATAATATTAAATGTTCAATATTAATGAAACTATAATGGATTTTAGTTCCTAATTATATTATAGTCTTCTTACCTTTGAATGATTAGATGAAACCAACACCCAATATCTGTTTTTGAGAATATTTATTATATATAATTTTCTCTAAAATCTACACTCAAATATGTCATATTCATTGAATTTCACTCTAGATCCATAAATCCAAAAACTATAGTTTTATAATTTTTGATTCAAAGAGTGTTGTGATACCTAATTATATTATAAATTAAATCACTATAAGTTTTATTTCTTTAGAAAATTTAAATATATATTGAAATTTACATACATGAAAAAATAAACATGGGTATGGAGGGATCCCCATAATTAATAATATTTTTGGTACTATGTTTGAAATATTTTTAACACATAATCTCTCCCACATATATCAAAATTCATAAAAAAAATCAGAATATAGATCCAACATAGAACATTTATGAGATAATTTTATTAGCCCATAAATAACCTTAGAAGTATTTGATAATGTTGATTCTAGAAACATTTTTTTATTTTGAGATATATTTTTTTAAATTGAGATACATTTATATAAGTTAAATGTAATAAAACATTTTATTTAAATTGAAATCAAAAGTAAATATAAATTAGAAAACAACACATACACATATTCTGGATATTAAAGAATGATAAATACCTAGTGTAAAAAATGATTTATAATATCCCATCTCAGGCCACCTCTTAGGTATGAAATGACACTAGAGATGTAATTTCTAAAAGGTTCATCATGAAGCCCAATGATAATAGTATAATATAAAAAAATATTAGGTATAAGGAATAAACCACCTACCATATGAGTGTGGTCGAACACTAGTCTAGTATCAGTTCTTAGGTTGGTACAAATCTAATGAAAATAGAAGAAAAGAAAGTGAACTAAAAATAGGGCATATTATCTTGATGAAAAATTGCATCATTGATGGGAATAAAAACAAAGAAAGGAGATAAAGTAATGGATAGATTACCAGTTTCTAGAAAACACAATGGATAGATCATGAATCAGAGTCCTAATAAAAAATGGCTTCAAAGCCTAGAATTAGGCTTGAGAGAGATTAAAAGGGAGGATAAGAGAATTGATGTACATTGAGAAGAAATAAATAGAGGGGAAATTGTTTTAAATAAGCAAGG
This sequence comes from Viscum album, assembly GCA_963277665.1. Classification (NCBI taxonomy): domain Eukaryota; kingdom Viridiplantae; phylum Streptophyta; class Magnoliopsida; order Santalales; family Viscaceae; genus Viscum; species Viscum album. The sequence continues at coordinate 2,047,213,093 of OY728119.1, forward strand.
GAGAAAAGGTAATTTTCCTCTTTTTAAGAGGTCACATAGTTTGGATGCTTGGTTTACTAAACCGTGCACCAACCATGCGCACCTCACTACCCATGAAGAACACCCCACACAAAGTCCAATGTATGGTAAGGAAACCCATGGGGAACCCTTACAAGGCCACATGGTTTGAGGTGTAAAGTTAACACTAAACATGTACTAAATGTGCACGTCTCCTATTTTCTATGCAACTCAGAGTTTTGGGATTTTAACCAGCCTCAAACACTACCTATTTCACCTCAAAATGATTTAACATGTGTATAAGGATAAAATAAATAATTAAAACTAAAATTAAAAGGTTCTATACCTTAATGAACAGTCTTCATATTACAATATACCCCTTAAAAAAACTTATCCAAGAGTTTACCTTCTAAGGGTGGTCTAATATCATCAGAGAATAACTTTGGTCACTGAGAATGTATGCCAGACTGTCATTATTAGTACTCATCCTACATATGACAATTCTTCAATAGGATCCGTACCAGATTAATTGTTATACCTGAAATAGTCTTTGTGCACTCGTCAACAATATGGATGATATGCTCCTCAAAAGACGCATCTACCTCCATCTCAACCACACTAGGTTGAAAGTTAGGAGATGGGTCTAAATAGTCCCGATGAAGTTGTGAAACATGGAGGACGTCATGAATAGTCTGGTACCTCTAAGGTAACTACAACCTATAGGTAACAAGACAGAATCTCCAAAAAACCTCAAATGATCCAAAGAACTAAGGTGAAATCTTCCCCTTCAATCTAAACCCTCAATGCCCTAGTCTAGGTTAAACATGTAAGAAAACCCAACTCCCAACCTCAAATTCTAGTGGATGAAAATTACAATAATTTTATGACTTCTACCTAGAATAAACTATAGAAATATGTTTCCTAATAATATAAAATAGATATAAAGTATATTAAACTATATGAGATCTATGTAGCACTAACTCACCTACCTCTAACCAGTACAAAGGTGACTAGAATGACCTACCATATAGGGCCTCATAATGAGCCATATGTATGGTCCCATTAAATTTATTATTATAAGATAAATCAATGATTGTTAAATTTTTATCCTAATAAACTCAAAAATTAAGGATTCATGCTTTAATAATGTCATCTAAAACTCATATCTTCCGTTCTAACTGACCATCTATATAGGGTTGAAAGGTTGTGCTCAAAATCACATGAATACCCAAATATTTTTATAAACCTAGATAGAACCTTGAAATAAAATGAGAGTCCCTAAAAAATGATAGTATGAGGGATCCCATGTAGACATTTAATATCTTGTACATATAATCTACTAATATCATGCACTAAAATGTCTCTCAATATGCAATAAGTGAGTGACCATCGTTAGACTGTTGAAAATCACTCATACTATATCACTTCCTCAAGGGGATCTCGGTAATCCAATCATGAAATCCATTGCAACATCATTCCATTTCCACTCTAGAATAGGAAATGACTATAAAATCCCATCTATTCACTGGTTATGTGCCTTCACCTACTGATAGGTGGAGCACCAAGTAATAAAAATAGATATTTCCCTTTTCCTTCTAGGCCACCAATACTTGTAACGTAGGTCACGATACATCTTCATAAGACCATAGTGCACCACCAATTAGAATCATGAGATTCTAACATCAATTACTCCTATATATTTTAGGAACACATACATGTATATGTATTCACAATAACCCATCCTCATCAATGATCCAACTAGGAAGCGGGTCATTACCTCAAACACCCTCCCTGAGGACTAAACCCTCGGGATATGATAATTGCATCATCATCACTCCGTCTAGAAGTGAATAGGTCATTGATAATGATGCAAGTATAGACTATCCATGATAGTCCTAAACCTCCAAGTGAATCTTATAAAATAGTTCCATAAGCTACCACTCACTAATAGCCTCATATACTACCTATTTCTATTTACTTTGGTTCAAAACATCCATTAAAATGTTACCTTCCATTGGAATATAAGAGAGATCAAAATTGAAGGACTTCAGGTATTCCAACAACCTTCTAAACCTAAGGTTTACATCACATTGTGTTAAATTATACCTGATGCTTTTTGGGATGTATACAACACAAACTTACCTCCAAGTAAACAATTCCTCCAACAATTAAAGTTAAGAACTACAACTACTAACCAGAGAATGTGCATTAGGTAATTCCTCTCATGTGGCATCAACTGATGAAACCCGTACACCATGACTCTATCTTCCATTATCAAAACAAGTCCTAGCCTGATACGAGATGCATAAAAATAGACTATATAGATCTTAACAATCTTTATAAGAACCTGGATTATCACTAAAGTCACTCTTCCTTTCATCTCTTTAAAGGCTATCTGATAGGCTTATGACATTATAATCATTACACCCTTCTTAGTAAAAAATGAAAGAGGTGATTCTAAGAATGAAGAGTCTAGTATAAAGAATCTGTAATAACCAGATATCCCCAAGAAACTATGTATGTTAAAATATTTTTGGTCTACTCCCAGTTAACTACCACTCTCACATTCTTTGGGACAATTAATACTCCTGAAACTAAGATAATGTGACTTAGTAAGTGTAATTTATCAATATAAAAGTTGTATTTACTAAGTTTAGTATACCCCTGGTGCTCCCTTAATTTATTCAGAATGATCCTAAGATATTTGGCATGGTTTTTTCAAGTATTAGAATACACAAAAATATCAAAATCAAAGACTTCCACAAAGGAATATAGAAACTTGGGGAAAAACCAATTCATCAGAGAAATGAAAATGGAATGTGTGTTTGTGAGACTGAACAACATAAATAGATACTAATAAAGACTATATGTACTATGAAATAATTAATGAGGTCTGTCTGAAGGTACAACATGTACTTGGTGATATCCTGACCTCATGTCAATATGTGAGAAAACTTGAGATCTTCAGAGATATTCAAAGTGGCCATCTATACAAGGAAAAGGATATAATTTTTTAAATAGTAATCTGATTCAGATTTTGATAATCTACAAAATTATTGTGGGCTCCATCCAACATCTTGGATAAAAGGAATAGTGAACCTAAGGGAGAAGTACTGGAACATAGAAAAACCTTATATTATAAGTCATTTGACTATCTCTTATTCTCCTACAACTCAACAGTATCTATATTGTAAGAAGTAATGGACACTGGTTCAGCTCTTGGAAGAATATCAATAGAGAACTCCACCATTATATTAGGAGGTAACTCAAAAATTAATTAGTGAATACATCCATGAAACGATCTACCAGAAAATTGAATTTATCCTGATGGATTCCCTGATAATCCATATAATGGATAACAGTATGGGCTATCACTCCACTCAACCTGTGATGATCTGGTCGATCTCTACCTACCTAGACATCCCAATCGCCCATGTAAGTATAAGTACCCCTATGGTGATGTGAAATAAAACCTTAAATGATTTAAATCCACATAAACATGATAAGTAACTAACCAATCCATCTTAATAATAAAGCCAAAACCATAAATCTCAAGGATGTAGAGGTTCCACAGAAAATGATAGCTGCCAATTTCAAGGTGGCACTCATCACACTAGTGTACACTCTTTGATCAGATACCCAAAGGAGTTTCAACGGTCGTCACCCCAAAAGAGTACTAAATCTCAAGTTAAAGGCTCTCCATGATACCCATAGAGATAAAAGATTTTGATGACCCATTTTAAAACAAGGTAGATACCAAGGTAGATGCTATTAAAATCATACCTAGAACTATAGAAGGTATGAGAATATACCCCCCACATATTCTATATTGCATAAACCTGGCCCGTTCCAAGTCCCTGAGACACAACATGACTTCCTTGAGCAGGCCCACTTTGTTGAAACTATGAAACTATTGTCTGGCTTCCCCAACCATGACCACATCCTCAGTCTAATTGAACGACAATACTCAAGCTCTCTACTTGATCTGGAGCTACTGATCCCACTCCCAAACTTGTAGTAAATGATGATACTCTCTCACTAGCCACTAGATGGAATATTCTTCAAAACTGCTGTATATGGACCATCCTTCTGCAGGATCTACAATGAACTGGTCCCCTCTCACACAAGGTCTTACATTCTCCTGCTTCCCACACTGATTACATAGTAAAAAACCACTAGTATGTTCACTCTGACTGAAATTGACCTAATGAGAGGTCTGAAAGTGACTTCTAGATACTACACTACTAGTTTTATAAGATGGTTAAATTTGTTCAGGACCTCCAACTTCCCTCAGGTTATGTTTGTTAGTAAGATCCTTGTTTACAATATCATACATGGTAGTTAACTGTAAAATATTTATGTGAGGATGAATAGGTTACCTAATCCTATCCTCAAAATGTCTATCTTTCACTGGTTCATTAGTGTTATAGATATGTGAAAAGTTCTCATGATCAATAAAATAAGACAAGTAATCTATAAAATAAACAGAATAGTATTGTAGGTTTATTTAATATTTGGAATGATCATCCCTCAAGGTCTAAGAGAAGAAATAGTCATAGAAGACTATCTTAAAACCAGCTTTGGCCATACCCTAATATTAATCCTCCTGGGCAATATCATCCCACCATTTATTGGAAGAATCTTAAAGCATATACAAATAAAGATTCACTCTCCTATTAGGTTGTGTCTCATGGTGATAAATGATAGTCATCATGGATTAAATTTATGACTCTATAGTCTAAGGACCTCCATCCCCTGAAAATATGGGCAGATTATATTGCTATAACTCTCACATAAACTATTCCATAGAATAAGTAGGCCACGAAGCACCCTGTATATTCTGCATAAGTTTCAGAATTTCTCCTTGAAACATGAAATCTTCAACCATGTTAGGAACTGAAGGAGGTTACATTAGTGGTACTACTGGAGTTAACACTAATACCACCTTTAAGTCATGGTCATAACCACCCTCCTAGTGCATTACTTGAGTATTTGTTGGTGGAATTTCTATAAAAATTCCAAATACGGACCTGATTTAACAGCAGTAACATCATAGATACAAGAATAATATAGGTACAAGCCATCCTATATAAGAGTCACACCCCACTTACTAGTCCTAAATCTAGTCATGGGAGATAATAATTATCATAAAGAACAAAAGATACACTACATACTAACCACTTATAAGGTTAGGTTTGATTTAAGTGTTAATTGTTCCCTATAAGGGTCTTGGTATATAAACCGTCAATTGAAAATTATAGAGGAAAAAAAATTTAAGTTTCAATTTATATCCCCATTTAATGATGATAATATTAGAATTTAATATTTTTTAATTATTTCATTTGAATAATATACCAGTTAACTAAAGTAAAATTTCCAATTTATATAGGTACATGCTTTTTAAACTGCTCTTTTTAGTTCATTTAACTGTATCTAGAATTTTACATTCAATAATAGAATGTAATAGGTATTATAAGATGATTTGAAAAAATTAATCATCATCCCCAATATGTAGAGGTAGGTGTACTCTTTAGATTACAAATTAATTTTATGTATTGACAATCAACTAACATCTTAGTCTTAGTTACATAACTCAAACATTCAATAATTGGTTAGCTTAGGTTATATCATCAAACTTAATGGTAAAAAACTATTTAGGTTAATGAATAAACTTTAATAACCAATTATTCAATCCTATTTTCCTATAAAAATGTTAGTTTCTTAAATGATATATCACTAAAGGTGCATACTACTTGGATCATGAAATCAGAAAATGAATCATACATGGAATATCATAATTCATGACATATTAATCCTATAGGCTGCATAAAATAATTCATGATCAATGCTTCCTTTCCATACTGATCCAAGGATAAAATTAAATCCCATATCATAATAATAATAACATCACAAATCATGTACATCATCAAATGGTGGAATCAAAACAATTGTTATAGGAATAAAATAGAACATCATATCCCATCCCAGGTAATTTGTATTTTCAATTATATATGGGTTAGATATTAACATGGATGAGAACATTTATATTTTTGGAAACATCCCTGTCTCCTTTATACTATTCCAAAATAGTAATGAAATGAAAATAAACCTATGATACCACTTTGTAACATCACAAAACTGTTTTACTCAAAATTAACTAAACACAGTTATCCATAAGGCCTTAAGAACGCCTCCCTATACGTAAAAGGCTACTGAATAGAGGAAGAAAATATCAACTAACATTAGAAGATAAATCATCCATATTAGATAAACACACATGTGCATAAATATCTATATCCATATACAAAATTTTGCAATGTCATGTATCTAAACCATAATGAAACATACAATAATTTCAACAGGTACATATAGATATAGGTATATAAAAAGAACCAAAAATACTAAAAGATTGTCTCCACATAGCATCATGATCTGCAACTTTGTCCTGTGCTCCCCCATTCCCCTAGTACAATCAATCATGCATCGACAAATGGGAGATTACCCCTATCCCTACACGAATCCATGAAGTCTATTCGGGTACCAATTGGTAGATCAAATAGGGTGTGAGATATACTTAGTAGGCCACCACCAATGGTGTCAACATAAAATCCATATTGGGAAAATATAATATAACCATGTGCATGAATAAAAATTAAGTAGTAATGTAAGAAAAATATAACATGTCCATTGCAAAAGCTGTAGGAGAAACCAGCTATAATAGATGAGAATTGATATATATATATATATATATGTATATATATATATGTATATATATATATATATGTATGATTATTAAACAATAGGAAGTAACCAGCTCGACATATTACACATGTGAGAAGGGTAACAAACCTATGTGGGCCATGTCCCAAGGCATATAACTAGGGAGACCTACATCGAGAGATGTGACTGTATATAAATATCTTATACACCAAACTCAAACCCCCTCATTTGTTCCAAACAATAAAAAATAATATCTTGGGGTCACTGGTTCTATACCTTGATCCCCTAATTGGTTCCATACCATAAGTAATATTTCATTGGGGTTGTAGGTTCCATACCTCTTTCCCCCAGTTGGTGCCATATCGTAATGAAATATGTTCCATACCTTTATAATAAGTTAGTTCCATACTGATTTTTCCAACATCAAGAAAGTAATATAATAAAATATGATGTCGATGTTAGTGTCCATACCCAATTACAATAATTTGTATAAAGAGGAACAAGCCAAGAGAATATCCATATCATTCCATATTTATGTTTGAAACCAATCATTTAAACATTTTAATAGCATTTAATAATAGAGAAAAGGAGTTATGATCCTCTCCAACTATCTCATTAATTTTAAAAGGACCCCACTACAATGGTGGTGAGTTCACAAATCCAAAGTGGTGGTTTAACATAGGGAAGATTAAAGAACACAAATCCAACGTGTCTTGGGTTGTGGTTGATAACCTACAACCATGATTAGGTGCTACAAGGGTGATCCAAATTAGATGCAAAAATTAATTTATGGATTATCATTAAATTTACAAATAATGACTGGAATATCTAGTGTGTGGTACAATGATTATAGTCAAATAGACAACAAAACCTTAGTAAAAAGTCATAGACCACCTACCTTATGCCTATGGTAAAACCCTCATCCATTATCAGACCTTGGTTTGGTCTAGAATATAATAAAATGGAATAATAGAAAAAATAATTGAAAATAGGGGATATTAGCTTGCACCAAAATAACTCTTTTGATGGGAAAACAAATGAGAAAAGGAGATAAAGGAATGGGGTGATTATCAGTGGCTAACCAAAGTGACATGTGGACCCTAAATTGGAGTTTGGACAAAATAATAGCTTCAAAGCCTAGTTTTATGCTTTAGAGATCTCAAAAGTCAAGAGAGGAGCAGCTGTGCATATGGAGTGGAATGAAAGATAGGGGGTATTTAAAATTATTAAGGGAAAAAAGGTAATTCAAAACTTTTTAAGAGGTTTCATATTTTGGATACATGGATATCCAAACCATGTTATAATTGTGTACACCCCACTACTAAGGGAGAACACCCTAAACTGCCTATAATGAAAGGTTAGACAATCCATGTGGCACCCTTATAGAGTTTCATGGTTTGTGATGTATGGTTAGAACTAACCATGTTATAACCATTTGCCTCTCCTATTTTCTATATAACTCAGAGGTCTGCTTTTAAACAAGCCACAAACACTCCCATTTTCATCTATAAAAGATTATCCACATTTATAAGGTTAAAACTAGGAATTAAAAATGAAATAAAAAATATTTTTACCTTGAAAAAATATTGGATCTTGCAATATCAAATATCCATAAATTCATATTTTAATTTCTCACTAGCTAAGGAGAAAACACAACAAGACCAAAAAAGTAGTTTTCATACTAATTCAGGGTAATATAAACTTCTAGAATATTGAGAAACACTATCAAAAATTAAAAAAAATTCAACTCTATATAGACATACTCACCAAAAAGAGCTCTAACAAATTTAAACTCCAAAAAATCATTTTTATTTTCTATAACCATCAAAACCAACCACCTCCTTCTCAAACCATTAATCTTGAAGGTAGAATACCTCACCTTTACTGAATTAGTTGTTTCCAAAATCTCCAAAAGCAAAATAATCATTTTAATCTAATATAATACCTCTTGAGGATAATTAAATCCTTTGAAGGAAGGATGTTTCTATCAAATAAACTCTTGATCATGATCTATCCATCCAACCCTTTGAGGTTATACTATTAGATATCGAACATAAAGGGGTAAAGGTACCTATCCTAGAGCTTAGATCACACACACCACTATATCAATGCGGTTCTAAATGATTGGAGGGTATTCATGTCATGCCTCACCAGCATCCCCTTCTTTAGGACTATTTAAATGTATTCTTCGTTTCATAGTACTATGAAATATCAATAAGAAACATGTAAACATTAGAAAATATTCTTAAATTACCAACTCAATCAAGATATTGAGGAATATGAAATCAGTTAGAGAGAATTAAAGTTTTCAAGATTTTAATGTACTCAGATCAAATTTTGGAAGAATACTATAATTTAATTAATTCATTCCTCAAATTTTTTTCCTAAACACCCATGGTGTCTTATGGATCATTAAAGTAAGATCCATACATGCACTTTCTTCTAAAATACCCCTTATGTCACGAAAATCCTACATCTATTCTTCCAGGATATTCCTAACTACATACAGAAATCAATCAAATACACTAAACTAGCCTTTGATACAATTTTATCATGGACCAACGTGAATAACCTAGTATACTAATACCTAATCTTGAAATAACATGACCTAAAGTGAATTCTCTAGCCCCATGGGCTGGTGACTAGTGAAAGGGAATAAAAAAATTATCAAATGGAATGATTTTTATACAAGAACAATGAATGAATATATAGTAGTGTAAGATAAACAACAAATTGTCAATATTCCAAAGACTCCTCATGAAAAAAGAAACACAATTAGAAAGATAAATATTAAAAAATTCATCATCCAAATAAATGACACAATATCCATCAATATGAAAACCTAGAGTCTCCATGTAATGAGTGGATCCCAACTCTACTAGTAACTATCCCCAGCCAAGGTCCCATGAATCAAGCACACCTATCACTTCCAAGTGGCACATTCCCTTTTTTGGGACACGCATAACATAATTTATAAATTCTTGAAGGCAAAGGTAGGGTGTTATAAAAATCACCCCAATATGATTCCATCAAATGTTTTATAAACACTTCTATAAAAAACAATCAATTTATGATTCAATTTTAATAAATTAATTTCTTAGTAAATAATTTCAACATTTTAAGCAGAAACATTATTTCAAAATTGAATGATGTAATGTATATCAAAACTAGATTAAATTTATATTTCCAATAAACCCTAGGGCATTAATAAATTTTTTATATAACCAATAGCATGTAATAGTCAAATTAAAACAACTTAATAACGTTATATGCCCTATGGTCATTTGTACTTGACTATATGATCATATCAGTAATTAGTTAGTCATCATGGATTAAGGTGTTCACACGAACCTAAGGATCCATCCATCAGGATAGAATAAATCAACACCCCTTGTGGAAAGTAAAATGAACATGGTTTTGTTAGATTTTTCATCATTAATCCATTTTTATAGAGTTAGAGTCTAAGCGTGCTTGTCCTAATAACCCAAAAACTACTCTAAGTCACTTTTTATTTCAATCAATCAATCATTTAAAATCCATTCATTTCAATTAAATTCATCATTCATTGTTCAAATTTTCAATCTCAATATTCAAAATGTTGTTTTAATTCCAAAACCAAATAATAGGTTTTCATCAAGTTTATTATATTCCAAATCACCTTTCATTTTAATACATTTCTCTCTTTAATCATAATCAAATATCTTCATCAATTCCATTTTCATTTTAATCCATATTTCTTAAAAAATTCACCCAATATTTTCAAATCAGATGAAAAAATATTTTATTTCACAAATAAATGCTTTTTAAAATCAAACATAAAATATTCTAAATTCAAGAGAGTCATTAAAAATACATTTCATATCAGGAATGAAAATTAAGCACTTAAGTGTAGGGAAAAGCGTTACAAAACCACCTATAATCAATAACATTATCAATAAATCACCCAAAATGGGAACCACCGATGAATATTTTAAGGTGAGGAATATCATAGAGGAATCCCTAGAATTATAATGCATCAAATCAGAGATCAAATTCATAAACAACATGTTTATTCATAATTCTAAAAGAAGGTGAGATAAGAAGGAAGGAAGAAAACCTACTACATAGATTTATACTTAACTGACATTTATCAATCATATCAACTCACACTTTAGTCTAACAAGAGGAGTGGTTGAGGAGCTTAATAACCTCTTGAGAGCCTCCAAAATCCAAAGGGTAAAATTGGCTCCATTTGGAGGGGTTTATGATTTATAGTGGGGGGTCAAGATTTTAATTAAAATTATTAAGGGATCAAGACCCCAATAAAATAGTTTCCTTGGTTAGGGATCATGATTAGTTTTAACTATGAACCTAATATTTCACCCTCATAGGCTTTTTGAATGAGTTTCACCATCTTTCCACATGGTTAGGAAAAATGTGCACCAACCATGCGCTCCTCTTTGGGTTACTCAGAAGGGTGCAAAATTTTTCCACACAATTTAACAAACCATACACCAGACATGAAAAACCAAAATCTACAATGATGTACTGTATAATGGAGAGGCTAAATGGTTTGAAAAAAAAATACACCTTACTCTATAAAATCTAGTCATGGGTTGGGACAAACCGTATTTTTCCTTTATAGTGCTCCAAACACGCATAATCGAAAAAACATCCAAAAATTTGAGAAACTCCATGGAAATAACATGAAATTAGAACAAAAAAAAAGATCATAAAAAAGTGTCTAAAAGTACCTGAATGATTAGAATGGGATGCTACACCTATATAGGTTCAACGATGAAATGATATGGAGAAATGATGTAAAAATGAGAAGAAACTTGGTCGAATCATGAATATAGAGGGTGTTCAAGAGTTATGTAGCCCAGGGTTTTGAAAATCAAGGGTAGAAACATGAAGAAAACATATATAACAAGATGGATATAATTTTTTAATGATTTTTTTGTTATTTCCTAATGAATCAAAGTTAAAAACATACTTATAAAATTAGTTCTCAGTAAACTAACAATAAAATATGAATTTTAATGTTGGTTTTAAGTAATTTATGTCAAAAGATGTTTTCAATGTTTTTTCATTATGAAATAAATTTAAAATAATTCTGAATAATATTTGAATATCATTTTATCAAAAACTAACATTAAAAACCTTTCATTGAGTATTTTAATAATCATTCCAAATACACTATAATTCAAACTCTAATTCCTAATAAATATTTTATATTAGTGATTAATGTAATGAAAAAAACCTATTAACTATATCACAAGTTTGATTAAAATGGTTTCATTTTTAAGAGGTTAAATGATTGCTTAATAATATTTAAGGGATGAAATTTCCATTTTTATTTCATTTTCAAAAGGCCACTTCAATGGGTTAATAAACTATGATATCTTCTTTCTGGTTAGAGTCACCAAAGATGATTTCTACTTAAGTATACTTATAGATAATAAATTGATGCATAAAATACTTTATTAACTTTCTAATAACACCATAATGAATAAAATCATACTATAGGGAGTGAGAAATATTCTTTAAGGAAGATGTAATCACAATTTTAAAAACATACCAAAAGTGAATGATGGTGAATAAGAGTCATAAAAAAGTTGAGATTCATACTGAAAAACCACTAGAGTTGTTTCACTCTGATGTTTATAGACTCCTTAGGAATAAATCAATAAGTGGAGATATGTATTTTTTCACAATAATCTATTAATTTACTCTAATGACATTTATTATGTTTATGTAATTGAAATATGAGGAATTGGGCATGTTTAAAAGTTTTTTTATACTAGTGTAAAATAAAACATCAAATTCATCGAATAGGCTCAGATAAGATTATAAAAGTTAGCATTCCAATATAATTTTTTTAATATTATTAAAAAAATGTAATAGTACCTTAGATGAATGAAACATACACTCAAAAATAAAATAGAGTAGTTGAATGGAAAATAGGCGACTTGATGATATGGCAAGAAATATAATAAATGAGCACGGAGGTTTAAGGTTTTTCTATTTTTTAAGTTATCACTACTGATAAATTTATTCATAACAGGTCCTTATTGAGGAAATATTTATATATATTTCCATATGAAATTTGGTTTGAGAATAATCTAATTCTGAAAAAATTTAGAGTGTTTGGGTGTTGATAATTGATCATAAAGAATGTTATATTGGTGGGGGTAATATTTTAATGACAAATTATAATATTGGATATAAACTAAATGTATATTCATATATATATATTATAAAAAAATAGAAGAGGATAATTTATTGTGAGGATGTGTAAATATTTCAAAAGTGAAGATGATCCTAATAGACCATCTATAAAGGATGATGAGGATACTGCTATCATAATTAAACTAGTTTCATATTTTGAAGAAAATATTGAAATCCATTATGCTATTGTAGATTAAACTAATTAAATTAATGAGGATATTAATTATTGATCCAAAAGAAAAAAAATCAAGATATAGAAATCATTTTGATATTGAGATGATCATTAAAGATTATAATCAAAGGGATAAAACTATAAGAAAAAAATATAATGATGAGTTTTACTATATTGACATCAAAGGATGATCCCTAAATATTTAATGGACCTTTTTATCACAAATAATAGACTAAATTAATTAATAGAGAACTAAATTATATTGAATCTAATGAGACATCAGAGCTTGTACCAAAGCCTAATGAAAATAACGTAATTTTCACAAAAATATGTATTAAAAAATAAATAGAATAACAAATGTGAGGTTACTCGGAATTATTATATATTAGTTTTCAAGGGTTATTTATAAATTAATTTTATTGATTTTGATGAATCAATTTCTACTTGAAGTAGATTTGAAACCATATAAATATTTCATTCCATTACGACTGGAAAAATTTAAAATCTTACAAATGGATATAAATTCAAAATCTTACAATGATCAGGTAGAGGATTAAATTAATATTAATCAACATGATGTCTTTATTCTTGATGAAGATAAAGAAGAAAAAAATTATGTAAATTGAATATAGATTTATATAGGTTGAAATAATCATTAATAGATCATTGTTTTTAGCTAAATGAATATTTGATAGGTATGAACTTAATAAAAGAAAAAGTGGACAATATTATTTTTTAGGAAGAAGAAAATTTTGATTTCCTTAGTGAAATGAAGTTATTTTTGGGTTTGTAAGTACTCAAAAATATTTTTCACAATCTCTTATTTTAAGAAAAGTAATCTAAGGAGTTATTAAAAATATTTTTGGATTGGAACAATCAAGAGGAATTTCTAGAAAAATTCAAGTGGGAACAATATTGAGTTATAATTTTTTGGTAAGGTTGTTATTAAAAAATAATATATAAATTATATTAGTTGACTATTATTTTTCACTACCTCAAGTCTGTATATTTGTTTAGGTTAAACTCAATTATATATATCAATATAATTAAAGGGGATCATATTTCATATAAACAATACAATTTATAAGATAAATAAAAAATACATAAAATAATGGAATATTTTTTGATAAGAAAGGTGAGAAAGAGATATATTACTTAGTTGATTCTTACTGGGATGATCATATTGATGATAAAATGTCCCCATCTGGAGAATTATTCTTTATTGGGAGAAGATGTGTGGCATGGAATTACATGAATAAATAATTTATTTTATTGAGTTCTAATAAAGATGAGTGAGTTGTTACATCAGAGGTAGTTAATAAAAGGAATTATATGAAGAGTAAACTTAGACTAACCATTGATCATTGTTTATGAAAAAACACAGTGTTATAAATATATCTAAGAATATAATGTAACATTCATGATCGATGAAACATGTTAAAAAATATTATAAAATAAAGAAACATGTGAATGAAAGAATAATTAGATTTTAATTTTTTCTATCCATAGACCAGATTGTTAATATTCTCAAAAACCATATCCAAGAAGAGTCTTATTAGAAGTTAAGACAAAAAAAATGTTTTTTAGTGAAATACCTGATAGTACTAATGTATGTTTTTGATTTCACAATTTTTTTAATTTTTATTATTTTATAAAAATTGGAAGAAAAAACCTATAAGGGATTTAATATGAAATAACATACTAAACAAACCTAAATAATACATTAATAAAACATTTTAATCATCACATCCAAAAATATTCACACAAACCAATGACCGGAAGGTTTACTAACTTGATGACTAGTGACATAAGAAAACATATTTCACATTATATGAATATTTATTCCTAATATAAATAATTTATTATATATTCCATGGGATATAATCATATTAAAAACCTAAAATGGGGAAAACATAATAAGGGGTGAGCTTATATGCTCAGTAAGATATAACACAATAAAGGCCATAATGGCTAGATCATAATCATATAGATAATCACATATAAATAAATATATCTGATTTGAAGAAATATAAATTAAGAAATTTTAACCATAAGTTTAACACCATGAGATTTTATGAAATACATATTTTTCAAATAAATTTAATTTAATTTATTACTTCCCTTACACATAACTCCAAGTTTTAGCAAAATGCGAAAATTTATTAAAATTTTATTATTTAATATGTTAATTATAATCAAGTAATTAGAATTAAGGGTATGAATATTTTTAACTAAATTACGAAAATAAATGTTTTATAATTTTATATTAAATTAATTCTTTAGTTACCAATTAATTATAAATGAAAATAAAAACCACTTATAAATAAATAAAATCATTTTTTGAAAAACTATTTTTATACGTACAAACGTGTTTTATCTCAATTAATTAAATAAATAACTTTTTTTGAATAATTTTAATGACATATATATATAATATTCAATAAATTGTTTTGAAATTAATTTTATTTGTTTTCTAGGTAAGGGATAAGAATTAATCTAATTTCATTTTTACAAACCATATTTTTCAAAAAAGCAATTTTATCATATTTTTTTCATTTATTTTTAAAATTAAAGATTTATGCTATTATAAAATATATTTTTAATAATTGAATAATTTTTTTAAATCATTATTTCAACATTATCTTAGGGTGATATTTTGAGAAATTTCTAAGAAGATATTTTTTTCGATAAATAGTGAAAAATACCTGATTTTATTAAGAATTTTCATTTGTTTTAAAGAAATTTAAAACTAAAATTTTGTTTTATAATGGTTTTAAAAGTAATATTAGTTTAATTATTTATTTTAATTCAAATTTAGTCCATTATAGTAATTTTCATATGGAATTTTGATAGAATTGTTTTAAACATTTAAGTATTTTCTTCTTAGAAAACTACTTTCTCGTCGCATTTGGGGGTATAATTTTAAAATAAATTTTGCCTCTTATTTGATTATAATTTGTAAAATTTATTCCATATATAAAATTAGAATTATTATTGTTATATAAAAATTTTAACTTAAAATTTTACCATAATGAAAATTAAAAACCGTAAAATTTAATTACCGTAGTTAAGGTTAAAAAAGATTTATTTGGGGCTAAGTACAAAAAAAATAGGATAAAATGACCTAAATATTTGTCTAAAATATTTTTTATGGATATATTTAAACCCTATAATATATATTTATGTATAATTTTCCATTTGGAGCCTTATGGCATGTGTAAAACGTTGATACACCTTAATCTTTAAAAAAATTACAAGTGTGCCACTCACTTCACTTATAAAAGGTCACCACCTCTCCTCCACTTTTCACACTACCAAAACCATATTTTTCAACCATGTAATTAATAAATCCCTTACGTTACTCCATCCCCACATCCTAGAGGCCTTTTCTAGATATTAAATCGAATCTATGAAGGCTTTATGTTAAACCTAAAGAGGTTGTGTGAGGAAGAGGTAATGTTTTTAACTATGCATTTTTTACATCTTATTATAAATACATAAAACCATATTCAACTATGATAATATAATGAAAAATTATCTCCCATATAAAAATATGTCATCATTTTAACTTAATTACCTATATAATTCTCCTCTTCCATAAAATAGGAAATGAACCATCGGCCGTGTGTACGACAGACTACTGCCTCATGAACCAATGTTATTTGTTTTCGATCACCACATATCACAGATGTATATAATGATGGATTTAAAATTTATACATAAAATTTATGATATTATTACAACTACTTCATTATAATACTTGATATAATTTATTACCTTCCACCCCATTTAAAAACAATAACATCACTTGTGTATACGACATACTACTGCCTCATGAATCGATGTGATATGTTTTTCATTTCTATTTTAATTAGATGGAAATAAGGATATAATAAATCAACATATATTATATTTGTGACATAATTATACATCTTTAATTGTTATCACATATTAATTCTTACTTTCCAATCCATTGGGGATGCGATAACACTGTTCTTGTGTGTGGAGGATTACCGCCTCACGAAGCAATGTAATTCCTTTTTCACTAATGATTTTCATGGAAGGTAATAAGGGTAGAGTTAATGAATATATTATATATATATTAAATAGAAATTATTATCTACTGGTAATATATATATATTTTTCATTTCATCCTTCCATAAAATGGAAGCAATGATCATGTTTCCGTATGACCTATGGTCTCCCTAAGTGGTGTATTTCAATTTTTATCTATAAATTTTATAGATTACTAAAAATTAATATGTTCTATATATATTTAATATTTATATAAATTTTAAAATTCTATATATTATGGAACCATTATCAAATTATGAGGAATAAAAATAAAAAATGAAAACATTTATGGAAAACAAAGCAGTTATTACTTGAGAAATGATTTTTACAAGGAATTATTAATAAATGGGTAATAAAAGGTCAAAATAAAATAATATATGGTATGATATATATATATATGGTCATTTAATATGTTTATAATAAACTTTTATTTATTATACATGATTTTAAAAGGTTTATTACATAATTCAATACTTATGGTAAGATATTTCTATCTCACTTTTTTCTTCTGTGAGGAACATTTCATATTCATCACGAATTTATTTTATGTGGTGTATATACTTACAATGAATGTATTTTATGAAAATTATACTGAAAATTATTGGGATTTACATGTCCATTTTATGATATCATTTTTATGGAGTTTATAGTATTAAATTTACCAAAGGTGTAAGGGATTTTTGTCCCAATTTTCCTTTTTGGGACATATGTTATGTTATACACCTATATTATTTTAGGAGGTGTATATACAACTACTTTTACATGTTATATAATTAATCTCCATATATTAATTATATTTAAAGGTTATTTTTATGTTATTTTTTAATGGGGATTATTATTCAAAAGTAACCAAAGTGATAAGGGTTTTATGTTATAATCTCATTATTCATCGAGATTGTTTATGATTATACTTTAAATAATAAAATATTATGATAAATATCTCAATAGAATCATGAATTTTCTTATCCAATAGTTATTTCTTGATATTACATTGTTTTAAATTATTGTAATCTCTTTATATACTAATGATACAGAAATAATATTTTTATAGAAAATCGATGTTATTTCTCTATTCGATCAAAAACCCTATTTTCTTCCTTATACATTTTTCCTAATGCACTTATTATTTTCAAAAAAGGCCCATTTTAATTTTACAAAAAACATGAAGGGGATCTTCATTTTAGTGCGTACAAAATTTCTTGACATCATGGCCATTCAATGTTTTATTCCTTTATTTATAAGTTACAGTTTTTTTTTCAAGGAAATGGATTTTTAATTTTTTTTTTACATTTTAAGAATATTTTTTAAATTGGAAAGGATATTTTCCTCAAGAAAATTTTTAAATGATTTTTGAATATTCTATTATAAAATTTCAAGGTTATTTTAAATGAAAAGTATTTCCAAAATATTTTATGAATTTATAGTCTTAAAATGGTTATTTTTAAAGAAATTTTATTTTCCTAATGAAATGATCCATGTGTTTTTTATTTAAAAAATTAATTTTTCCATTTAAGATGACATCCTTTGATGTTACATAAACATTTTGGGGATATGATACTATGATAAAAAATTTATTGATTATATGGATGGATTATTTTTTGATGAAAATATGTTTATGTAACCCATTTATTTTTCAGAGGTTATGCTATATTAATATATTTTATAAAATCCATTTCTTTTAATGGGTTCTAATATCATGAATGTATTATGATATCATGACACACACATATGTGATTTCAATTATTATATAGAAAAGACATATATCTCCATCCAATGAATTAGGTAATTAATAATGCTCTATTAGATCATAGGGTAAATGGGAGGTTATACCAAGCCCAAAAATAGGGTATACAGAAGGCCATCTCAATCCTAGTATAGGTACACTGATGGTGATCCTAAGATTAACCTATTATGAATGACTTGATTGGTAGCCTTAACATAAGGTGTACTATGCGTATGTGTATTACACAATTCCATGTCTTATGGAAATTTTGTTCTCTAGTGGATCAAGTTCTTCCATTACTTTATGACTCACATATTATTAACTACCATTATTTTTTCATGACCCACATTTAATATCTATGATATGTAGTGTACGATTTTGAAATTGTATACCCATGTTCTCATACCCTCTTTCTAATTTTATGTTTATATCTATCTTATTTACCCTTACTGATCATATAAGAGAACAATTTATTATGTTTACTTTAACCATGTAACGAAAAATGGTATTATGTGTGATATTTCAAGGAAGGGTTTTATCTATGAATAATTGAGTAGGATATGATGATGTTAACTTATAAACAACTTGTTTGTGTATCCATGTTTCCAATAGAACAAGACCTAAATGATTTTGGAATGGATCATCATGTTATGTAATGAATATTAATTTTATCAGATTTAAAATTTATGTATGATAATTTTGGGGTATCTATAGTTGGTTTCAATGTATGGTTTACTCAAACCTTTGGAAATTAGGATGAGAAACATTTAGTGAGAAACATAAGAATAAGTCTATGTATAGGAAAATATCTCGGAATTTTTATGAAGGATAGAGAGAGTTGAATCCAAAAAATTACATCCTTGTATGGATAATATATGTGGATGTTGATCTAGAACAGAGGTACCTAAGGGTAACAACTCTGAAAAGGGAGCATTGATATGGATTCAATGATAACTTGGTGCACTACAACCAGCCTTTCTACATACCTAGTTTAACACTACCTGGGGACATGCTTTGTAAATTCATAAACACTTTACCAACCATCATGAATGATTTTAATAATGATCATGAATTACTAAGGTTAAGCCTAAGGTGTCATATATTTAAATGAAGTTTTCATGATTTTGGCATCCTATAAGTGTTTCCTTATGACTTTGTGTTTCCTCACTATGATTATTATTTCTACCACTATGATTGTTTACTTTTAGTCAATGGAAAAAATCAAAAGGAACTAGGTTAATGTTAAATGTGAATACCAATGTGTTTAATAGGAATAAAATCAGATGATGACTATAGTGAATGATATTTTTATTTTACCTAACTATTTATCATGATATTTCATTAATAACTTATACATTAACTAGCTCTCGAACTCACAAAATAAGAGAAGGATATAGTTCATTGAGAGATCGGGGCAGTGGAGACCATGGAGGAAAAAAGATTAATTTTTCTATATGTCTAGAATGTGGGAATAATAACTCAAGGGATTATATCAAAGGGACAAGAATATGTTTTGAGTGTGGAAAAGAAAGAAATATATAAATTAATTGTTGAGGAAAAATGAAACATTTTGTGTGAGTACCTAACCCTAGTTACTCAGAGATAGTGCCTTATTTCATTACATTGGAATATACACATGGAATATGAATCCTAAAGGATTTATTCGTTTAGTAGATTTGGAAATAAGATACATACATAAGTTCAACAATACAACTTGAAAAAATACAATATAGAAACTCCTTTGAAAACATTCATAACACCAAGGTTATTTCATCATGTCATTCATAACATACCTCTTCATGTCCTGGGAAAATGAACAATTAGAAAGGGGTGAGATAAAATTCTTAGTAAGGGTAAGAAATACAATATACGGTATCACAAACATAAACATTAGGCATGACAAACAACTAAAAACACATGCTTTTAAAAATAATCTTGATCACATTATGGAAGGAATAAGAGCTAAATAAGTAATACCTTAATAAAAGATAAAATGGGTATTCTACTAGTCAAATAACCACATGAACTATCAATAATATTTTCATAATTAGGGAATGAATAAGTCTAGACATCATAATCATACCTTCAAGGCCTTGTGCCAAGACCATAATATCCATTTTTTCAAGGCCTCATAACAAGACCATAGTTTGTATCATGAGACTTAATGATGCATTGAGGGGATATAGAGGGCCCTACCCAACACTTACTAAGTCCAATTCATTCATTATATGAATAGGGATAAATATAAATATCAAATATATTCATATTGAAACTAAAATATGAAATGTAAATAACATTGCTCGAATATTAAGCACAAACACTAACCATTCAGAGTAAATTGGTGAATGGTTTTAAGATTTCACATCTAAATTAAAATCATAGTTAATGATATCATAAAATATTAACCCCATTTAAACATAAGACTCAATAATAGTGTTCAAATGGATGAAAATACTCATTTATAATCATCGAGTAATTCTTGTCATAAAAACCCTTTTACTTGGAAAAGATGATTTTTTTGGAAAAATATCTATATAAAACGAGAAGTGATTTGAGGTAGATTTCTCATAATAAAAAATATTTATTTTATGAGAATAATGGTTGTTAAAAATATATTACAGAGTGCTCTTGAAAATAGTTAATAATTGAGAAATTCCCTTGAACCAGGCTTGTATTTCAGGAAGAATGTTTGAAGGTTAATTGTAAAATGTGTAACTCACTATAAAATAAAGAAGGATTCTAGTTGGTAAACATATATAGAACAATAATATAGAATTTATGAGGGGTACTTAATAATACAAAATAATTTCATTGAGGAAAGTAGATAATAAAATTAACCCGAATAAAAATGGAGGTTCGAGTGAAAAACCCTGACCACTTTTAATTCAATCATTTAATATTCCCCCAAATTAATAAAATTAAAATGATACACTAAATACCATGAAAATAAATATATTCATTATATGATACATCAATGTATATTATAGATACACTATACACAAGTAATAGTAGTGAATAAGGAATACCTCTCAAAAATGGAAGTGAGGTGATGGAACCCTTTACCTTAAGTCCGAAGGTGTTCCTTAATTGATCTTAATAACCTGAATAATAAAATTTAGGTTCATAAATTATTGATTATATAACCTCATATACATTTAATTGATTTAATATAACCTTATTTAGGTTCATTCATTGACTTTTTATGGGTTAAGATATTCAATTTAATTGTTTGGGAGTGTTTTCTTCCTTGGTCTTGAAGATCAGTTTACTTATATTCATATAAGGAAAAACATGTAGAATGAGAATGGTTGTCTATAATATAAGTTTTATGTTATTAGTGAACAAAAAAAATATTACATGGTTAATTTTTTTTGGTTATTTGGAGTGAAGATGAATCATTATATAAAACATTCATGATAATTGTTTGGGGTAATTGATGGTTCATGATCACAACGAACACATTTTGATTTATAAATTAATATCTTGTGTAAAAAATGATTAAAGAACCTTAAATAAGTTATAATACATATATTATAGTCTAGTTCAACCATAAAAAAAGTTTAATGAACAGAATTGAAGATGTTAATTGAAATTGAAAAGCCATCATCTTTGAATGTGATAAATTGACACATCTCAGATGGTGCTTTCTTTTCTAATATAAACGAAGGGGAATGAAGATATGATGAAGAATTATTCCATTATAAAAAAAATTATAGTAAATTTAAGGTACTATATTCATCAAAAAATTTGGATTAAATGAGTTGATGAAAGAAAAAATAAAATAAAGGAACCTGAAATAAGAAAAATAAAAATGGGAATTTACCTCTTGAAGTTATCTTCCTTGAGAGCCTATTTAGGGGAGAGGTTTTGGTCTTTCTATGAGACAAAGGGCTGATGGATGTGGTGGAGGATCTTGGGAGGATATTTCATCTGAATTTATACAAGGAACAAGGCTTTAGAGGAGTGAAGAGAAGAGGGAGTGAGGGGGGGGGGGGGGGTTATAGTGGAGGAGAGGAGGGTTTTCCCCGAATTTAAGTAATTATTTTATTATTTTTCCAAATAAAACCAATAGTATTAATTATTGTGAAAAAGAATAGTAATATGTGCATTTTATTTTGATCCAAGTGGTCTTACATCAGCCTTACACCATTTATGACCCAATAAATCATGTATTTAGTATTTATCTCAAATTATCATATTTTACTATTCACCTAAAATTGAAGTATTTTAGAAAAATCCCAAAAATTATTCCAAACCATTTTTTGAAAATAATTTTATAAATAATTTTAATTAAATTTTTAAATAAAATTAAAATTTATTAAAAAAACAATATTAAAACTATAACTCGTTTTATAAAACCCTAAAAAATTAATCACGACCCCATAAAATTATCTTATAACCATATGAAAATAAAACAACGATTTATGATTACATTTTTAAGAAAATAAATTTCTATTTTAAATTATTAAATTAATCATAAAATTGTAATTAAAATATTTAGGACATACAAAAATACCAATACTTATACTATGATAATTTCTTCACTTATAAGATGTCTAAATTATATTTATACATTCATGGATGGTGAATTTTTTCCCTTTAGTATTCATTACTATTCATAAGGGTATGCTACTTTTCATAAAAAATTATGTTTGGCTTATTATACTCTAAATATCATACTGAACACAACTGTATGTGTGAGTTTTTCAAAATTAAAATCACAAAGGTGGTGAAATTATTTTTACTGGCTAGGTTATAACAAAGTGGTGTTTTTTAGAGACTCAATGTTTCATGAATTCAATATTAAATTTATTTCCAAAAATCTTGGGGTGTAACATTATCCCATCCATACAAAAATTTCATCCTTGAAATTAACATAATTTTACCTTACTAAAAGATTTGGGTAGTTATTCATCACAAGCTCCTTAGGCTCCCATGCCGCCTCTTCAATTTTTCGATTTTTCCAAAGAATCTTTACCAGTTCAGGTGTCCTATTCCTCAACTATTGGTCTTTAGTTTTTAGAATCTGGATAGGCTCTTCAAAGTAAGATAGGTCAGGTTCTAATTTTATACCTTCAGATGTGAGGACATGCATGGGGTCTAGCATGTACTTCCTCCCTAATGTGACAAGGAACACATTATTCACTTTAGTCAAGCTAGGAGGCATAGCCAATCAATATGAAACAACTCCAATTCTCTATAGGATTTCACAATGCCTAATGTACCTAAGGCTCAATTTCCATTTCTTACCAAATATTATAACACTCTTCCTTGGAGATACTTTTAATAAAACATAATCTCCCACTTGAAACTCTAAATCATTCCTTCGATTATCAGTATATATTTTTTGTCCACTTTGAGCTTCTTTGATATCACCTTGAATAGTCTTTACCTTCGCTATTTTTTCCTCCACAAGCTCTAGGCCCACAAGCTTCCTTTATCCAACTTCATCCCAACAAGTTGGTGTGTGACATCACTTTCCATAAAATGCTTTATATGGTTCCATTTGAATACTTGAATGGAAACTATTATTGTAGTAAAACTCTAAAAATGGAAAATATTGATCCCATATACCTTTAAAGTCTAGTGAACATGATCTCAATATGTCCTCTATGGTTTGGATCATTCTTTCCGATTTCCCACCATTTTGTGGGTGGTAAGAAGTACTTAATCGAATCTCAGTATACAATAATTTCTAAAGACTTTTGCACAATTTCGATGTACATCGAGGATATCAATCAAACATTATTGAAATAGGTGCTCTATGAAGTCTTAAAACATCATTTATATAGAGTCTTTCAATCCTATCTAGTGGAAAATCCTCCCATATAGTGAGGAAATGTGAAGATTTCATAAGTTGATCAACAATTACCTAAATCACATCATTCTTCCTTGGATTTTTGGATAATATAGTGAAAAAATCCATGGTGATGTCATTTCATTTCCATGTTGGAATAGGTAGAGGTTTCACGACTTATCTAGGATGTTGAAGTTCGGCCTTTACTTGTTGACAAACTTGAAATCTTGATACATAGTCAGAAATTTCCTGCTTTATGTTGTCACACCAAAAATGCTCCTTCAAATACCTATACATTTTAGTGAATATAGGGTTTATAGGGAAATTCGAGCTATGGGAATCATCTAATAACTCCATTTTCAGCTCAAGTGTAGAGGGAACACATATCCTCTTCCCAAATTTTAGAATTCCATCTTCACATATGAAGTCAGTCCACATTCCATATTTTATAGCATTAATTTTATTTTGAACATTCTCCTCATCAGACTGTGAAGATTTAATTCTTTCTAATAAATATGGTTAGGCAACCAATTGAAAAAGTAGTGATGTGTTTCCTTCTTTGATAATCCCCATATCCATCCTCACTAGATCCATATACAATGTATCCTTGTCAATCCTCATTTTGTTGAGAACTCCGTAATCCTTCCTACTCAGTGAATCAACTAGCTTATTTGTATTTCCTGGGTGGTAGTGTATGGACCAATTATAGTATTTTAGTAGTTAGAGCCATCACCTTTGCCTCATGTTGAGTTCTTTGTATGAGAATATATACTTAACACTTTTGTGATTTGTATATATCTCACATTTTATTCCATAGAGATAATGTCTCCATATCTTCCGAGAAAATATTACGGCTGTTAACTCAAGATCATGAGTAGGATGGTTTTATTCATGAATTTTTAACTGCCTTGATTCATAGGAAATAACTCTATCATTCTACACAAGGACACAACCAAGTCATTTCTTTGATGCATCAATATAGATCACAAACCCATCATTCCCCAATGGAAGAGTTAGGACCAGAGAATTCACTAATATTCTATTTAATCATTCAAAACATTCCTCAAATTCTTTTTTATATACGAACATAACCCCTTTACATGTAATCTTGGTCTTTGGGTAGGCTAAACGGAAAAAACTATGGAAAAAATGCCGATTATAACCTACTAAACCTATAAAACTATATACCTCAGTTATGTTCATTGCATTAGCCCATTATTAAACAACCTTTTTCTTTGTAGGATCTATAGATATTACATCCTTAGAGACAATGTGGCCAAGAATGGAAATTTATTTAATCCAGAATTCACACTTTCTAAAATTCCCATATAATTCATTTCTTCAATGAGTCCTTAGAATATTGTGCAAGTTATTTTCATGATATTCATAGACTTTGGAGTATACCAAGATATCATCAATAAATACCACCACAAATTCATCAAGATATTCCTCAAAAAATATAATCATTAGATCCATGAAAATAGAGGGTGCATTATTCATTCCAAAAGTCATTACTGTAAACCCATAATTCCTATACCTAGATTGAAATGCTATCTTAGGAATATCTTCCTTCATCACATGAAACTGATGACATCCAGATCTAAGATAAATCTTCTAAAAAGTATCAGGCTCCATGAATTTGATCAAATAAATCCTCAATGTGAGGTAGGGGATACTTGTTCTTTATTATTATAGCATTGATCTTCCTATAGTCAATGCACAACCTCATGGATACATCTTTCTTCTTAATGAAAAGAATAGGGGCTACCCATAGAGAAAAAATCAAGAGAATAAATATTTTATCACAGAATATATATAGTTGTTTCTTCAGTTCCAATGATTACACTATGGACATTCTACAACAGGTCTTTGATATGAGCCTTCAATCAAGAATCATGTCAATGGAAAACTCAATTTCCCACTCTAGAGGATGTATAAGTATATCCTATGGAAACACATCAGCATATTCCTTCAAAATAGGTACGTCATCTATTTGAACATTTCTTTACTCACCCATAGTTATTGAATTCCCTTCCCCCCAATAATTGATTTCAGTAGAGCTAATGGAGGTGGATCTAGATGAGAATTAGATGGTGATGTTTCTTCCATAAAGATAAGGGATTCTATATCATCCTGAAAAATTATAACCTCATTCTTCTTGTAATAATTTTTTGCTTCATGGGTTGAAAGACAATATATACCAAGGATTATATAATAGTAAATCATGGGTATGATAATAAAATCATCAGATAAAGCATGTTTATATTCCATAATGGGGACTTCCTACAACAAATTTGTTGCAATGATACTTCCCTTAAGAGTTTTGACTAAAAACTACATTATAGAATCAAATTGGAAATATTTAATTTTCTTGGAAAACTAGGAAGATATGAAAGAATGCGATGATCCAGAATCAAATAAAGCATTGGATTAGTTTTAGGAAATGATTAAAGTACCTTCCACCACATGATTAGGAACTTCAAACTTAACAGTTATGACCACATAATATTGGCCTTGCTCCCTTTTCCTTCTTTAGGGTATGTTTTCATGATGATTAAGACATTAATGTACATAATATACCATCTATTTACAACTATATCATTAATGATTGGTTGTTTCTTTCTTCCCCTATTCAATCACAAGATTGGTGGCCTTTTTCTCTAAACTTTTAACAAACTCCCATTCCTTTTAGGCAAGTGCCATGGTGTTTCTTCTCACAATTACTATAAGGTGGAAGGTCAACTATTTCCTTCTTCCTCATTTCCTTATTTCCCTTACCAATGTTTTCAACAACCTTCTTCTTCTCTTTATTTTATTTAAATTCATAATACTTAGAAAATTATTGTTCTGTCTTAATAGCACATGAGGCTACATATTCATATGATGAGAAATTCTGGGTGACTAGTTCCCTTCAGGGGAATGGTTTTAAACCATCAAAGAGTCGATCAATCTTGCTCCTTGAATTACATATGTAGTCTGCACCATTCCTTTCTAACCTTATGAAGTTAGATTCGTACATTACAATATAACATCCTCTATTTTCATTATATTCAGAAACTACCTTTTCATATCTTCTCGCTCTTCATAAGGGAAGTATTTTTCTATGAAAATTTCCTTAAAATCCCTACATTTAATTTCTTCTATTTCTTCCTCCTCCTTTGTGTTTTGGATTAAAGACCACCACTGATCCACATCTCCCAATAGTCGATAAACTACCATGATAACCTTATCCCTTTCATTACATCCCAAAGTGAGAAATATCTTCTCTAATGAACTTATCCATTACTCCGATACAAATGAGTTTGTAGTACCATTAAATGTTTGAGGCTATTGTTGCATAAATTATTCTAACATACCTCCCCCACATTGTGGATCCAGATGCTCCGTACAAGTAAATTTATTATTCAAAACCTGATTCACTTATCATAGTATAGTTATAAGTTGATCAACACCAATCACAACACCAGAGCCAATGTCATTATCTTACATCAAAGGGAAATCTCTACATGGGACATCCATGTTTATGCGGTTTCCATTCCATCCACTAGGTTCCATTTATAAATAATGGAAAACACTATATTAGGTTATGAATCATAGTGTATTATCTTAACATAGAAAAATACTTAGAAAATTTAAATTTTAAACATATCTAATCTCAAAATCATAAACATGGTTTCTATGAGTGAAAATTTACATTTAAATCCTTCACAATGGATTGTAATGAAAATGTGAAGTATCCTAAGAATATCCCCTGGGAGTGTCAAACCAGGTGCGTAGTAAGGCCCATTGTCAGTAACCTGGATATCTTGGGTCAAGCTCAAAACTCCTTGTCAGAGTTTTCACTCCTAGGTACATTTGTCCTAGAACCAAGTTCACTTGTAGTATCCAGATAGGGATGTATTTTCTTGAAAGGTACACATAATCTATTCCTTACCCAAATACCAGGATATTCGTATATGTTTATCCTCAAAGACTATCTTAGGGATTTGTTCACCAATCTTTGTTTTCTAAATATTGTTTCCAAGTTTTCTACTAAACTTCCTCTAATATCAACTGTAAAGACCCAACCCCAGTTTCCTCGATCCAGTGCCTTATTTCATTACATTAGCATATATATAAGGAATATGCATCCCAAAGTACCGATTAGTTTAATAGATTTGGAAACAAGATACATACATATGTTCAACATTATAACTTGAAAAGAAATAAAACCTAGAAAATCCTTTGAAATGATCCATAAATCCTAGGTAATTTATTCATGTTATTCATAGTATACCTCTTCATGTCCTGGGAAAATGAAGCATAAGAAAGGGGTGATTCCAAATTCTCAGTAAGGGTAAGCAATACAATGAATCATATCACAAACATAAACATTAGGCATGGTGAACAACTACAAACACATGCCTTTAAAAATAAACTTGATAACATTATGGAAGGAAGAAGAGCTCAATAAATAATTCCATAATAAAACATAAACATGAGTATTCTACTAGTCGAATAACCACATGAACTATCAATACTATTTTCATAATGATTGTATGCATAATGTAGGACATCATAACCATGTCGTCAATGCCTCGTGGAAAGACTATAAATATCCATTTTGTCAAGGCCTCATGCCAAGACTATAGACTATCTCATGAGACCTACCGATGCAAAAAATGGGTTATAGTGGACTCCATATGACACTTAATAAATCCAATGCATTCCTAATATGAATGGGGATATGCATTAATAACATATACATTTATATTGAAACTAAAATATGAAATGTAAATAACTTTCTCCAAACATTAAGCACAAACACTAACCATTGGGAATAAATTGGTGAATGGTTTTAAGATAGCACATCCACAGTAAAAAAATAGTGGATTATATTATAAAAGATTAACCCCATTTAAACATAAGAATCAAAAATAGTGTAGAAATGGGTGAAAAAACTCTTTAAAAATCATCAAGTAATTCTTATCATAAAAACCCTTTTACTTGGAAAAGAAGAGTTTTTGAAAAAAATATCTGTATAAAACCATAAATGATTTGAGGAAGCTTTATCATAATAAAATGAGATATTTTATGAGATTAATGGTTGTTAAAAATATATTTAAGAGTAGATTAATTATATGAAACATCAATGGTAAGTATATGTACACCATACACAAGTAATAGTAGTGAATAAGGAATATCTCACAAAAATGGAAGTGAGGCGATGAAACCCCTTACCTTATATCCGACATTGTTCTTCACTTGATCTTAATGACCCAAATAATAAAATTTAGGTTTCTAAATTAATGAGTAAAGAAACTCATATATATGTAATGGATTTATTATAACCTTATTTAGTTTCTTTTATGACCTTTTGATGGGTTAATAGATTCAATTTCATTGTTTGAGAGTGTTTTCTACCTTGGTTTTCATGATCGATATACTTATATTCATGTAAGGATAAAACATGTAGAATGAGAATGGTTGTCTAGAATATAATTTGTATGTTATTTGTGAAAAAATCAGAAGATTAAATGTTAATAATTATTTTGGTTATTGTCATTGAAGATGAATCTTTATATAAAACTTTAATGGAAATTGTTTGGGTTAATTTGCTATTCTTGATCACAACGAACTCATTTTAATTTATAAATTAATATCATGTGTAAAAAAGGATTAAAGAACCTAAAATAAGTTATCATACATATATTATAGTTTTTTTCAACCATTATAATTGTTTCACGACCATAAATGAATTTGGTAATTGAAATTGAAAACTCGTCATCCTTGAATAGGATAAATTAACACATCTCAGATGGTGTTTTCATTTTAAGTATAAAATAAGGGGAAAAGAAAGATGATGATGAATTATTACATTATCATAAAAAAATTCTAGTACATTTATGGTACTAGATTCATCATAATATTTTGATTAAATGAGGTGAGGAAATAAAAAAAATAAAAGAATGGAACTTGAAATAAAAAAATAAAAAGAGGAATTTACCTCTTGAAGTTATCTTCCTTGAGAGCATCATTAGGGGAGAGGTTTTGGTCTTTTTATGAGACCAAGGGCTGTTGGACGTGGGGTAGGATCCTAGGTGGACATTTGAGTATAATTTGGAAAAGGAACAAGGATTTATAGGATTAAAGAGATGAGGTAGTGAGGGGTAGTTTTATAGTGGTTGAGAGGAGGGTTTTCCCATTATTTAAATCATTATTTTATTATTTTTCCAAATACAAGTAATAATATTGATTCTTGTGACCGGGAATAGTAATATGTGCATGTTATTTATAACTAAGTGGTCTTACACCAACCTTACATCCTCTATGACTCAGTAAATACTGTATTTTTTATATATCACAAATTATCGTATTTTACTATTCAACTAAAATTAATTTATTTTAAAAATAACCCAAAAATTCACTCCAAACATTTTTGGAAATTTATAATTCAAAAATGAAATCCATTTTTTTGAAAATAATTTTCTAAATATTTTCAATTTAAGTTTTTACTAAAAAAATAATTTATTTGAAAAAAATAACAGTAAATCTATAACTCATTTTATAACACCTTGAAAAATTAATCAAATCCCCATAAAATTATCTTATAACCCTAATAAAATAAAATAACAATATATGATTAATTTTTACAAAAATAAACTACCATTTTAAATGATTAAAGTAATAAAAAACATGTAATTATAATATTTATGAGATACAAAAAATACCAATACTTATACTACTATCGTTTATTCAATTATGATATGTCTAAATTGAATTTATATATTCATGGGTGAAGTTTCTTTCTTTTTTTCTCTGATTTAATATTCATCACTATTCACAAAGGTATGTTACTATTCATCAAAAACTATGTTTGTCTTTTCAGACTCTAAAGAAAGTATTGAACAAAACTGCGTATGTCTGTTTTTCAAAATTCAAATCATAGAGGTGGTAAAATTATATTTACCAGATAGGTTATAATAAAGCGGTGTTTTGTAGAGACTCGGTGATTAATGCATTCAATATTAAATTTATTTTCAAAATATTGGGGTGTCGCATTTGGTCAACCAAATGGATGAGAATAATGGTTTCTATAAGGCATCATAAATGGTTGAATGTTTTAAATGTGTAACGTATGAAAAGTATAAGAATCAATTTCCTAAAGGGAAATCTCATAAATAGAATAAAAAATGTTGTATGATTAATGATTACAATATTGATGATGAAGACACTATGAATGAAATGTGAACGGTATGGTCTAATCTAATAGTAATTTTTATATTAAACATGAGAAGCATAATTAAATTAATGTTGATGAATTTTATGAAAAGATTCATATTTAATATTTTTGGAAACTGGTATTAAGGAATAAGATTATGAAGCCAAGATAATTTAGTAAGAATGAATTAAAATGATTAAAGTGTTTGTGTATGGAAATTCAAGAATTATGTTATAAAAATCATGAAATATATATGGATTATTCTATAGAAGTTTTTAATTAAGGACATTCAAGAATATGTTGAATGGTCATGATGAACTAGAAAAGTGATTTAATGGAAATGTAATATTTTATGCAAAAAATATGATTAAATAAAGATAAACCTAAATATATTCTAGATTTCATGAAAATTTATTTTAGTTTGGGTAAAGAGATGATTGATATAAACACAATAAATTGGATAGTATTGGTGAGCTCATAATATATTAATTATTTATAGAAAAAGTGGTTTATATTATCATTTATGGAGCTTATGTAATTTTTGGAATTATTTAATATACTCAATAATAATTTTTTTTATTTTTGGAATAAGGAATCTTCTATTTTTATATTGAGGTTTTATGGTAATTATGGTTTTACCCATGCTTCTATAAATTATAGGACGAAGGTATTCTTATATTTGGAATGTGACCATTAATAGATACTAAATTATATTTTGGGGATTAATATTAAATTTATT
Source organism: Viscum album (assembly GCA_963277665.1). Classification (NCBI taxonomy): domain Eukaryota; kingdom Viridiplantae; phylum Streptophyta; class Magnoliopsida; order Santalales; family Viscaceae; genus Viscum; species Viscum album. The sequence continues at coordinate 2,047,245,726 of OY728119.1, forward strand.
TTGGGAAATTTAGTGGCCTTATTTATATATTCTGAATTCTAGAAGGGTCATAAGATTAACCATTTATGTAATGGTTTAAGTTTACCTTTGGAAGAGGTTTTAGAGATTAATTTATTACTTCACCATATTAAGATTTATTCATATTGGATAACCAATTATAATTTTTTTTATTGATGATAACAAGAGATATAAGGAATATCATATCATTTTTATGTATTTTACAATCTGTTAGTGCATTAGGAATGAAAAATTATTCTCATATAGTAAGAGATGAATTGAAAATTGATTTAGACACAACTAAAGGATGCAATTAATCTTATGAAATAAAATTAAATAAAGTATATATTCTCATGAAGATTCCTAAACATTAGGAAAATGATATTGAAATAAAATTTTGTACATTTACCTTTATTTTAGATGAATGAATGTTCTTTTAACATATCAAAAATTTATGGAATTGTGGTTGTTAACATTATCCTAATCATGTTATCTATCACTATATATTTGTATTTGGGTGCTAATTTTCTCTTCCATGTCCATATTTTAACTTACCAACAAAGTTATCCTATACAAAAACCATGTTAAGTGTTATTTTCGGTGAACTCCACATATGCATTTATCTATTTTCAAAAGGAATATCTAATAACCCTTTTTTATGATGTGGGTCTGCAACAATGGGATTATCAAATGTTAAAATCTCGATTACTATAAACAAGTTAAAATTATGAGGATGAAATTTATTTGAGGGGGTATAATATAAAACCACGAGTATTTATGAAATATTTTTCTTTCATAAAAATTTGATTTTATTGATAACTTGCATTAAATGCAACACCATGTTTTAACGAAACACATCATACTCTTAAAATTTTATAATTTAATGTGATAACTATAACCTAGCTGATGGAATAGAAGCTTTGAATAATATTACCTAAATTATTAACATATATATTTTACACATGTATATAAAATTATTTACTTGGTTACCCATTAATTAGAAATTAAATTGAAACCATTTATAAATAAATAAAATAATTTTCTGGAAAAATATTTTTATGCTCACAAATGTGTTTTTATTCAATAAATTAAATAAATAATTTTTTTTGAATTATTTTAATGAAATTTAAATAATATATATTCAATAAAATTATTTAACATTCATCTTATGTGTTTTATAGATATGAGATAAGAAAAAGCCAATTTTATTCTTAAAAAACATATTTTTATATAAAATAGTTTTATCGTATTTTGAAAACTTTTATGAAAATTATTTTTTCACACATTTAGACAATATATTTGAAAAAATTAAATTTATTTTTTTTAAAATTATTTCTAAATTATCTTATGGTGAATTTTTTATAATTGTTTGAGAAGATAAATATTTCGATAAATAATGAATAATACAAGTCTTTGGAATAAATTTTCACTTTTTTAAACAATAAAAAACAACTATTTTTATATAAAATGGTTTAGTAAGTTATATTAGTTCAATTATATATTTTTAATCCAATTTAGTTTATTTTAATCTCTTTTAATACTGAATATTGATATAAATTTTTTAAACTTTAAAATATTTTCTATTTGGAAAATCTCTTTCTCGTCGCATATGCCGGTATAATAATAAAGTAAATTTAGAAAATTATATTAATTGAATTTATAAAAATTGATTCTATATTTTTAAATATCATTAATAATATTACCTAATATGTTATAATCTATTTCTACCATAAAGAATAGTAAGAAAGAGATAATATGTTTACCGTGGTTAAGGAAAAAGAATATTTACCTAGTGGTTAAACTAAACCAATAATGATTACAATTACCTAAAATATTCTATAAAATATATTTTATGTATATATTTAGACCTTATAATATCTATTTATTAATAATGGCCCTTTCCAAATCCTTTTTTCATGTGGAAAATGTGAGTATAAATTTTTCTTTTCAAAACATGAAAATGTGACTCTCACCCCACTTATAAAAGGACACCACCCATCCTCCCCTATTCAGACTTCCAAAAAAAATTATATATGCCAATAAATATGAAAATTTATTATCTAATTACCCCCACATCATAAATACCTTGTGAGTCCAGAAATCCAATCTATGAAGGTTGTAGGTGAAACCTAAATTTGTTGTCTGAATAAGAGGTAAGGTATTTTACTATGCATTTTTTTCTCTTTTCAACTCTATACAATATTATTAAAATATTATAATATAATAAAACCATATCTAATATATAATTATATGTTATTATTTTAATGTAATAACTTATATAAATCACCACTTCCATAAAATTGGAAATGAAACCCCCGTTCGTGTGTACGGAGGACTACTACCTCACGAACCAATATTATTGATTTTCCATCACCACCACTCAAGTTTGGATACAATGATTTATTTACTATTTATATATGATATTTATGAAATTATTTTACCTATGTAATTAATATAAAATATCTACCTTCTTACCTCCCGACCCATTAAGAAATTATAACATCACTCGTGTGTACGACGAATAACCACTTCACGAACTAATGTGATGTGTTTTTCATTTATATTTTACATGGATGTTAATAAGGATATATTAAATGAAAATATATTGTATTTTTATCAAAATTATACATATTTAATAAATATATCAAATGTACCATCTTACGTTTCATTTAATGGGGGATACAATAATGTTGATTGTATGTACAACAGACTACCGTCTCGCGAAGCGATGTGATTCATTTTTTAGTTTTCCTTTGAATTAAAGGTAATAAGGATAAATATATTAACTATATGTGATATATATGATATAAAAATGATTATTTTAATGTAATATATTATTTAAATTTCATTAATTTCATTTATTGAGAAAATGGAATCAGTGTTCTTGTGTACGTATGACCAACCGTCTCCATGAATGCTAAATTTCATTTTCTACATCTAAATTATATGGATTACTATAAATTCATATATAATGAATATATAAGATATTTATACCATGATTATAATTATTTGGATTATGTAACCATGATCAAAGTAATGAGACCAGATATAAAAAAATCAATAGATAAACAAAAAATAAAGCAGTTATTACCTGAAATGTGATTTTAACAATGAATTGTTAATAAACAGGTAATAAAATGGCATATGTAAATAATAAATCGTATGGTATATATTTAATTATTTCTATATAATATATTTTATAATAAACTTATATTTATTATAAAGGAGTTTCAAATGTGTATGAAGGAAGTTGAGAGTTATGATAAGGGATTTCCATCTCACTTTTTTACTTTTCTGAAACACATTCCATAATCACCACATATTTATTTTATATGGTTTATATACTAAACATGAATGTATTTTATTATTCTTATCCTGAAATTATTATTATTTACATATCCATTTGATGATCTCTCTTTAATAGGGGTTGTTATTCAAATGTTACTAAAGCGGTAAGGGATTTTTGTCTCATTTTTTCTTTTTTGTGGAATACATTATGTTATAAATCTATATTCTTTTATGAGGTGTATATACAACCCATTTAAATTTAAATATCATTAATTCAATTCAATTCATGATATCTAATGATTCTTTTCATGTTATTATTTAATGTTACATATCATTCTAATGTTACCAAAGTGGTAAGGTTTTGATGTTACCATATCATTGTTTATCAGGATTGTTTATGATTATGATTTTTATGATGAAATATTATGATCAATATCATAATAAATTCTTGATTTTTTCCTTGGGTTATTTATTAATAATAAATGTTTTATATTAATTTTACTCTCTTTATGTACTCAATATTCCAAAATATATTTTTAAGGAAAAATGACTTTATTTCTCCCTTCAGTTGAAAAAACGTTTTTCTTCCATATCAGTTTTTTATAGAAAGGTTATAAATAATTTATTAATGTTTCTATATAATTTATTAAGCTAATTATTACCCTTTTTTGACTAATTATTTTTTTAAATTGATTATTCTTGTCATTTTCAAAACAATCCATGTTCGGATTTTACCAAAAAGGTAAAAGGAATCTTTATTTTAATATGTATAAAATCTCCTACCATCTTGTAAATTCATTATCTTAAAGTTTTCTTTATAAGTATAAAAATTTATTTTTAAGGTAAAGTATTTTGAAAATGTTTTATATTTTAAAAAATTTGTTTTTAAAAGTAGAATGTATATTTTACTCAAGGAATGTTTTAATTTTTTTTAAATATGGATTTATATGTTACCATGTTTATTTTAAAAGAAAAGGATTTATGAAATATTTTATGAATTTTTAGTTTTAAAAATGATATTTTCAAAGAAATTTTATTCTCCTAAATAAATCTTCCTAGTAATTGTTATTTTTAAAAATAATTATTTTTAAGATGGAATCCTTTGATGTTACATAATATCACTAGGGATATGATCTAATAATACCATATTTATTAATTTTCTAGATGGTTTATGATTTTTATGATAATATGTTTATGAAACCCATTTCTTTTTCATAGGTTATGATTTGATGTAATATTTTGGGAAACCCATTTCTTTTTATGGATTCATATATGATGAATGTTTTATGATCTTATAGAACATGTATGTATGATTTTCATTATGAGATAGGTGGGAACAATATATTTATCTAATTAATTATGCAATGATTAATCTTCTAGAAGCTAAAAGGGTACATGAGAGGTTATCACATTCCTAAAAAAGGATATACATGATAATATCCCATGCCCAAAGTAGGTACACGGGTGGTTAGCCCAAGCCTAACATGTCATGAATGTATTGGTGGGTAGTGTTGACATAATTGTTTCTATACTTATGTGTATGAAATAATTCCACGTATTTTTCCTTTTTTGTGCTATCATGGATCATGTTATTGTATTAATTTTTCATTCAAATCTTTTTAACTACCAATATTTATTCCATTAATTAAGTTTATTATCTATGATATAAAAGGTATGTATTTCAATTGTTATGATCATGGTACCAGACCCATATGAGCATGCTATAATGATATCTCCATTTTTAACCCATAATAATAATATTAACTAACCCTTGATTATGTTTTCTTTCCACAAGTTATGAATATTGTTATTATGTGTTATGTTTCTAACAAGGTTTCAAGTTATGAAGAATTTAGTGTCAGATGATGTAGTTCACTAATGAACCAATTATTTATATATCCATGTTTCTAAATGTACTAGAAATAAATGATTACAGTTTGGATCATATTGTCATGTAATGAATATTTATCATATAATATGTAATATTTATGTTTGATATGTTTTGGGTCTCTATAATAAGAATGAAATATATAAATAACTTATCAAATGATATTACATTAACCAAGGAATTATAAAATAAAACATAAGGTATATAACATGATCCAAGGAAAATTGGAAGGAAAATTCCACAATATGAATCATAGTATTTCTTATCTATGTTAACCTAGCTACCCACCAACCCATTCAATTCTTAAACTTTGGGTAGATATGATCTTCATCACACCTAGCCTTTGTAATCCTAGCTACATGCTAACCCTTTCAAATAACTTTTATATCTCTTGAGATATATTCCTTTACCCAATTAATGAGAGAGATATATATGTCCCACCCATACCATAATTCATATATTTTTGTGCCACTTGAAAGAAATCCAAGAATCATAAAATATCACATATAAAGGAAAATTGGATTCATGAAATTCCAAAATTATAAAATAAACAACCAATGGAAATAAAATGGGTTTCACAAAACATACAAATAACACAATGAATTAAATAAATTGATATTGAAAACATGATACCCCAAAATAATCAAATGATATAAGAATAGAATATAGAGAAATTTGATAAATAATCTTTATTATTGGTTGATCATTTTTAAGATAATGAAAACAAAATCATGAAAAGACCTTTTTGAAAACATTTTGTGTCCATAATTTTAAAAGTCATAGTTATGTGTCTAATTTCAAAATTATCATATTTTTTTTATGAAAAATGAATATAAAAACATTCATGTAAATGGAATTGGTTTGAAATATCTCTTTATCTAGAATTTAAAAAGTGAAAATAATTTAAAATGGAAATTTTTAGAAAAAATATGTTAAAATAATAAATTTCATTACGTAAAAAATAAGTCTGAGTTACCAAGTCCCTTACTGTAAACTTTTATTTCCTTATAAGAGCATTAAATTTTTCCATCCTATATATAAAAATTCTTATTACCTATTTCATAACCTTATTCAAATACATTTATATTTATACTCTCTATTAATTATAATTTTATTCATGTATTATATTTTTTTATTGTCTTTTCAATATATGTTGTTAATTACATAAACTATTCTTGCATGCTATATATGGATGATAACATTATTTATTAATTAATACCAATTTTATTATTTATATATATTTAATAATTTTGTAAAATTTAACATATATATTCACTTTTATATATCTCATACAATTCATTATCTATTTTAGTCATGCTACATGAAAATAGAATCAATATTACCTTATTTTGGGAATTTTAAAAAATAAAAAATAATATTTAACAATAAGTTATATAATTAATATAATATTTGTAAAACCATATAAAATTATTATTTTATTAATATATCATAATAATATAATTTTTAATGTTCCCATAGTTATCCATAATTGGATTTTAAAGCATTATTCAAGTAAGTGGTTAAACTGACCAAAACATTAACTCGCTTAAACTAGATTGGTGAGTGTGATTAAAAATCCATATTTATTGAAATAATATATGTAAAAATAGGAACAATTATTTTCTTCATTTTTAATTGTTTCTAGAAATATTTTATAATTTTTGGATTAATAATGATAATCTGGATTCAAAATGAAAAAGCATTTCATCAATGAGGTGGAAGTCTGCGCACACATCCGATTAATGTTCCTTTGTTTTTATAAGTGCATGTAAATGTATGAATAAGGGCTGTAACATTAATATAAATACATATCTATATGGTAATGATAATTACCTTATCACATTATTGTGGTGATAAGATATTTGGAAGTGTAATATTAAGAAGAAAAAATTAAGAATGGGAAAATACTTATGTGGGAGACATGATTTTTCCATAGAAGTCCCATTGAATTTTAAGATATTTGGATAACTATGAGTGACCATAGGATTATGTTCATGGGATAGGCTTGTAGGAAGAGTTAACTAATATAGTTATAAAGGGTAATTCAAAGGAAATAGTTTATCATACAGGGGTGGTAGTGTCCCCTTTTATAAGCGAAGGGAAGGGTAGTTTTGGAAACACCATTTACTTATTTACTTATATCATTACACTATTGTAGGTAAAAAAGTAAAATAATTTTTTTGGTATGGATTTTAATACATGGTGAGGTTTAAAATTTCCCCCCATACACTCATTTTGGAGGTATATTAAAATTATTTTAGGGTTTTCCCTTTTACTTTTATTTTTACCCAATGGTACCAGTACCTAGGTCACTTTTCCTTTTACACATTATAGTTATTTAGAATGACAACAAAAAAAATTTGTCTTATAAAATAATTATATAATTATAATGATAAATATTAAACTAATTTTTAAAATAAAATTACTATACTTATGAAATGTGAATTTCAAAATAAATGTACTTAACATATAAAACTATTTTAAGGAAAATAGTGTTATTATTATTAAAATTTACATGAGGGATAAAATTAGCATTTTTAACAATTCATATGAAATATATTGAATTATTATAAACCAAAATTAGTTTATGTGACTTTTAAACCACTAAATATTTTTTTACCAAAATATTACTTAATTAAAATAAAATTCCAAAAATATTTTTTATTTTTTTATTTTAATGAAACATTTTTATTTAGTTCTAAAAATGTTTAGAATAAGTTTTCTATATACTAATAATATTATAAAATGAGTAGTTTTATATGTTAAATTAGTATTTTTTTTAATTATTTTTAAATATTATGGGGTTTTCATAGTTAAAGATAAAATCATGGAACTTATATCTTTCATAAATTCTGTATTTTTGAATAAAAATCATCCTTTTTAGAAAATACTAAAAATTACATAATATGTAAATTTTGAAATGAATAATTTAGAAAATAAGTCTATTTTATCGAATATAAATTCTAAAATTTTCAAATTTATATTCTATTGAAATATATATATATAAATAATCGCTTCTATTGAATATACCCCTTTCAAAAATTAACTGATATTAACTATTTACTATATAAAGGTAATGGGTTTTAATTGATTACCATATTAATTTATTTAATAATATTAGTTTAATATGTTGAGGATAATTAGTGTTGGATGTTTTCTGGAAGACAAGATAACTAACATCATGTTATTAATTTTTTATAATATTTAAAGTCTCCGGTCATCACATTATACCCCCCTTAAAAATATTTTGTCCTCAAAATTTCTTTATATGGAATAAAACTAGTGAGGATAATTTTCTCTAATCACATCCTTATATTCCCACATATGCTCCTGAAACTTATGATTTATCCATATAACGTTGAACAAATGAGTGACCTTGTCCCATAGAACCTTATCTCTTTGATCCAAAATAACCACTAGTTATTCTTCATATGAAGGATCATGTTCTAGTTTCAAGGTTTCCATGAATAGAATATGTGTAGGGTATGCTATTTAATTAATAAAAAGAGATACGTGTAACACATTAAGTACTTAGGAGTAGTGTGGAGTGAGTGGTAAGAGATATGATACAACCCAACCCGGTAAATGATCTCAATGGGATAAATGTATTAGCGGATTAACTTCCCTTTCTTCTCATATCTCATAAATATATTCCATGAATATATTTAAAGGAACACCTTATCACTAACTTCCATATATATATATATATATATATATATATATATATATATATATATCTCCAAAAAATTACATATATAACTCTTTTTTTGATTTTTCTTTCATTCATGTTCTGCTAAATGGTTTAAACCTTGTCTGCCATTTCATGGAAAAGGCTTCAACATATCACCTTACACCCTCCAACGTCATCCCTACATGTTGGATTCATTCATGTCTTCCCATATCAAGCATCACATAGTGTCATATAAAGTATATAATGGAAACTATAGTTATGTGAGAACTCTACGAGGGGATGGTATTGATCCCAACATCCTTGGAAATCCATAAAACAAGATTTCCTGCGTAGTCTCTAGAGTTTGAATTGTCCACTCATACTGATCATTTGTCTAAGGATGATATTCAATGAAAAATCCCAAATCTGTATCCAAATATATTTTAAATATTCTCTAGAAACTCAAGATAATCATTAGATCTCGATCATATATAATGGAGAGTGTTACTCCTTACTGCCACAAAACTTCCCCAATATATATCATGGAAGGTTTTCAAGGGAGAAATATTATTTAATGATAGTAAAATTCACTTCATTTTTTGGTTATCTACTATATCCTAAATAGAATTATTCCTTTTATATGTTTTGGGGAGTTTTTTTAATGGTTGGGGCTGAAGCCTCATTTATTATTTAAAGAAAAGACCTCCTCCAAACTGGGTAGAGGGAGACCCATTACATATCGTGAAGGTCCAAGACCAAGTGGTCTGAATACAAGGCCCGAAAGCCCATTTTTTTGCCCAAAGGGCCCTTCGGTGAATAGTACTACTATAATACTCGGGCTGCTACAGTAACCGCTACAGTACCACCACTGCTACAGTCCTTCTACAGTGCCTCGCCACCATAGTGATACTGCTTTTACAGTCCGCCACTGCTACAATACTGCTACAGTGCCTACTACAATAGTGCTACAGTACCCCCCGTAAATTCTTCCCAACCCGGATTTGATCCTGGGCCTTTTGGATGCCAAGTAGGAGCCTTTACCACTTGGGTACAAGATCTTTAGTATATATGTTTTGGGGAGTTCTAATATTAATTCAATGTAAATGTTTTCCAATTTCAATACTCGTATTGGTAATGGTTTCAATATACCCATAGAATTTTTTCATTCAGCCTTAACTTGCTTCCATACAAAGTATAGATATACAAATTTTATAATCTCTCTCATCATACTATTCCAACATAATTTTTATGAAATATCCATATATATATTTATACTTCTATGATGTATAGAAATAACAAGCTATATATATCATCAAAATGTTCCTACTTTAATTTTTTTCTTTAATGGGACATATATCATAGTTTTAAGGCGTATAACTTCATCATAGATGAACTTTGATATATTCACTACCTTTATCTATAGATAAATGTCCTAGTTTTTGGATTCTTTCATCATTATTTGAATGTAAGGTTAAGAAATAATTTGGGAAATATATGATTATTCTCCCAAAATTATTACTTCAAGATTCATCCTCTACAAATCTATGAGTAATGGGTCTTTTTCAATCCACATCATGCATAAGATAGCATGGACATAATATTTAATAAACTCTAACAATCTCCTTTATCACATATCCATATCCTTATTTGAGAATATATATTCTAATCTCTTGTGATCAGTATATATATCACACTTTTCTCCATAAATATAATGCCACCCAATATTTAATGACAAGATCCCTACTACTAGTTCTGAATCATGAATCATATAATTTTGATCCTGAATAATTATTTTGTGTGATATATAAGAAATTACTTTATCATTCTGCTTGAAGACTAAGCTGAAAACCTTTTTCGAAGAAACAATTTATATTACAAATCCTTCCCCGCTATAGGGAAATATAAATACATGAGTAGTGAACAAAATATTCTGCAGTACCTTATAACATTATTCACATTCCCCTATCTAGATAAACATTAATCCCTTATGTGTCCACTTGTTTAGTATATTTAGTAGTTATGAAAAATTACTCATAAAGTTTTGGTAATATACTAATAACATAAGAAAATAATATATCTCTGTTATAGTGGTCAGTCTGGTCCATTAATCGATAACATCCATCTTTGATCTAAATAAATATATACACTTTCTTGTGATTTCTTGACCCCGAAATTACACCTCTTTTTCTAGAATTTAAATTTGATCAATTTAGTGTAAAAATTAAACTTTCTCAAGTTCTTTAACACATTTTTCAAATGATATTCATGCTCTTTCTTTCTATTTGTGTAGATAAGAATATTATTTATAAAGTAAAACACAAATTGATTAGGGTACTCTCTAACTACTTTATTCATTAGACCCCTAAAGTGTGAAAGGAAATTCATAATTCCAATGAGCATAACTATATATTTATAGTGCACATACCCCATTTAGTAGGATGGATTATAAATATCCTCCCTTTTGACCCTAACTAATTGTATCAATATAGAAGGTCAATCTTTAGGAAGTTCTATTTTCTTAGGAGTTGATAAAATAGATCATCGATAGTGGGTAGTGGATACATGATTTCTATCATGATTTTATTAATATCACAGTAATAGATACAAATATTCATCGATCAATCCGTATTTTCAAGAAAAATGATTAATGAAACCCAAGATAAGACATTGCGGAATATAAATCCCTTATCCAAATTGTATTATAGTTTCTTCATTAAATCCTCTAATTCAATGGGCACAACTCTAAATGTACTATTTGAGATAAGAAATGATCCCAGGATGAGTTCAATTTAATATTCAACCAAACATTCTGGGGGAAGTCCAATAAATTCCTTAGTGGACACATTAGCATATTACCACACAATAGGCATGTTATCAATGTCAAATTCCTCCTAAATAGTAGGATGTTATAACCCCTTTTTTCTCAGTATCAAGACCCATATTACATAATTTCATTTTGAAGAAGTGGTAAGATCATTCTTCTATTTATAATTTATAAAAAATGATTAGGGATACGAATATAGATTTCCATATCTTGGAAAAATATATGGGAATTTTATAAGGAAATCCATCCCACACCAACAATTATTTAAAAATCATCTATATGGAGAAAAACAAGATTTTATGGAAGTATCTCCCCACAAATATCAATTTGAGAGTATTTTTACACCTTAGTTTATGTTATAATTAAAACATGTGTTTTCATTTATAGCATGATATTCAATGTTTTCGGTGGTCAATAATCATTCTTAGCTCACTTATAAGTTATAAAATAATGAGAAAAACTAGAATCAAATAAGAAATTCATGTTTTTATAGTGGAGAATTAGTATACATTTCAAAAATTCTTTATTTTGGTTCACCTATGTAGAAGTGATTTCATATGCCCTCCCTTTATCCATTGGTTTAGGATGTTGCTACTGTCTATTCCCTTTATTAACTCTGCAATTAGGGCATTGATTCTAAAAATTCCCATACTCTTAAAATTTCAAGCATCAAAGAGTAAGTGGAGCATCAGCTAGGGACTTCTTCTCCTTAGTGGTTTTATTTTTTCTCTTTTTATTTATTTAGTATTCATGTACACAGTTGTTTATTTTTCCACACTTATAATACATCCCAAAGCCATTAAAAAAAGTACCTAGGTAATTCCTCCCATATATTTTACATATTGTTAGTTAGAATTTCCAACCCCCATGAATCATTTTAGTAGGGATTCTATTATTATCCCTCTTTCTCATCCTTTATATAGAATCATGTGGGTCTCTATGTTTTAGTTCATACTTAAGAACATACAGAATAACATCCTCATAACTTTTTAATTCCCCTATTTCTAAATACTTATGAATATTAGATTTTAGGCCACCAAAAACAAATCAATCTTCTTTTTAGGTCTATAGATGGACTATGAGGAATAACTGGTGATTCAATTAAAGTCTTCCTCAAAAAATTAAAGTGACTCATCTTCCTTTTGATTCAATTGAAGGAATTATCATTCCATCTTATTGAAAAGATTCATATTGAAATATTTATTGATGAATATTACCATAATATTCTTCCACATTATATAATCAAATTCCTCCTATGTATTTGTATTCTTAATGATATTCTAGAATTGGACATCCTCACTATCTAGATGATTGATAGGAAAAACGAATTTCTCATTATTTAAACAATGAAGGATGGTATATATCTTTTATATCATATTAATATATTTCTCTAAAATCAACATATTTGAAGTCCCATTAGAGGATTCTGATATTTAATACATAAAACAACCAATAAAAGTATCCTTCCATCTTGGTGTGTTTTTAATCTCCCCATTATTCATTTAATTATTCATAATATGAGATAGATGACTGGTCATTTAAATGATATTTTGAACTCTAGTCCACATATCATTTGGATAATCACCACATTGTCTATTTCATGCATCATTAACTCGATTCCTTCTTATTGTAGCCATATTGTTTATAGAGTAATGTTCACAGTGATGATACATAAATTAAAAAAATTATAATGTATAAAATTGTGATAATAAAAGAAATAACTCAAAAAATGAGTATTTTCATCCTTAACAACTCCTTAAGTTTCAATATTGGTTATCCATGATTATCTCCATACTATATTTTTGATGACTACAATAGTTAACATGATTACCAAATCCTTCATAAATTTTTATAATGAAAAGGTGAAATAACCTAAGTATATCTTGTTGGAGTGTGATTCCTAGTGTAAAATTCTATAACTACTCATCACGTATCATTGTGATGATCATGAAAAAGCTCAACCTACTCTTTTTAGGGTGATTAACATTAGGTGAATCTGTGTCATAGTGGAATCCACTTTCAAGTATCCAGAAAGGAATATATTTTCTTTAAATATATTGTAATCCATAATTTAAAAAATAATATTATGATGATATCTTAAACATATACGTAATGTTTTATAATGGGGTTTCTTATCCTAATAGGAAAAATAACTAAACCCTGATCTCTTACCAACTATGGAAATACATGATAAACATACCTAAATTATAAATTCATACAATTATTTAATCATTACATCCACAAATATGGGAACAACCCAAGGACATAAAGGATTTGTGTCTTGGAGAATATAAATACAAAAAAAAACGTATTTCAAAATATGTGAAAATTTCTCTATATTCCAAATCCACTCTTAGAAATTTTATGAGACATAATACAAATGGGAAAATATAAGAAGGGGTAAGCTCAAATGATCTGTAAGGGGTCGCATAGAAAATTCCATAATGGTTATATCATATGCATTTGGAATAGAATATAAAAGGAAAGATATTTGATTTTAAATAACATAAATCCATAAGTGTTAATCATAAGCATGAAAGATAGAAATTACATCTCAAATAAAAACAAATTAACCATCGAATGAGAAAATAATACATAAATAATATAACATGATCCAGGGAATATATGAAATAAAATGGAATAATTATATTCATAAAATTTCATATAATTTTGAACCTAGAAACTCACCAACCTGTTTACTTGTAAAACTGTGAGTAGAGTTAAATTTCATCAGAATCACACTTTGTGAACCTAATTAATTTCTAACTCGTTTATATAATAGTTCCATATAATGAAATATAATCCTTTACCGAATACATTGGAGGGAGATATAGGACCCACTCATTTCAAAATCCATATATTTTTGTGCCACTTAAAAACAATAATCACATCATAAAATAACCCATATAAATAAAAATGGGCAGCATGAATTTTTCCAAACAATAGATAAGGAACCTATAGAAATAAAATGGGATTCATAAAAAATCCAAATAATGTCATGAATTAAATTGTCCAAAACTAAAAAAGTTATTATACAAAATAATAAAATTTTAGAATAACATTATATGATGAAACATGAAACATAATCTCCATTATAGGTATATTATTTTTTAAGATAATGAAAAAAAAATCATGATAAGATCTTTTTGGAAATATTTTTTTTCATCATTTTAAAATTCACAGTTACAGGACACTTTAACAAATTGACCTTGGTTTTTAAGAAAAATGGAAAAGAAAACTAACCACAGAAATAAAATTAGTTTGAAAAATATTTTTACATTAATGTAAAAATTACAACATCAATTAAAATTAAATTTATTGTAAGAACAATGTTCAAATAAGAAATTGTATAACTCAAACAAAGGAGTTTGAGTTACCAAGTCCCATATCTTAACCCTTTATTTCCAGATAATTACTTAAACTCATGCATAAAAAAGATAAAAATCATAATTACCTATTTAAAAACCTTATTCTTAATAATTTATGTTTAAAATATTTACAAATAAAAATTTTCTATTTGTATTATATTTTTATAATCTCCTTTCATAATTAGATATTAATAACATAAATTGTTTGCACATGATTTATAAAGATGAAATAATTTCCCATTATTTGATAAAAATTTAATTATTAATAAATATTTAAATATAATATATTATATAACATATAGTGATTTTTAAACCTCTCACACCATTCACAAATTATTTTGGTTATACTGTGTGGAAATGGAATCTTTGATGGCTTATTTCGGTGAAATTAGAGAAAGAAAAAGACACATTAAAAATAAGTTACATAATTAATACAATATTTTCAGAACCATATTACAACAATTATTTACTTAATATATTATAATAATATTATTTTTCGTGTTCCCATAGTCATACATAATCATATTTTAAAGCAGCACTCGTGTAGGTGGTTAATTCGACCCAAACATGAACACACTTTAACTCAATTGGCGAGTATGGTTAATGAGGTGTTTATTTTTATATAATATATTTAAAAAATATTTATAAAGATATTATTTTTATGTTTTTATAATCTTGAACAAAATTTTAAGATGTTTGGGTAAATAATGAAAAAATAAAATAAAAAATAAAAAACTAGTCTTCGCAGAGGAGGTAGTTCACACACACACAATTGATATTCCTTTGTTTATCTAAGTGATGGGAAATGAATAAAAACATTATTTAACATTAATATAATAACATATATATAAAAAAGTTATATTTAATTCAACACATTATTATAGTGGTAAGATATTTGTAATAGTAAGTTAAATAATAAAAACTTATGAAGTTGATTAATCTTATATCAGATACTTAATTTTTCCAATGAATTCTTCTTGAATTTGAAGAGATTATGATGTCTATGAGTGAATATAGGATTAGTTTTTCAAAAAATGATTATATGGAAATTTAAATATAACATTAATAGGGTGAAATTTATGTATAGTTTGTATCATGAATGAGTGGAATTGCCTACTCCTATAAGTGATGGTAATGGTAGTTTTTGGAAAAATCCTTTTCTAATTTACACATATCTTTGCGCAATTATAGTTAAAAGACACCGATAATTAAAATTTACAGAGTTTGGGTCCTTTATATAAATAACAACATTCCTATACACTCATTTTTTAAGATATGATTTAGTGATTTATTGGTTTTCCCTCTTATGTTTTTTTACTTAAGTGTACTTCTACATAGGTAACATTTATTTTTACCCAATGATATCTAATTAAAATGAAAAGAAATAAAATTTATCTTATAAAATAATTCAAGAATTATAATAAAAATAATAAAATAATTTTATCTAATAAAATTACTTTGGTTAGGAAATGTTAGATTCAAAATAAACATACATAACACATAAAAATAATTTTTAGGAAAATAGTTTTTTTAGGCAAAAAATTTATGTGTGAGATAACATTATTATTGTAAATAATTATTATGAAATATAAGGATTTATTATTAAACAAAATAATATTGTTTAAAAATTAAATAAATTATTAACTGATTTTCGTACAAAATACTAATTATTTAAAAGAAAAGGCTAAACATAATTTATTTTTCTTCATATTAAAGTAACAATTTGATTTAGTTTTAAAAATGGTTTGCATAGGTTTTATATGTCAAATGAGTAATATTATTCCTTAATTTAATATTTTATTTATTTAGTTATTTTAAATAATATAGTTTATCCTTACTCAGTGATAATATAATTGAAATTATAATTTTTATATATCTTACATTTTTCGACATAAAAAAACATTTTTAGAAAATTATCAAAAATTCGTAATAAGTAAATTTTTATATGATTAATTAAAAAGTGATTTTTTATTAATCTAATTAAATTTTTAAAATTATAAATTTGTATTTTATTGATATATATATACATATAAATATATATAACTGATTCTATTCCAAATACCCTTTCTTAGTGTTAGCTCAAATTAACTATTTATCTTCTAATGGCAAGGATTTTTATCTAATTAACATATAAGGTTAATTACTAATAATGTTATAATAATTCGAGGTTAATTAATTTTGTGTGATTTTGGAAAGACATGTTATCATATATGGTGTTATTTTTTTTTTAATATCTAAAATCTCATGTTGTTACATGAAACCTTCTCTATAATGAATAATTTTTAATTTTTTTGAGAAGAGTGCAGGTGAAAATTTATAAGTATAATTATAGAGAAACTCAATGAATGTATTAGAGTTGGATTCACATGATGAATTTATTTATGGATATATTTAATGTATGAGGTAATAGTTTTTGTTTTCAATACTAATATATCTCTTTTATACATAACGATGATTAAATCATGAAACATTTATTTGTGAAGTAATATAACACACCTTTTAAAATAATTTTTTTCTTTATTTTCAACAGTTTATAGAGAAAATGTATTTTTATTTTTTATGAATTAGTTGTGTGGGATTTTATAATATTTATAAAGAAATATATTATTGGTGATATGGATAAAAAACTGGGAATTGACATCAAATACAAATGGAGATATTGTTGGGAACATCAAAAATTATGTTATATTTGATTTCAATCCATGGGATGGCATTTTTGAAACATTTGATAAAACTGATGTGATAGTTGAGATATTTGGGAGTGAGTTTTGATGGATTTGGTGTTCTAGGATGATCTAGTTTGTTTGATAGAGGAATAAGATGATGATTCCTAGAAATATTTCATTCATTCGGACCTAATAGTATATTAGGTGGGTAATGGATTATAGATTATATCATGATGATATGTCATTATTTTTTTGATATGCTACATTGAAACTTATGATGCCTTTTTTAGGGTTCAAATAATACATTACTAATATATACGAGTAACTTACCATCATGTAAGATCAACTCAGAGATATATAGGAATATTATTTACTATTCTTATGGTATATATAAATAACACAATAAAAAACATGTGTATTAATGAGTTCACATAGTGGTTTGTAAGACTAACATAAAGATTTTTTAGGAATACCAATATTTCTCAAGGTCACCAAAGATTAAATCATTGTTATTAAATATTAAATAGTTACTATATTAGAATAAAATCATAGATTTACTACTTATATATATATATATATATATTAATTTTTAGGCTATTTAATAGAAATTCATATATTTTACAAGATATTGAAGAAAAAATATTTATCATGTATAGATAATTATGATGTTGTGTAAGAATAAACTAATGGTTTCAAAGGATAAGTAATATTTTTCAAAATGTTATGTAACATGAAATTGAGTTTCATAGTGATATATATGATTAAAATAAACAATTTTGTACCAATATTTATAGAAACCATTGAGATTGATGGATTATTTAATGATTCATGCTGAGTGAGATGGAGTGATTTGATGGAGTGTGTTTTGTGATATGATTCTTTACACCAAAATATTATACTTGAATATGTTATTTATTACAAGAAAAAGAGTATGAATATATTTATGAACCATATTTTTAAGTGGAAGTTGATTCATATAGATATTTAAATGTGATGATCATGGTGAAAATTTAATTACATTGGTGGGTATTTAAAAAAGGTGATTTTTTACCACTCTTTAAGAGAATCACATGATGGTTTTTATATAGTTCTTTTGACCATATTTGAATATTAACATAATATAGATTAATTTAATAAAATTTCACAATATTTTATTTATGGAACATTATCCCTATAAATATATATTTTTAAGAATAATATTTATATAGGAGAGGTCAGTGATAAA
Source organism: Viscum album (assembly GCA_963277665.1). Lineage (NCBI taxonomy): Eukaryota > Viridiplantae > Streptophyta > Magnoliopsida > Santalales > Viscaceae > Viscum > Viscum album. The sequence goes on from OY728119.1 coordinate 2,047,264,652, forward strand.
ATGGATATGTTTTCAAAATTCTGATAAATATCGTGAGGAAAAAAATCATAAATATATTTTATAAGAGAGGAGAAAGAATATATTATTTATTTAGTAAATTAAATACCTTTTCATTTATGATTGAGTGTTCATTGAAAAAAGTTTTATTTATAATATTTTATAACATACCGAACCTTGTATGAACATGTAAGTGAAAACTTTATAGCAAGTTCTAGGATATTACCCTATATGTAGCTCCAAATTCATATCAAAACTGGATATTTGTGTGTGTGGGATGAAAAAAACCATACCTTAGGTATATATTTATCCTTAATGGAGGTGAACCACATTATCCAGTATATGATTTAATCATTTTATTTACGAAAATAGGTGATTTATGGATCAAATTATTGATTAAGCACAACATCGACTTTGATTTGAAACGTGAATATTTACTAATTGTGATTAACCCACTCAATGTTATCTATAATTAAAGTTATCCTAATTTATGGGAATCTATAAAGTTTGAAACCAAAAACATACCATCGAGGAATTGTTCTAATACATCATATTTAATGTGCAAGGGCACTCCCATTACCCTCAATTAGTTTTCACGAGAGAATTACAAGTGCACTAGGGAGATATATAAATATAGGCATTATTTTTCACATAAAAATCTAAATCATTATTTCATATACTAAACGAACATAGGAAATAGATGGAATAATGTTCATAAATTAAGAACCTAAAAATATTCATTATAATTTCTCAATGAATCTTATCAATCAAATATATTACTATATTGAACAAAGTTTGATACAAACATTAAAATGTATTAGAATAGTAAATTAATTAATATTTATGTATAAGTGTATTCCCATGAGTTTTATTTGAAAGAATATTTGATTTATAATATTAAAATAAATACCCTTTTCATATAAATAGTATTTACTTACTATTATAATGGATATATAATGATTAAAATGATTAATGTGTTTAGAATATTAAATATAATTATTTTAAAAGGTATGAGGCCAATTAATTTATCAATAAATATACTCTAAAAATAAAATTATGTAACCATGGATTTTTGATATGCATGAAGGGTATACATGCTTCTTTTGGAGAAAACTGTAAGTCCATGTTATTTTATGGAAATGTTGAATATGTTCCAAAAACAAGTGTAATCCACATGGGACTTCACAGTGGCTCTACCTAATACACTATTATAATCCATCCTTATACAAGGTATCCATAATAGAATAATGTATCAATAAAAAAATAAATACAATACATATAACACGATTCTTTATCATGGTAAAATATTTAATTCCATGTCACTTAGGTGAATTGTGTTATTAAAATGGATTATAAATTTTTTTAATGTAAGGTAAATATGATATCAAAGTATAATATATCATAACAATTATACTTAAAATTATATCACACCAATATTATAATTAATACATAGAAATAAAAAATGATACAATAATAGAAATTTAAATAGGAATTGAAAAGTTGGAGAAAAAGCGTACTCACCTTTCTTGAGTTTTTAGCCTAGATTCGACCCATATAACCAATAATACACTTCAAAATCAGTAGGATAAATATTGGGGATAATAATTGTGAGATCTATGAAGAGAGGATTTAAACTTGGTGTGAGATATAATTAGTAAAGGCAATGGGTATTTATGGGTTTGGTTAGTTGATTCCCATGGAATAAATAATTTAATTTTTTAATTTTCCATTCTATTATGTGATCTAATACACTACAAAATTCTCCATTGCCTCTATAGATTCCTCTATATAATGGTATATTCCAAAATTAATGAAATATCACTACCCATGTCAAATTTAATCATGATTACATAATTATAATTTCATATATTCTATATGTTATAATGTTTCACCGTATTTTACTTTATTTATGAAACAATATAATATTTTATCACATATATGTTTTTTATTTTTCTGTTATAAATATTATATTTATTTAATTGAATTAATCCATTAATAGTTTCAATTTTAACCTTTAAATAAGGGTGATTCATTTAACAAAAATGTGGTACCAAAGTGAACACTAGTTTATTACTAAAAGAAATTATATAATAATATCTCTTATACTAAAGATAAATAACCCATTATTAAACTAGAATAAGACCTATGGGTAAGGTGTGAAATGGTGGTTAATTCATGGGGTGCTACAAATAACATTTATCAGGATGTGAAATTCACTAACATAATCTACTCATTTGGATGATTCTAGTCAAACCATAATTATTTATGTTTGGCTTGGGCCTGGAAAAGAAAAAACCCATGTGATTCTACCTTCACCAAAACTCTGATAAATGTACTTTATAATTGATTTTATTACTATATTGAGTAATTTATTATCCCTTTACTATCAAATAATTATTTTCGTTACCCTTAATAGTCATTACTTTAATGATCCCATTAAAATAGATGTATTACCAAGGTCCAAAATTCCCATCATCCATATAGTGACTATATATAAACTTACATTCTAAAAATATAATCATTAAAATCCACTAGAAACTACATCTCAAGATTAGTTATTTTTGGTATATATTTTTTTTTCAGTTATTCAACTTATTTTATAATGTAATCATTATAGTTATGATGTTTATTGGATAATTTGAGCAAGAATACATATACATTATATATTAAATATTTATTTTAAACCACTTTCCATTATTAGTTATAAAAGTGTTAATTAAATTATTTCTTTTATTTTTAAAACTTCATTTATCTATAGAAAATTCATATTTATTATTAGAATTTCATGGATATTTTAATCTATCCCTTATAATAATTTCATCCTCTATATTTTAAATTAGTATAGAGATAATTGTGGATAGACCTTTATCATCCATTTTATATGAAACCATATTTACTTCTCTTATATATGATTACTCAAAGGAACCTTCACCAATTGAGTTTTTAGATTTCATAGTAGTAGCTCCCTCATATCAAGAATCTGAATTATTTAATTAATATATGATAAATATGTCTCAAAATTAACATAATAAATGTTTAAAAATTGTAAAGGTCCACATTTATTCTAATGTAGAAGTGAAATATAGAAATCATCATTCACTTGTGAAAGGTTTGGTCTAGTGGAAAAATGATATAATACAGTTCTTATCTACATGAATATTCTATTAAACACAAGCCACAATGAACTTATCTTTCCATTCCTTCCATATCTTGAAATATTATTCCTTATAGACACAATTAGATAGGAAAATTTCTATGATTTTAATTCAAGATCCATACTATAGTTGTCTACATAAATTTTTTATCTATTAAGTGCCACCTTGATATGCTTCCAGTTAGGTCCTATAAAATATAAGGTCTCATCAAAATTTTTTGGACCAAGAATGTAACATCCCAGGTAAATAAAGAAAAATGACATTTTAATATTTATTAATATTTTTGAATTAAATATTAATTTTACTTTGAAAGGTATAATATGTTTGATGGCGTACCCGATACGCAACAATGAGTTTCTTTGAAATCTTACATTGGACACTAACAAAATATTAATATTATTTTAAATGGAAGTTAATGCCTAGCTATTGTATTGGTGGGAATGAACTGAACTAACTACAATATGATTATAAATGTTTGTTAAATATTTTTACATTTATCCAATAAAAGTTAGAGGATTAAAATGTGAATGAATCTAATTTTAAGCATAATTTACTTTAAAAGGTTGATTTAATGTCTTTTGATGGCAAACCCTATTTAAATATAGTGTTTTTCACTTTCATATGTTTTTTTTGACCAAAATAAAATTCTTATTTAGAATAGGGACATCAAAATTTATTTGGGTAATTTTTTTTTGTATTTTTCCGATAAAATTAATTTTTTAATGAATAGTGAATAATATTATATTTTAATTCAAAAATTACTTTTAATATAATATATTTATATGGTTATATTATCTTCTTAATTGATTTTAATGTTTAATTAGATTATATTATTACTATTTAATCAAATTTTGGTCATTGGAATTAATTTCACTTTGAAATTGGACATAAACAAGTGTCAATCTTTTGATAGTTAATATTTCTTAAAAACACGCCTTTTGTTTTGACAACTAGAATTAATATTAAATTAATTAATCCAGCTTCAATGTTTTGAATTTGGTAAAATAGACATCATTTTTGAATTCATAATATCAAATATAGATTAGGATTAGTATTTGGTATTTTTCTTAAAAACATCAATTTTTGATTAATAGTGAAATCACTGAGTAGTAATTAAAAAGATGACTTTTTCACTTAAATGAAATTTTACCACTTTTGTAAATTTAATTTATAAAATATGATATACATGGTTGTTATTAGTAAGTAAAATGTGGTTCAATAAGATAAAAATATTTTTTTGGGTGAATAGTAACTTTTACTTTTATTTACCGCCGTTAAAGGTAAATAGGGTAATTCAAGGTAAACAATATATCATAATAATGAAATATTACCTTAAAACTTGTCCTAAAATTATTGTATGAGTCATGAACGACCATGGGCATCCATGGGTCTATTTTGGGACCCCATGGAGCCACTTAAGTGTGACAATGAAACTCTATTTTAATTAACATAAAGTAAAGACAAAAATGACATAAAAAATATATTTTATTAAATTAATTTTTACATGGGGTTATATAAGTTATCTTTTTGAAAATAAATATTAATTGTAAATATAAAAATATTTCCTACATCATTGTATTTTTTTTATTTTTAGACCTCAAATAAATTAAATTATGTATGACACAATAATGATGCAGTGATGACCTCATTAATAAATGATTTAAATAAATAAGTTTATAAGGATTAAAATAAAATCCAAAACCTTTAAAATTTCTATTGGATGATTTTATTTCAACCATGAGTCATCTTATCTTAGAATTTAATTAGTTTTGGACCTTTATAAATCAAAAATCATTATATAATAAAATAATATTTTCACAATTTCCTAAAGAGCCCCTCCTTCCCTTTATTAAAAGCCCTCACCTCTAACCCATACCTCACACCTCTCAAGACCCTTTGATCGTCCACCCTCTACCCAATTAATTTCCCTACATCCCTATACTCCTCCTAGAAGCCTTAACATAGATAGAAGGCACTTCAACAAACCCTTTTGGTTCAAACCAAAGGGAGTTACCTGATTTAAAGGTAACGTCTTCTCTTAAGTTCTTTTGTTTTATTTTACATCTCCAACCCACTAAACTCTTTTTATTCCTTTATTTTATGACAAAACCAATATACTCAATATAATATTATTTTATTATGATATGGTTTCGAACTAAACTTACACACACCTCCGTCTAATGGGTAAAGAACATACTGTTTCCGTGGATGGCGTACTACTGTCTCACGAAACGATGATTGTTCGAATATCTTCAACTACCTCTCATGGTGGACATTATTATGTAAATATATTTATATATGATATATATTATATTTATATTGTTTTTATGCTTCTGTATTCTTCATTTATAGAATACCTTTATTGTTTTCATAGTGGGTAAATACAATAATCTCATTTAAGGAAGTGCGGAGTACAGCCCCCTCAAAGTGATATGACTCGTTCATGCCTTATGTGGAATGTATAAAGGGTAGATTTAATGAAATTATATAAGATATTATATTTTAATTATAAAATAATTATGTATAATTAAGTTTTCATTCCATTACAATATGAAATAGAAATGGAAGTAGCGTTCATGCGTACATACGGCTTACCGTCTCCATGAACAGTGCATTTCATTTCTTAAATCCAAATGTTTTGTACTATTATAAATACATGTATATAATGGATATATATGATATATATGATATCTAAATCATGAATATAATTATGGATATAATTAACTTTTGACTATATGAACAATTTGTAATTATAAGAAGTCCTTTTTTGACTCAAGTACCAAATATCGACAAAATGACCATTATTAACTTAAATGATTAAATAATGTTTATAACATGATAATAATTGATATAAATGGAATAATAAACTTGAAAAAGGTTCTTAAGCAATCATAAATTAACATTATTTTATTATTCGGGATATTAAAGAATGAACGGGTCAAGTCAGACACGAGGTAAGGGTCTTTTTCTCAATCTCCTTCAATTGAGGAATATATTGTTTTATACACGACTTTATTTTATACACTCTATAAACACCTTTGAATTTTCATTTCATACAAAGGAAATATTTTTCTACGAATAATTTTTCTAAAAGGCAAAAAATAATGTTAATTTTTAATGTAAGTGGTGACAACTACCTTTCTGCCACCATGAGTATTATTTGTTCTTTGGATTACTTAACAAGAAGCAATGTTTTTAAAAGGAAAATAAATATGATATACTCTTTGATGTATTTTGTTATTGAAAATGGTTTTGATAATGGATTTTTTATGTCAATATGTCTAGGTGATATATTGTGATTGAAATGTGGAAATGTTTTCTTTCCTTTATATTTGTTGTATGTGTTTTGATTTTGTAATGGTACTTGGACATTTGAAAAGTGGTTATGTGATAAACCAAATGATAGGTGGTTCCGTGATAAACCAGGATGGGTGGTTATGTTATATCCTCCAATGCATTGGGTATGGAACTCAGCCGTATGACTATTCTATTTAGTGATATGAGTGGAAGTCTACTGTATGGTTATTCCATTTAAGTATGTTTATGTACCAAGTTACCTTTATATGTTATGTGTTCTTTATATGGGCCTTATGGTAATATTTTGGTTACAAAATGGCAAGAAATGATATTTTATTCAATGAAGAGTATTTACTACTTCATAAAGGTGAAAATTATTACTTTTGATAAAGTATTCAGGGTTTACTTATTGTTTTGAAAAACTAACAGTTTTCCTTCTTTGTGTATCCCTTACTGATCTTTTTATACTCGTACTAAGTTTTTGAAATGTTTTTCATAGGACATAAAGTGGAATAGGTTCAAGGATGGGATCATGGAAAAGTCATGATACCTAAAACATGGAACTAGACATGACTCTTTTTTTCAAGAATTTTTATTTTATGAAAAAAATGGAAAGTGGGTAGATGTGTCTACATGTAATATTCAAGTTGTTTGTATTTATTATGAACTAATTATCGAAATCTCTAAACCTGAAAAGATCCTCAATTTGAATTATTAACTTAATTCAAGAATATTAAATGTTTATGGTGGAGTCCTTATAGTTGGTATCATAGGTCGGTTTAGGTAACTTTAGGAGTTAGGGTATTGTTAAATTAATATCCATAAAGTAATTTATGTTAATATTGAAATGATATAGTATTTATATATTACCATGTTTCTTTGCCTAAGATATTTATGTGTTCATAATGGTTTTCCACAGAGGAAACATGACATCTATGATGGGACAACATCAGGAGGAAGAGAACCTTCCAAATCAGCAACCTGAGGTGGTCGGAATCAGAACTGAATAGTTTTTTCAGTGATGAAACTGTTGACTTAGGCTATAAATGGTGGTGTTATCCATGCATGAGATCAGCTAGATCTACCTCAGAGGAACATGTCAGTAGTGAAGTATTTCATAAGGCAACATCCCTCATCATTAATAGGATCATCTAACCTTGTGCTAGCTAAAGGGTGTATTAAAGCATTGGAGAAAATTTTTAATGTCATCGGGTGTTCAGAACATCAAAAGGTTAGTCTAACTGTTTACCATTTTGAACGTGAATCTGATTAGTGGTGGTCGACGGTGAAAAACATCAAGGATAGTGAGGATATTGACGATCTTGATTGGGATGAATTAAAAGGTATGTTTCTTGAAAAATATTTTCCAAATGTTGTTCGACTTAGGATGGAAAAAAATTCTTGGAATTAAGGCTGGAGGATGACTCAGTAGCTTCTTACGAAGGAAAGTTCACTTTATTGGAAAGGTATGCTCCAAATTTCATCCATGATCTTGATAGTAAGATAAATCAATTTTACTCGGGACTGAAGCCGCGATATCAAATTGCATTATCCTCTCGTGAGTTCAAAAGTTATGAAAAACTTGTTTGATGTGCGGAGAAGGTGAAAATGGATTTTGCCGATGATCAGGTGTTCTTTGAAAAATAATAGAATAAGAGGTCTAGTTGGAAGGAAAAGGGAAAGAATTCCTCAAAGAAGCTTTATGGTAAGAAAACTAAATATCCATCTTGTGAGAAGTGAAGTAAAAAAGCATCCTATAGAATGTTTATCAATGTTTGGAAAGTGCTTCTGGTGTGGTATGTCCGGTCATATTTCTCATAACTGTAAGGAATATGTTAAATTAGGCAATGAAAAGCCAGTGGTATAATGTTTTAAGTGCAATAAAATGGGTTATTATGAAAATGAGTGTCTGGTGAAGAACTCAACTAAAAGAAAAGAAACCATAATACAAGCAGAAAGGGGTGGTGAAGTCCTTTGCATCTACTTCAATAGATGTCAGGACATCAAATGAATTAGTATCAGGTACACTGTTTATTTGTTCAGCTTATGCCAATGTTTTGTTTGATTCAGAGTCTACACAGTCATTCATTTCTGAGAAGTTTTCTAGTAAATTGGGAATTCCATATCAAGATATGAATCCCGAAGTTATGGTAAAAACACCTATAAGAAATGTTGAGGCAAAAAGAAATTATAAGAACCTTCCTGTACTTGTGTGCGGAAATAATCTACCTGTAAGACTTATTGTTTTTCCTCTAGTAGAGTTTGATGTTATTTTGGGAATGAATTGGATGTCTATTTATCATGCTAAGATTGACTGTAGAGATAAAGAGGTTTCTTTTCAGAAAGATTTTTAGTTTGTGTACAACAATGAACCCTTACTTTTGGTAACATATCAGGAAGCTAAGAAACTAATAAAATATGAAAATGAATGTTACCTTTCACATATTGTTGAAAAAAAGGAACTGTTCAGATTAATGATGTTCCAGTGGTAAATGAGTATCTTGATGTTTTTAGTAAAGAGTTTCCTAGTATTATACCTGATTGGGAAGTTGAATTTACTATTGACTTAGTTCTTGATTCTAATCCAATTTCAAAACCCCCTTATCGAATGGCTCAAATTGAACTTTTAGAGTTAAAGAAGCAATTATAGGAGTTATTAGATAAAGGTTTCATTTGACCTAGCACATAACCGTGGAGTGCTCATTTCTTGTTTGTTAAAAAGAAAGATGGTTCAATGAGACATTGAATTGATTATAGAGAATTGAATAACATCGCTGTTAAGAACAAGTATCCTTTTCCTCATATCGATGATTTGTTAGATCAGCTCCAGGGAGCTTAGTATTTTTTGAAGATTGACTTGAGGTTGGGGTACCATCAGTTGAAAGTAAAGGAAGCATACATTCCGAAGATCGCATTTCGTACTAGATATAGCCATTATGAATTTGTAGTTATGCCTTTTCACTACTATAAATTAGGGCAATTGCCACGGTTTTAAACTATGGATATAGGTCCTCAAACCATGGATATAGGTAATAGCCATGGTTTGAGGAACCATGGCTATGTTTGGCGTGGCTATAGGCCTTGACCTATATCCATGGTTCCAAACCATGGCTAAAGGTATACAATCATAGTTTAAACTGTGGCTAAAGGTATACATCCACAGTTCAAACCGAGGTATTATTACAATAGCCACAGTTTAGAACTGTGGCTATACCTTAAGACGGAACAAATGTGTTACCACGGTTTCTAACTGTGGCAGAAGACTTGTAGCCACAAATAAAACCGTGGTAATATCTCTATTTACATGGTTAAAAATCGTGGCTATAGTGTTGTAAAATTCATAAAAAATACCCCACCCTCTCCCCTATACAGCCCCCACTCCCCTTGTAGTAGCCCCCACCCCCCCCCCCACTGGACACCCCCTCCCTACCCCTGGACACCCTAACTCCACCTGCAGCCCCCCCACTCCCCTTGTAGTAGCTCCCACCCCCACGGCATAGCCCCCTCCCTACCCCTGGACACCCCCAACTCCACTTGTAGCCCCCTCCCTCCCCCAGCAGCTCTTCCTTTCCCTAGATAGCCCCATCCCTCCCACCGGACAACCCACTCCCTCCCCCT